>QAOC01015236.1:144773-155226 GCA_003255005.1 Begonia fuchsioides
AGAGAGAGAGAGAGAGAGAGAGAGAGAGAGAGAGAGAGAGAGAGAGATTATTCCAAAATCTGAAATTTTTTACCTTCTAAGTCATCATAAATTACAGCAAAGCATTTCCTGAAGAAATCTATGTTATTTACTAATTTCTGAAAATGATTTATACTAATTTAGCACCAGCTCAATTTTTTATGCCAGAATAAGCAGGATGGAGAGTTGCGTTTATGGCAAAAAATCAGATGGTCATTTTTTGGCTCATCCAACTTTCTCTAACCTTTGAGTTCAATGGCGTGGAGATTCTGCCCTTCATGATGGCAGTGACATCGGAAGACATGCTTTTTCTTGTTCTCTACTACTACTTTTCTGCTTTGAAACCAAGGTTCTTATGTTAAACAACACCTGTTTGATCCGATGGGTGCCCAGATGTCGGATCAGAATGGGCCCAGGGTGTTTATCAATAATTTTTGAAGTTTGAAGTACATGTTACAAATACCCACTAATTTAGGCAGTCCATTGATGCTTAATCCGTGTCAATAATGGTATATGATTGTAGAGAGAAGTGTGAAGTACGTGGAGGCATTTTCTAAGAATTCTGTTTCGGAAATGTATAACATCTTAATTAGCAGCAAGAATACCAGGAGAAACCAGAATTTGCTGATTGCTATGGATTAGACAAAGATGAAGTATTGAAGACTAGTGGCTGAATTCTGAACAAGGAATAGAAGAAATAGATACATTTCTTGCAGATGTTAAGGATGAAGTTTTTGTACTTTCTGAATGAGCAAATAAAGTTGGCCCGACAGAAAATGCTGTGAAAGCTCGCTCATGGGTTGCAAATTGCTGATCAATATAGATTTTCAGATTCTGACAATGATGGAGAAAAGAATTGGCATTTTCGCGGAGCTAGACTTCAGGTATTGCAACTCAGGGAGACATATCTTGGGATCGACATAGGAAGGTATCGTCTTTGGAAGATAGCATATGTTATCCATCAGAAAAAACACTAGCTTAACATTTGTTAAAATGATGAAGTTTCAGGCTACAAGTAACTATACATATTGTTATGGCTTTTTGTTGATAATATTCCTGCTCTCTCATTCATATCCTGAATGATTTTTTTGGGAGTAATATGATATGACTCTTCCTACTCTCGCACTTTACTCGGGGGCATTTCCTCGGGTTTCTTCCCCTTTTCTTCTCCTCAGTCAGAATCCTCGGGGCGGAGAAATCGTATCAGAGAGATGTGGGCTCCACTCGGCAACAAGATTCGAATCCCAATAATTATTGGGGATTGAATCTTATTGCCGGGTGGTACGGGACACTCTCTGATACGATTCTTCCAGCTCGAGGGTTCTGACCAGAAAAAGGAACTGATCGGGAGAAGGCCCGAGTGAAGCAACCCAAGTAAAGTATGGGAGCGGTTGGACGGATTTCATTGCTTTGGCAGAGAATAGAAAGCTGCGTCCAAAAGATAAAACCGATAAAACTTTTTGACAAATGAGTAGATCGTTCTTCACTTTTCAATTCTTTCCTCTTTTACCTTTTATTTTATTGTTTTTATGGCATTAATCATTTATGTATATATGTATGTTGGCTACATTTGAGATACATTTTGATGGATTTTTGTGTCTTCAAAATTCAAGTGTATCTGTAAGATTAATGCAGCCAAGCATTTCTCTCCGTTTTGTGAGCATTTTGAATGCTCTTTCCCTCATCTGAATATTCGAAAATGCTGGTCAAGGAGTAGTTGTTTCTTTTTAGTTCCATTGTTGCCTTTTGTGTCATCTGAATATTTTGATGTCAGACTTATAAGCCAGTCATCTGATGATTCTGAGACTGGCTTGCAAATGAAAACTGAGCCCATTTTGAAGCAATGCGTAGGACTTAGATGGCCATAAATTAACGAACTTGGGTCATGGTGCACTGATAGGGCCAGAGATATTGATACTTTTACTGGTCAGTTGGACAAAATTGTCTTAACTAGCTCGACTTTGCTATCCGGAAAGGTATTAGTGAGTTGCAACAGTTGTATGGGGATGTCTTGTACTTGCATCAGCTTGCCTATTCTGCAGACTTGGGAGAAGAAGGTTTTAGAATCAATGTTGTTGAATGGCAGCAACTGTCGGACTATGAAAATTGAGAGTGATGGTTAAGGATGTGAAAGAAGGAAATGTCATTCAAGGATTGTTTGGAAAAGAAATGCCATTTATGCAGAAAAAGGTGTCGTGGTATACCTTCTATTGCTCCACTTCGGTGGCAGACAGCGAGCTTGCCTGGATAGTGACACTAGAGAGTCATTTTTAGTTCGGTGGCAGACAGCAAGACTTGCCTGGATAAAAGATTGCTCCATTTCGGTGCCATTTAGGCAAATATACATGGAGATAACTTCAACACAAAGAGATCGAAACCTTTTGCTCTCAGAAACCAGATCACTTAATCAGTAAAACTTTGGTTCGGTCCCCAGGCATTGATAAAAAACACTTACAGGCAAAGGGCCTCCTCGGTCCTCGCAATAAGAATACAACAATTAAGTCCACATATGGCTAATAATAAAGGCCAGTTCCAATTTAGACATGACATTGCACAAGTCATAAACCAAAGGAGTAGATAATTAACTATGTATTTGTGAACACATAAAATATAATAATTTAGTAAAGGCCAGTTTTAATTATGTTATTTTCATTTTGGCGCAGAAACAAAAACTCTTCTCCTTCAAATCGGTGCTTCTTCTCCCGAGTTCTTGGCTGTGCTGGCACAACCACCTTCCGCTCCTAAATGACTTTCTGCTCGAGGTCTACATCATAAAAGAGAAAGCACAAGTTAACAGAAACAGCAAAGCTGTCCAGCAACACAAGCTGTCGTGGCCGAACTCACCATCCTTAGGTAAAACCACACCTCCGACCAACTCTTACACACTTCATCAGCCATCGCTCGCTTCCTTCCTTTGTTGGGCAGTTTAAGGCCATTTCTGGGCATCTAATTCGGTTTTTGAGCATTTATGAGGTTTTCTCCGTTCCAGACGTTTTCAAGTAGTCTCGCCGGCACGTTTCTCCATTTGCAATACGTTTCACCGTTTCCGTGCCGACAAATTCCCCGTTTTCAATACGTTTCACCGTTTCCGTCACTATTCTCCGTTTCCGAGCCGTTTGTGCGTTTCCGCCCATGTCTATATAATTTGTAACTTTTCTACACTAATTGTTTCTAGGGTGTAATTGATATTTTGGCACGGTCCAGTGCATTTGGGTCTGTTGCTGATGCATTTCTTGCATTCCTGCGTCCAATTAGGCGATTATAGGGCTGTACTTGCCTTTTTCGTCTTTGGTGTTGTAGTCGATTTCTTCTCTGTTTCTGTTCTATTCTCTTATGAGCATTTTGGGAGTATTGAGTTTCTCGTGAAGTTGGAATAGGTGTAGTGGGTCTATATAAGGGTGTTTAGAAAGGAGATAGATCTTTGAATTTATTATGGTTGTATTACACATCATATGTCGAATGACATTCGAGCGAGTCACTTGGATCGCTCGACACTATAGCTAGCGAGCTCCAGGCTCGAGCTTGAGTTTCCAGTTCGCAAGCTAGCTCGCGTGCTGGCTCGCCATACTCGAACTCTCCGAGCCCAAGCACCTACATGATGGGGTCCCTCCCCATGTGAATTGCTGCAGCCACATTTACGGCGCCCTCCTCTTTTCGAGGAGGGTGTCTCTCTCAAACCCTCTATAAATAGAGGGTTGAGAAGAGTGAAAGAACATCGGAAGAAGAGAGAAAGAAGAGAAGAGGGAGAGGTTTTTCGAGAAGAGGGAGAGAAAAGAAAGAGCGCAATAGAAAAATAGGTGTGCTGCTTTTGTGCACGAGAGTTTTAAGAGAGTTGAATTTCTCTTAGTGAATATTTTCTAGAATATTTGATTCTAGAAAAATATTGTAAATTCCTATTTTTCATAGTGAGATCTTTCCGGACTCGGTCCCCGTGGTTTTTCCTGATTTGAGTTTCCACGTAAAATTCTCGGTGTCTATTTTGATAGATATTTCTTTTGCTTATTGGCCGTCATATTTTAACGGTGTGGAAAAATATTCTTGGTATTGTTCGGATCGCGTTGCTATCATTTTTCATACCGCCTGGTCAGTGGTGTAATTGTACTGTGTAAGTAAGTTCTGTCTAAGGAGACTGGAATTTAAGTGGTCCGTTTGTGACCGTCCAGCCTTTCCTGGGAACATATTTGGAAAAATAATTATGTATAGGAGATTTTCAAGAGCGGTCTTTCCTCAGAATTATCTGATCAGTAATTTTCACGTTTTTTTTTGTGGTTAAAGAAATAATATTCAGGTGGATATTTGAGTTGTATTTCACAACAGTCGTCGGGAACTTTGCAGCGGCCGTCGTTGAGGAGGCGTCGTCTTCGTCGGATGTTTTATAGAGTTCGAATCGTGGCCAGTCTTTGGCCATCTTCCTTGGCTGTCTCAAAGGCTCGGCCGGTCGGTGGTCTTCGGCAACTGCAAAGCTCGATTGCTGGAGTTAGAGAGTAGAGAGACGAAAGTCTCTCTTTGCAGAGAAAACCCCTCGTCTCTTCTTTCTCGCCTCGAGGAAGAGGAACCCACAAACGAGAGGCCAAAGATACGAGTCCACAGATAAAATCAAAGGGTAAATTTGTAAGAAAATGAAAAAAAAATCAACCAAAATACTGAAAGAGTTCGGCATCGTTGTAAACTTGTAATGATAAAGACTAGTTAAAGAAACATAGGTCATTATAAACATAGGTCATCGTAAACATAGGTCATCATAGCTTCATTCAAAGCCACACAAAAACCACCTTCAAACGAATATCATCGTAAACATAGGTCATCGTAAACATAGGTCATCATAAATTTTTCTTCCTCTATGTCCACTCTTTCATATCGTAACCACCTTCATGTTCCCTCAATAGTTTGATTTATAACTCTCTTTTTAGCTGTGGATAATTATCTCATAATCGTTGCTAAAATAGATGAGTGATAATTTAGTTAGGATGTATTTAATATATAATGAATTTAGTGATGCAAATTTTAAATTTTTGTATAGTTTAATTTCTTAATGATACAATTTTTTTTTTAAAATTAAATATAAATTAAGAATATTTACGTATGTTAGGCTTGTTTGGCTCGGCTCCTGTAGGCTCGACAGGTTTGATCTGCTCAGCTTGGACTCGACTCGAATAGGATCAAGGCTCGTGAGCCGGCTTGAGCTAAAATTTAAAAAAAAAGCTCGACAAACTCGGCTTGAATAGACTCGGCCTCAAAAAGCACAGTATACTCGACAAGCCGGCTCGAATGACAGCTCTACTGTCGAAGAAGGACATAAGTTTACACAATTGCCATGCGCATGGACACAATTAGTTTTTAAGATCTGCGTGCCGTGCTTCCGGGTAAGTTTGCTAGTTTTCTTTCGTAGGTCTTACTATCTTCATTTTCTATTTGATATTCGTTGTTATGAAAATAAACTTATTTGCTTCTGATGAGTCTTTTTTGAAGTCATTTTTGGACTTAACCCTAAAGATCAACGAAGATTAGCTCCTCTCGAAACCCGGAGTGGGTCCATCTTGTCAAGTACTCAACCCTAAAAATAGTGTAAAAATGCTATTTTTCCCTCTTTCTCAACACTGTACTCGTTTTAAAACGAGATTTGTGCGCAAAAGCACCAGCCCCCTTGTTATAAATTTTTTATGTTGTAATTGGACTTTTGACACGATTTGGAGCACGAACCCGACATTGAAAAAAGTTTACTTGACGATCAAGTAATCAAAATGTCTTGCTATTGCCTTGTCATTCCCACGCCTTTACATAGCGACTGAAGTTTCCGATGGTTATTTTTTCTTACTTGTTTCCACTCATACAAACATGTGACAGCCGAGGACGAAGATTGACTCCTCTCGGAACCCGGAGCGGGTCAATGTTGACAAGTACTCAGCCCTAAAAATAGTGTAAAAAAATGCCATATTTTTCCTCTTTCTCTTCACTGTACTCGTTTTACACCAAATTCACGGGTAAAAGTACAAACTACCCTTGTTATATCTTGTTTAATGTTGTATTTGAACTTTTGAAACGATTTATAGCATGAACCTGACGTTGAAAAAAGTTTACTTGGCGACCAAGTAATCAAAATACCTTGCTATTTCCTTGTCATTCCCAAGCCTTTACATAGCGTCGAAGATTGCGATGATTATTTTTTCTTACTTATTTTAACTCATACATACATGTGACAGCCGATGACGAAGATTGGCTCCTCTTTGAACCTAGAGCGGGTCCATCTTAGCAAGTACTCAGCCCTAAAAATAGCGCAAAAAAATGCCATTTTTTTCCTCTTTCTCTCCACTGTACTCGTTTTAAAACCATATTCGAGCGTAAAAGCACCAGCGACCCTTGTTATAACTTTTTTATTTCGTAATTGAACTTTTGAAACAATTTGGATCCCGAACCTGATGTTGGAAAAAGTTTACTTGGCGACTAAGTAATCAAAATGCCTTGTTATTTCCTTGTCATTCCAACGCCTTTACATGGCGACCGAAGTTTCCGATGGTTATTTTTTCATACTTGTTTCCACTCATACATACAACTGGTAGTCGAGGACGAAGATTGGCTCATCTCGCAACCCAAAGCAGGTCCATCTTGACAAGTAACCAGCCGTAAAAATAGTGTAAAAAAATCCCATTTTTTTCCTCTTTCTCTTCATTGTACTCGATTTAACACCAGATTCGTGCGTAAAAGCACCAACAACCGTTGTTATAACTTTTTATGTTGTAATGGAACTTTTGAAATGATTTAAAGCCCGAACCAGACGTTGAAAAAAGTTTACTTGGCGACTAAGTAATCAAAATGCCTTGCTATTGCCTTGTCATTCCCGAGTCTTTACACAGCGACCGAAGTTTTCGATGGTTATTTTTTCTTACTTGTTTCCACTCATACATACACGTGGCAGCCGAGGACGAAGATTGGCTCATCTCGGGACCCGGAGTGGGTCCATCTTGACGAGTAACCAGCCCTAAAAATAGTGGAAAAAATGCCATTTTTTCCTCTTTCTCTTCACTATACTTGTTTTCACACAAGATTCGTGCGTAAAAGCACCAACCACCCTTGTTATAACATTTTTATGTTGTAATTGAACTTTTGAAACGATTTGGAGCCCAAACCCGACGTTGAAAAAAGATTACTTTGCGACCAAGTAATCAAAATGCCTTGCTATTACCTTGTCTTTCCCACATCTTTACATAGCGACCAAAGTTTCCGATGATTATTTTTTCTTACTTGTTTCCACTCATACATACACGTGACAGCCAAGGAAAAAAACTTGCTCCTCTCGGAACCCGGAGCGTGTCCATCTTGAAAAGTAACTAGCCGTAAAAATAGTGCAAAAAAATCCTTCTTTTTTTCCTCTTTCTCTTTACTGTACTCGATGTAACACCATATTCGTGCGTAAAAGCACCAACAACCGTTGTTATAACTTTTTATGTTGTAATGGAACTTTTGAAATGATTTAAAACCTAAACCCGAGGTTGAAAAAAGTTTACTTGGCGACTAATTAATCAAAATGCCTTACTATTGCCTTGTCTTTCCGACTTCTTAACATAGTGATCGAAGTTTTTGATGGTTATTTTTTCTTACTTGTTTCCACTCATAAATACAGGTGGCAGCCAATGACGAAGATTGGCTCATATCGGAACCCAGAGCGAGTCCATCTTGACAAGTAACCAGCCCTAAAAATATTACAAAAAAATGCCATTTTTTTTCCATTTTTCTCTTTACTGTACTCGTTTTGACACTAGATTTGTCCGTAAGAGCGCCAACTACCCTTGTTATAACTTTTTTATGTTGTAATTGCACATTTGAAACGATTTTGAGCCCGAACCCGACGTTGAAAAAAGATTACTTGGCGACCAAGTAATCAAAATGCCTTGCTATTGCCTTGTCTTTCCCACGTCTTTACATAGCGACCGAAGTTTCCGATGGTTATTTTTTCTTACTTGTTTCCACTCATACATACANTACATAGCGACCGAAGTTTCCGATGGTTATTTTTTCTTACTTGTTTCCACTCATAAATACAGGTGGCAGCTGAGGACGAAGATTGGCTCATCTCGGAACCCAGAGCGGGTCCATCTTGACAAGTAACCAGCCCAAAAAATAGTGCAAAAAAATGCCATTTTTTTCCTATTTCTCTTCACTGTACTCGTTTTCACACCAGATTTGTGCGTAAAAGCACCAACCACCTTTGTTATAACTTTTTTATGTTGTAATTGAACTTTTGAAATGATTTTGAGCTCGAAGCCGACGTTGAAAAAAGATTACTTGGCGACCAAGTAATCAAAATGCCTTGCTATTGCCAGGTCTTTCCCACTTCTTTAAAAAGCGACCGAAGTTTTCGATGGTTATTTTTTCTTACTTGTTTCCACTCATACATACAGGTGGCAGCCGAGGACGAGGATTGGCTCATCTCGGAACCCGAGGCGGGTCCATCTTGACAAGTAACCAGCCCTAAAAATAGTGCAAAAAATGTCATTTTTTTCATCTTTCTCTTCACTGTACTCGTTTTCATACCAGATTCGTGCGTAAAAGCACCAACAACCCTTGTTATAACTTTTTCCTGTTGTAATTGAACTTTTGAAATGATTTCGAGCCCGAACCCGAAGTTGAAAAAAGATTACTTGGCGACCAAGTAATCAAAATGCCTTGTAATTGCCTTGTCTTTCCCACTTCTTTACATAGCGACCGAAGTTTCCGATGATTATTTTTTCTTACTCGTTTCCACTCATACATACAGGTGGCAGCCGAGGATGAATATTGGCTCAACTCGGAACCCGGAGCGGGTCCATCTTGACAAGTAACCAGCCCTAAAAATAGTGCTAAAAATGCCATTTTTTGTCCTCTTTCTCTTCACTGTACTCGTTTTCACACCAGATTCGTGCGTAAAAGAACCAACCACCCTTGTTATAACTTTTTTATGTGGTAATTGAACTTTTGAAACGATTTTGAGCCCAAACCCGACGTTGAAAAAAGATTACTTGGCGACCAAGTAATCAAAATGCCTTGCTATTGCCTTATTTTCGCCTTTACAAAGCGACCAAAGTTTCTGATGGTTATTTTTTCTTACTTTTTTACACTCATACATACAGGTGGCAGCCGAGGAAGAAGATTGGCTCATCTCGGAACCCGAGGCGGGTCCATCTTGACAAGTAACAAGCCCTAAAAATAGTGCAAAAAAATGCCATTTTTTTCCTCTTTCTTTTTGCTGTACACGTTTTCACACCATATTTGTGCGTAAAAGCACCAACCACCGTTGTTATAACTTTTTTATGTTGTAATTGAACTTTTGAAATGATTTTGAGCCCAAACCTGATGTTGAAAAAAGATTACTTGGCGACCAAGTAATCGAAATGCCTTGGTATTGCCTTGTTTTTCCCACGCCTTTACATAGCGACCGAAGTTTCCGATGGTTATTTTTTCTTACTTGTTTCCACTCATACATACAGGTGGCAGCCGAGGAGGAAGATTGGCTCATCTCGGAACCCGAGGTAGGTCCATCTTGACAAGTAACCAGCCCTAAAAATAGTGCAAAAAAATGCCATTTTTTTCCTCTTTCTCTTCACTGTACTAGTTTTCACAGCTGATTCGTGCGTAAAAGAACCAACCACCCTTGTTATAACTTTTTTAGGTTGTAATTGAACTTTTGAAATGATTTTGAGCCCGAACCCGACGTTGAAAATAGATTACTTGGCGACTAATTAATCAAAATGCCTTACTATTGCCTTGTCTTTCCGACTTCTTAACATAGCGATCGAAGTTTTTGATGGTTATTTTTTCTTACTTGTTTCCACTCATAAATACAGGTGGCAGCCGATGACGAAGATTGGCTCATATCGGAACCCGGAGCGGGTCCATCTTGACAAGTAACCAGCCCTAAAAATATTACAAAAAAATGCCATTTTTTTCCCTTTTTCTCTTTACTGTACTCGTTTTGACACTAGATTTGTCCGTAAGAGCGCCAACTACCCTTGTTATAACTTTTTTAGGTTGTAATTGAAGTTTTGAAAGGATTTTGAGCTCGAAACCGACGTTGAAAAAAGATTACTTGGCGACCAAGTAATCAAAATGCCTTGCTATTGCCTTGTCTTTCCCACGTCTTTACATAGCGACCGAAGTTTTCGATGGTTATTTTTTCTTACTTGTTTCCACTCATACATACACGTGGCAGCCGAGGACGAAGATTGGCTACTCTCGGAACCCGGAGAGGGTCCATCTTGACAAGTAAAAAGCCCTAAAAATAGTGTGAAAAAATGCTATTTTTTTTCTCTTTCTCTTCACTGTACTCATTTTAACACAAGATTCGTGCGTAAAAGCACCAACTATCCTTGTTATAACTTTTATATGTTGTAATTGAACTTTTGAAAGGATTTTGAGACCGAAACCGACGTTGGAAAAAGTTTACTTCGCGACCAAGTAATCA
>QAOC01015237.1:0-10484 GCA_003255005.1 Begonia fuchsioides
ACGGCAATTCAGGAAGCCAAGGACCTCAAAGTGCTGAAAGTTGAAGAACTCATTGGATCTCTGATGATCCATGAGTTGACTATGCAAGCCAATGAGAAGAAGGAACTAAAAGAAAAGGAAATATACAAGAAGAAGGATATAGCTCTTAAAGCTTCCTCAAGCAAACAAGAAGAAACTGAAAGTGAGGAAGAAGAGGAAGAAATCGCCCTTATAACATGGCGCTTCAACAAATTCCTTCAGAAAAGAAAAATGAAAGGAATTCGACCAACAAGAGGCGACAAAGCAACCGGTGACAAAAACAAGGAAGTCACTTGTTTTGAATGTGGAAAGGTGGGACACTACAAGTCGGAGTGTCCTAAGATCAAGAGAGCTCCCAAGTCCTATAAGAAGAAAGCAATGAAAGCCTCTTGGGATGACTCCGATAGCGACTCAGCATCTTCCGAACTTGAAGAAGTCGCCAATATGTGCTTCATGGCTAAGGAAGATGAGGTACATCTCTCTCTTAGTGATTTAGAGCGTAATTTTGAGGAAGAAGAGGATGATCTTCTATCCGACTTTTATGCACTACTTGATGATTTTAGCATGCTTAAAACTAAATACACGAAATTGAAAAAGGAGCATGTTAAATTACTCAAAGAACATGAAAATATTCACATCATATCTCATGAGAAGTTGCATGATGAAGTAAAAGAACTAAAAGAGAAAAACTTAGATTTAAACAATATAGTTCTCAAGTTTACAAATGGCAGTAAAAACTTGAACATGCTACTAGGTAGTCAAAGAGTAACTTTCGACAAAGCTGGTTTGGGCTATGAATCACATAAGAAGAAGAAGTCATACAAGAACCTTTTTGTTAAACCAAACGCATGCAATAGGTGTAATAGAATAGGACATCAATCATTTAACTGCCCTCTAAATTCAAGAGTCGGAAAGGTTAAGATAGTAGAGAAATGGGTTCCCAAAGGAACCAATGCTAACCCTCTAGGACCCAAAATGGTTTGGGTACCTAAGAAGATGGTTTGATGTGTTGTGTAGGTGGAAGGAAGTCCCTTGAAAGATCTTTGGATCCTCGATAGTGGATGTTTGAGGCATATGACGGGAGATCCTTCAAAATTTGCATCAATCAAGCATAAGAAAGGAAACGTCTCTTTCGGCGGAAATCAAAAAGGGAAAATAATTGGCATTGGAAACATTGGTAAATGTTCCTCCCCTATTATTGAGAATGCTCTTTTAGTTGATGTCTTAGAACATAACCTTCTAAGTGTCAGTCAATTATGCGATAAAGGATATAGAGTTATTTTTTAATCTAACTCTTGCTTTATTGATGATTTGTCAAATGGAAAAACGCTATTCATTGGATATAGAAATGAAAACGTTTATACTATCGACTTGAATGTTGTCTAATGTGTTGATGAAAAATGTTTTTCCGCAAACTCTTCTTGTGATAGTTGGTCTTGGCATAAGAGGCTAGGACATGTAAGTATGAGTACCTTAGGAAAGATTTCTATGAAGAATCTTGTTAGGGGCCTTCCAAAGATATCCTTTGAGAAGGATAAAGTATGTGAGGCATGTCAAATGGGGAAACAAACAAAGTCTTCGTTTGCTTCAGAGTCATTTGTATCAACCACCAAACCTCTTCAACTTCTGCATATGGATCTCTTCGGTCCTTCCAAGGTAGCTAGTCTAGGAGGGAAGTATTATGCGTTTGTCATCGTTGATGACTATTCTAGATTTTCTTGGGTTTTCTTCATAAGATCAAAGGATGAAACCTTTGATATATTTTCCTCCTTTAGAAAGAAAATTCAAAATGAAAAGGAGCTTTCTATTGTGGCTATTCTTAGTGACCATGGGGGAGAGTTCGAAAATGAAAAATTTGAACTCTTTTGTGATAAACATGGAATAGATCATAACTTTTCATCCCCTAGAACTCCTCAACAAAATGGCGTTGTTGAAAGGAAAAATAGATCTCTGCAAGAACTTGCAAGAACTATGCTAAATGAATATGCTCTTCCTAAGTATTTTTGGGCTGAGGCCGTTGCTACGGCATGTTATGTTCTCAATAGAGTGTCTATTCGCCCAATCTTAGAAAAGACTCCGTATGAGCTGTGGTCCCGAAAAACACCAAGTGTTAAATACTTTAGAGCCTTCGGATGCAAATGTTTTATTCTTAACACCAAGGACAACCTATGAAAGTTTGACTCCAAAACGGACCTAGGAATCTTTCTAGGATACTCCTCATCTAGCAAAGCCTATAGAGTCTATAATAGGAGAACCTTAGTGGTCGAAGAGTCTATGAACGTGTCTTTCGATGAATCCCCTAAACCAATTACGATCATAGGTGAAGATGATGTTTTGGAAAATGCTATGGACTCTTTATCTCTTAAGGAAAGCGATAAAGCTTCCTTAGAAACCTTTCCTTTGGATCAACCCTCTAGCTCTACCACTTTAGATCAACAAGATGACAACGTAAGGAATCTTCCTAAGGAATGGAAATATGTAAGAAGTCATCATAAGGAAAACATTGTAGGTGACCCTAACTTAGGAGTCAAAACTAGAGCCTCCCTTAGAAATTTTTGTGGAAATGTAGCATTTATCTCTCAAATTGAGCCGAAAAAGTTCGATGAGGCCATTGTTGATGAAAATTGGATTGTGGCCATGCATGAAGAGTTAAATCAATTTGAGAGAAGTCAAGTATGGGAGTTGGTTCCTAGACCTAAGAACCACACCATTATTGGAACTAAATGGGTATTCAAGAATAAACAAGATGAAAATGGTGTAGTCATTAGGAAGAAGGCAAGACTAGTTGCAAAAGGTTACAACCAAGAAGAAGGTATAGATTTTGAAGAAAATTTTGCTCCAGTAGCTCGAATGGAATCAATCCGGATGCTTCTCGGATATTCTTGTCATAAAGACTTCACTCTTTTTCAAATGGACGTTAAGAGTGCTTTCTTAAATGGGAATATAATGGAAGAAGTGTACGTAGAACAACCATTGGGTTTTGAAATCTTTGATAAGCTAGATCATGTCTACAAACTTCACAAAGCACTCTATGGTCTTAAACAAGCTCCGCGTGCTTGGTACGAAAGGTTAAAGAATTTTCTCTTGGACAGAGAATTTAAAATGGGCAAAATAGACTCAACTCTCTTCACCAAAATTTTTGGTGATGATTTGCTAATCATTCAAATCTATGTAGATGACATTATATTTGGAGCTTCCAACAAAAATCTCTGTGATAGTTTTGCTACCCTCATGCAAGATGAATTTGAAATGAGTATGATGGGTGAGCTTAAATTCTTCTTAGGACTCCAAATTAAGCAATCTGTAGAAGGTACATTTATTTGGCAAGAGAAATATGTCAAGGAATTACTCAAGAGATTTGGCATGAACTCCTGCAAATCCTCTAGAACTCCCATGAGTACCTCTACTAAACTAGATAAGGATGAAAATGGTAGAGAAGTTGACATTAAGAAGTATCGTGGAAGGATTGGATCCCTTCTCTACTTGACCGCTAGCTGACCCGACATTCTATTTAGTGTATGTCTATGCGCTAGATTTCAAGCCGCTCCTAAAGAATCTCACTTAAATGCTGTTAAACGGATATTTAAGTACTTAAGTGGCTCCATTGACTTAGGTTTGTGGTATCCTAAAGGTGTCTCTTTTGACTTATTAGGATACTCGGATGCGGACTACGCGGGTAGTTTAGTTGATAGAAAAAGCACATCCGGTACGTGTCACTTTCTTGGAGAATCTTCAGTTTCATGGTTCTCAAAGAAATAAAACTCAGTAGCCCTTTCAACCGCCGAAAGCGAATATATTGCTGCCGGTAGTTGCTGTGCTCAAATGCTTTGGATGAAGCAAACTTTACAGGACTACAATCTCACATTCACTAAGATTCCAATCAGATGTGACGATACAAGTGCTATAAATATCTCTAAGAATCCTATTCTTCACTCTAGAACAAAGCACATTGAAATTAGGTATCACTTTATAAAAGATCATGTGCAAAGAGGAGATATTATCTTGGAATTTGTTAACTCTAGTGATCAATTAGCAGACATTTTCACCAAACCTTTAGATGAGAAGACCTTTTGTAGAATTAGAATTCGTCTAGGGTTGATTCGATTCAATGATGCTTAGATGCATTATCTCATGACTGCTGCGATCAGTCGACATAATGGGAAATATGTCGACCGGACCATCATACCATGTAAGGACACAGTCGACACAAGTATTGCTATGTCGACTGGATGATCGCCTCTGTTAAGGAATCAGTCGACATAATGGGAAGTATGTTGACCAGTAAATCGTCTCGGGTAATAGAGCAGTCGACATAACTATAGATATGTCGACTGATGAGTGTCAACTTCCAGTTTTTAAAAGAACCCCGTCGCGCCCTAACCTTCTTTCTCTCAAACCTCTTGCGCGAAATTCCTCCTTCGGCGATTCCAAGCTCTTCTCCGACTATTCCAATCTCCTTCCGATTACTCCTCCACCTCATCATTTATCCCTCCTTTGATATACATGGCATCCACTTCCAAACTCCCTATCAAGAGGAAGCGTACCGTAAAGTCAAAATCAACCGGTGAAACGTTGATTCCTCCAGCTCCGACAGTGGACAAGCATCTCTTCCGAAACTCAGATGCTCAAGATAAGTATTCTCAGATTCTACATGGAAAACCTCTTATATTAAGTAGAGTATTTCTACCCGATAGGATTACGGGCATAGATATCACTGAGTATTGTGAATATCTAGGATTAAAAACTTTATTTGGACTAAGGAATTCGTATCATGAGGAAGCTATACGGCTTTTTTATGCGAATTTACAATCATTTCCTCACCCGCTCTCTCTCAAGAGTTTTGTCTATGGTAAACCAATTAAGATTACAAATTCTTCATTAAACTCATTACTGGGGTGTGAGGTAAATGAGTTTACGGATCGATACTACGAGCAAGGGAAGGAACCCGCTCTAGTTCGATGCTCGGATTATAAGGATTTTCTTAGATTGGTTGCTAAGGATCCAAACAACCTGCCGTACAAACCCAAAGCAAGTGACCTCAACATAACGGCTCGTTTGGTTCATCATATCATTTCCTACAATCTTTTGCCTAAGGACGGGTCTAAAGATCACATTAGCCATATGGAGCTATATGTTCTATATATGTTCTTTACCCGACGTCGCTTCAATGTAGGATTTATCATTATGAGACGTATGATGGATGTGCTGGATAAAGCGTCCAAATCATTACCATTCAATACCTTGCTAATGGAGATTTTTGCTCAACAAGGAGTAGCTTATCCCTCTCCCACTAATCTAGTCAAAGTCAGGAAACATGATATATACTCTGATTCGACCCTTGCACGGATGGGTTTAACCAAAAATGACCTTGGAGAATGGCAACACAAGAGAGATCTGCCTCGACGACCTTTCACTCCTCCAAGCTCTCCACCCCTAACGGTTGATGAAGCTCATATTCCTCCCGAGGATAGGAGACCTCGAAAACAACATCGTTCCTCTTCCTCGATTGAGGGGCGTTTAGATACACTTAATGGCCTAATTACGAGCCTCACAACTTCGGTTAATGCTCTGCATAAAAAGGTCGATGGTCTTAAGAGGCAAATTGATGCATGGGATGAATATTTTGAAGAGGAAAAAGAACAAGAACAAGAAGACTATGACGAACCGACTCCAGCTCCTCCTAGAGTTCCTGTCCTCTCCTCTCCAGCTCATGTTGCTGAGCCATTTATCACTCCAACCAGATCTCCTGCCCTTCAGCGTACGTTCTCTCCCGATACAGTGGTGGTTCCATCCGCTGTAGATACTGAGGTTCTTACCTCTCCTTCCATCGTCGATTCCCAGCTTATTCCCACTGCAGCTCTAGATATGCCTGGATCTCCTTTGGAATAGACGCTCAGTTCGATGTCTTTCATTAGTTTTTTTTGTAGAACATCTTCCTATGAACTATTCGTTTTTTTTATAATGACAAAGGGGGAGAAGTATCCATCCTTACTTAGCATAGTATCCATCCTTACTTAGCATTGGATTAATTTGACATGAATGTATATGTATGGGGGAGCATGCATTTACTATGGGGGAGATTTGCAATTTTGTTCAAATTATCCTTCAAATTGATAGTTAATCAATAATGGTTTGTCATCATAAAAAAGGGGGAGATTGTTAGCTTTATCTTCGATTAAAGTTACCTTTGTTTTTCATTGATGAACATTAATATATTGGAAAATTGACTAACCGTTAAGAGAATTTAATTTGAATAATGTATATTAAATACCCTCATCGAAGGGTACCTCTTGTGTCTAACAAATCAGTTGAGTTTTGCAGAAATTATTAAGTCTGATACGGGTTATGTTGACCTATCGTTACTTATGTCGACTAATCCTCTGGCAGAGGATAAACTTGTGTCGACTGTTTCCCAGTTATGTCGACTAATCTTTTGGCAGACGATAAACTTGTGTCGACCGTTTCCCAATTATGTCGAACGAAGATGTTCGAGACAAGAAGCAAAAATGTCTACCACATTTCTAAAAGTTCCAGAGGCCAACATTATGTCGACTGCAAAGCTATTGTGTCGACTGTATACAGTTCCAGAGGCCAACATTATGTCGACTGCAAAGCTATTGTGTCTACTGTATACAGTTCCAGAGGCCAACATTATGTCGACTGCAAAGCTATTGTGTCGACTGTATACAGTTCCAGAGGCCAACATTATGTCGACTGCAAAGTTATTATGTCGACTGTATACATGTCCAGAGGCCATATTTATGTCGACTGCAGCATTATTATGTCGACTGTATAAATGTCCAGAGGCCATATCTATGTCGACTTAAGTTCTTCTCAACGACAAATCACTAAATCTTATGTCGACTGATCAAAAGCTATGTCGACCGAACAAGAGTAGAAAAAGAAGATAACCTCCAACGGCTATTTCAGAATGTGTCTAAACGGCTATATCTATGTCGACTGATCACGTACATAAGTCGACTTATCCAGCCTGAGCAGAATGAAATCTATAAATAGCTGCTGAGCTGTGGATTGAAACAACGATTTTTCAAAGGGCAAAAAGAAAGCCGAATTGCTGCCAAATTTTAGAGAATCATTTCATTCTCTCAATCTTTGTATTTATATCTTGTATATTCATTTGTTGATTGAGAGAGTCGGTTAGTAACCGAAAAATCTTCGATTAAACTCTGTGAGCGAAATTTGTAAGAGGAGTGACGGCTCTCCTAAAGAAGAGTCGCTGTAAAGGTTTGATTGACACCCGTAAGTCAATCGGAGTGAGCTCAAAGGATTGAGCGGGAAGAATCTTCAAGGAGGTACGTTGGAGCGCGGACGTAGGCAAGGTTGGCCGAACCGCGTTAACAATCCGGTGTCAATCTCTCTCTCTCTCTAACTCTATTAAGTTATTTATCTTTTCCGCATTAGAGTTTTAGATTGAGTAAACCATACGCACAAATTTGACTAAAGTGTAATCATCGGAGAAAATTTTTATTAATCTAATTCACCCCCCCTCTTAGGTTAATCTCGATCCTACACGTGAGAGGGAGATGCTCAAAGCAACTTTAATTGAAATTCCAAATTTTTCTTACAATCACGCAATGGGGGAGGTTTTATCCGAGGAGAAGAGTGGGAAAAAGGGAGGGAAAATTGACGGCCAAAGGCATGCAACTTGCATGCTAGAAATTGAAATAAAGGAGGGAAAATTGGACCAATGAGATTGCAAGAATGTGAAAGCCACGTGATCTTGAATCTCCTCAGCCAATTTCCCTTCTTCCTTGGCCCAAAATACCCTTCTCTTAGCCGAAAATACCTCATGCAAAACCCCATGCAAGCATGCAAAAATAAACAAAATAAAACCTAGCCGAGAAACCCTCTCGGGTTCTCCAAATATCCAACGTAAAATTCAATTAAAAATTAAGCTAAAAATGCAATAAAATTCCTTCAATCCATGTAAATGCTGGAGAGTTGAGTCGTGGAACCCTTGATCACTTTTGCATGGGACTCCAACTCGCCATGCAACGTGGTACTTCAATCGGGTTCGGGTTTGGGCTTGATTCCGGAGCTCTTGGTCTTCGGTTGAAAATCCTCCTTTTCTCCACGCCAATTTATCATGTGTTTTGGCCTTGTTTGATCCTCCAAAGTTGACTTAGAAATGTATAATTCTTCAACTAATTTTCCTGCAAAATTAACAAACATATTAGAAAAATTTTGAGCTCGGGCTCGGGTTATTGCTCTGCTTGGCATGTCATTAGGGCTTGGGCCTTTGGACTTTGGGATTAAGCTTAAGGATTAGAGCTCAAGGTATAGGATTGGAGCTTTTGAATTAAGATTGATGGCTTTGTGCTTAGGGCTCATGGTTTAGGGCTTAGCGATAAGGCTTAAGGTTTACGCCTTAGGCATTAAGATTGAAGGCTTAGCGATTAAGGCTTGGGTTATAATGCTAACAGCTTAGGGCTTAGGGCTTTGGGCTTTGGGCTTCGGGCATTAGGTTTTGGTCTTCGGGGTTAGGGATCAACGTTTTAGGCTTTAAGGTAAGAGCTAAGGGCTTTGAGATTAGAATATTTAGCTTAGGGCCTAGGGCATAAGGTCCTTTAGCTTTTGGCTCTGGCCCTTACGCTTAAGGCCTAGGGCTTTGGGCTTTGTGCTTTAGGTTTAAGGATTATGGTTTATGCCTTAGGACTTAGAGCTTTGGGTTCAATGCTTAGGGCTTAGGGCTTTGTGCTTTACGATTTGTGGTTAATGATAAGATCTTAGAGCTTTGAGATTAGGGCTTTGGGCATAGTTCTTAGCACTTATAGCTTAGGGTTTAATGCTTAAGGCTTAAAGCTTAGGAAATAGGGCTTTGAGCTAAGGCCTTTAGGCTTATGGCTTTGGGTTTTGGCCTTCAGGCTTAGGGCTTTAGGTTTTGGGCATTGGGCTAAGAGCTTGTTGGGGCTTACAACTTTAGGGCTTAAATCTTAGGGTATAAAAATTAGGACTTAAGGCTCTGTGCTTAGAGCTTGGGCCTTTCTACTTAGGTATAGGGCTTATGGCTCAAGGCTTTAGAATTAGGGCCTAAAGATTAAAACATAGGGATTAGGGCTGACGACATAAATTTTAGGACTTAGGGATTGGGGCTAAGGACATGGGGCTTAGTGATTAGAGCTTAGGGCTTGGCTTAAGGCGTAGGGCTTAAGTCTTAAGGCTTAGGACTTAAGGCTCTGGTCTTGGGATTATGGCATAACTCTTTGGGATCTAGGCTTTGGGCTTAGGGTTTTCTACTTAGGGCTTATGGCTTGGGTCTTTGGGCTTAGAGCTNGTGAAAATAAAAAAAACCTAATAAGATTATTTCCCTGGTAGGTTGTGCTGCCCTCTCTGTGTTGGCTGTAGTTGACTAACCAAACAACATTGAATTTTAACGTTCTACCTCTCGTTGGAAAGCTTGAGAAATTAGCTATCTTTCTTAAGAAGGCATTGTTTTCATTTAAAGCCGAAAAGATCATAACAAAGGCCCAAACTGCTTCAAAGGGCCCACTGAGCCGAATCCAAAACGTTGTCCACTGCTTTGTTTCTTTGACAAGTTTTAAATATTTCCAAGGGAACATATACCCTCCTTCATGGACCACTTGGGCTGAGCTTGGACAAAGGCTGAAATCTCCAAGAANGTTCTATGTCAGGGTATATATCAATTACGAATTCAATCTCTCGATTTGGTGGCGAACCAGGAAGATCATCTAGAAAAACTTCAGTAAAATTTTGCACTACCGGGATCTCCTTCAGTTTGACACTCGTTTTTTTCTAAGCATCAATAATACTTGTCAAGAATCCTTCACACTTGCTTTTTAGTAATTATTGAGCATTAACAACTAATATAATCAACATTTATCTGCACACTTTACTTGCTTGAAAAGAATAAAGTTCTGCACCCATATGATAAAAATAAATAACCTTGGTCCTACGATTAATTGTTGCATAATGTTGATACAACTAGTCTAATTTCATAATTGCATCATGACCCTTCATTTTCATAATTAGGAAATCATCATATAATATCTTGACGTGAAAATAAGGGATGGGAATAAGGGAAATAATTTTGATCGGAGGATTTTTAGACCCAGACAATCAGATTCGGAATAAACTTTTGGGCGCTTGGATCTCGCACAAAAGAGTGAGATTTCTTATGAAATTTGGAGAGGATCTTGAAGTATTAGGGTAGGATGGATCCTCTAAAAAGGGATAAGATCTCATGGAAGAAATGAGAGATATGCTGCAAATGGTAAAGGCGGACAATTGATGAATTAGGGTTTTCCCAGCAGATCCCAAAAAATCAGGGGAAAACTTTGGACGGGTAGATCTCAGAAACAGGAGTGAGTGTGGGGCTGAAAATCAAATATTTTCTTCAGAAATATGGAAATAAGAAACCCTAAAAAATTTAAGAGATTCTCACGTAGGATTTTGGAATTATGCTGACAAAATGAATGAGGGTTGTG
>QAOC01015250.1:0-14059 GCA_003255005.1 Begonia fuchsioides
AGACGAGGGCTGAGGAGTAGGAAGAAATGGAATGAGAATAAGGAGACAGGAATAATGGCGATGGTTCCGATGCTGGCTCCTTCCGTTCTTGGACGCCATAGCTTAGCTGCTTGCAACCGGAGGCCTTGCAGTTTTTACGTTTGTTATTATTGCTTTCTAATTATTAATTACCGCGTAAATAATTATTTATCGTATTTATTAATTTAATAAATACTTTTAACTAACAAACATCGTGAACCATCGAGATTGTCAAGGAGGGTTATACTCTTACCGGAAAGCTAGTCCGATGGGGAAATGCCAGACAAGATGAAGATGGTGGAGAATAGCATAAACTTGACATCTCTTTATTCTTCTCTTTCAATCTCTATCTTGGCACCGCTTTCTGGATCAAGTTCATGCCTTCTACGAGAACCATCTAACTTTAAACAAACTGCTTCTACTTACTGGTATGTCGTCAAAGGAAAGCAAATAAAGGAATAAGGGCCAGAAAATGTGCTCTTTACCCACAATCCAAAACTTCAAACATATAGGCCTCCCTCCCCGGCCGAGTTTAGGGAATAATCCGACTCCATCTTACACTGGCTGAGTTATAGTGGGAAAGAAGCATTCTTTTTGGTCCCATGAGAGTGAGTTATTATAAGCTACTTTCCGGAAAACTGAATAGCTCTTGACCAAATTCTAATAAGCACCTTTGCAGTATAAACAGAGAGACAGTCCATTTTTTCTGTGCTAAACTCTCTGTCAACCAACATCTTATCTACCTTAGTTCATGACCTTCAAGTTATGAGCACTCAAGTTAGGCTCCTTTTTTTTGTTTTTTTTCTTTTTAATTTCACCTGTACCAATAATGAAACAAATTGACCATGGTTGATCACTAATTTACAACACAAAATGATCTCATCGCCATGAAAAACAGTGCACATTATAAAATGATTCAGCAAATTCAAGCTCAATGAAAGTTATCCTAGTTAGTTCGAAGAACGAATCTCTAAATTTGGGTTTTTATGTCAATCGGTTGAGTACACTAAATCTACCCATTAGGCTACAGCAATATACAACTATAATATACCGAATAAAGGAGAAATTTTCGAAAAAAGAAGCAATCTTAATCCCTGACCCAAACCCTATAGCGGCTACAATCAAGCTTCTTTTTTGCTTAGCTTTATATGAATATTTCTGGTAAATTGAAATACTAAAGACAACGAGGGGGAGAGCCACGGGACAATACAAGGAAGGTGGTTTACCTTAAAAAATGAACTGCAGCATTGCTGTGAAAAGAAGGGCAGAAACAATGGCAAAACCCTGCAATCAAAAAGAGAGAATATTCTTCAGTGAGGTTGTGAGCATCATGCGTGACCAGATAAAATGGAGCATTCAAAGAAGAATATTTATTTAAATAATAGGAGTCATCGATCTTGATTGATTCTAACATTTTTTTAATTTCTCTACGTATTGCTCATATCAGTCTTATTAACCGCCATCCATTATCTTAACACCAAAACACTGAATCCATATGCGGCTATATCATCGTTCTTATACTCTGGAAAAAGAGAGCTTTGCTTTCCTGAATATGGCTTACCTGAAATAAGTTTGCTAACCTGAGAAACCCATTGACACATTGCAGAACCAAGACCCGAGAGCGCAGAAGCAACCTAGACATTCCATGAGCATTTCCGTCCGTTGGTGCTTCCTTTAGAAGAACCTTCGCCTATGCTAAGAAGAACAGCGGCAATAATTAACAAGAATATCAGATGTGGAATATCAGTGCACGGCATCTGCCATTTATTCGAGGGATAATAACATAATCATTAGTATATCATCACTTCCTAAACCACGAGTAGCAGAATTCACAATTACCTCTATATGTGGAATTTTTTTCGAAGGTCTATCGGTGAAGTAGGCGTATAGTGCTCGAAGAACAGCCTGCAAATAAGTATTTTAGCCCCATCGGGAAGCATAATGCGAAAATGTTGCCAAATATTTCACCTGATGAGAGATTACTACGACTGGCGCTCGTTGTCTTTCAAGCTCGATAATTAGAGGTTCGAGCCCTATAAAGGTTAAGTCAGTGGCAAGGGTGAGTTTACAAGTCTCGGATTCAAACAAAAACTACGAGTTATACCTTTGTACAACGTCTAAATATGATTCTCCACGAGGGTAGCGGTATCTTAACTCATCTTTCTTTCGGGCCCTGCATTAAGAAGTGAAGAATTAAATTCTATGAGAAAGTCTCTTCCTGCACTTACTATAGTTTATATGGAAATTATTCGTAAATTCCAAAGAAAAGAGAAAAAAAACTGAATCAACGTACTCGTATTCCTCGGGCATGTTCTTTTTTATCTCTCCATAAGTCATCCCATCACATCACGCACTCCAGCATTTATGCTCGCCATTGAATCTTTACAAAATCAAAACATATAGTTAAACAAGCATCAAATGATCCAATAAGTCTAGAATTATCTTCTTGTCGTACTATTTTATCATATCTCTTAACGTGCCGCCGAGTGATTAGATCAATTATTGAAGGAGTTAGCCTTGGACAAGATGATAACCTCATACTAACTCAAAACAATATATAAATACATGTCTTTGGAACTTTGAGACTCCAAGCAATATCTCCCGCCTAGAATTTCTCTACTACTCTCAACCTCTTTCAATGATTCTGTATTATGATATTTATGAGTTATATATATTAACCTCCCTCAACTTCCGAAAACTTCAAATAACTACACATATTACGTAATTACCAACACTACTAGGCACGGGCTAACCTTAGGGAACCCAGCCATATGACTTGCCGTTGAAATTGTTCGCTGCAATGTGCTGGTCCATATCTAAATTCAATTAAGTAGGAAAACATTATAATTAGCAGCATTAAGGTGCAGTTATGTCCACCTAAATATGACTTTATCTAACAAATGGTAGTGAAAGTTAAAATGCATGGTGTGAGTCTCCGAATTCAATTGTATTCTCAAAAACTTAATGCACAAAATTCATTTGTGTCGACTCCTTATATCATATTCTAGAAAGATCTAGATGAGACTTACAGAAGCCGCTCGTTCTGGTTCAATTGTTTTTCCACAAAGTTCCTAAGCTTCCTCGCATAAACTTCTCCGGCATTGCTGCAAGTATCCATAACATTTACATATTAGTAACAAGAGAAACAAATTTAATTGGACAATAGACAAACCCTTGAATATTTAGAAATATAACAAGATAAAGAAAATATTCACAAATCCATCCTAAACATGAACTCTATTGTACAAAGTAACCACAATGTATAAATTTGGTTACATAAATCAATTAATATTTGATTAAGTCTAATTTTACCCTCTTGTCATATCATCTGACGCGTCGCCGTGTGATTGGATCAATTCAAATACATTTAATAAATATAAATATAAGTAATTATTTATTTTATGAATTGATCAAATCACGCAACGACATGTCAGAAAATATGACAAGAGGGTAAGCCTAAATTAAGTCTAATATTTGTTGGTATCCATGGATTGAAAATCAAATCTACCTTAACGCAGTATCACCACCAATTCTCCCTCTAACGTTATCTCTACTCTCTCCATGTCCGGTAAGCAATATAGGGCGAGGTGTGAGACGAGTGTTCACCTGCACAAGGTATCTCTTAACAAGTAAGAAACAAATCTAAATTTAGGGTGGATCCTCATTTCGCAAAGAACAGATTAGTTATTATAGGCACAAGAGAGAGTATTTGGTGACTCTTAAGAAAAAAGAAATTATATTTATTGATAATAGAAGAACCTTCGCATTATGCTTTCCGTTGGTGCTTCCTTTAGAAGAACCTTCGCCTATGCCCCAATCTGCTGAACTGATTGTCTCTGCCTACGAGTCACCTGGTGTGGAAAAGTGTGATTCATCTTTCTGATTGTTTATTATCAAGCCATCGTTTGGCAACTGACCACCTACTCGATTTCATAACAGATGTTCAACAGTAAATTTGGATAACACCTTCCACAATACTAGTTTCTGATTGATAAGAAGATCGATGTACATTGAATTTCCATCTATGTCTTGAGAGGTTCATGGTATCTTTTCTTTGAAAGGACTTCTAGATCATCATTTCATGACTGAAATTAATCAAAAGATACATAAAAATGATACAGGTCTGCTCTCCATTATGAGAATTAGTAAATGAAAAATTGTAAACGGTAAAAGTGAAATGCCCATTTCTCATTATGGAAATACATTGTCGTTAGCTCATATTAAAATTTACAAAGCATACCAAAAATTCACGAGAAGTGCAAAATAGACCATAGAAAGTAGGACAAATTAGGAAGCAAAACACAGAGCAGGACCCAATAACATTAGAAAATGTAGATTTTCAATGTTTTAGAGTCTAAAAAGTTGTTTCATCGAAGGATAAATTGTCGAGAAAAACTTTATGGTGCTTATGCAGTTTTAGTCTTGGAGTAGAACAGATCCTATCCTAATGAGTTGAAGTAAACAGTTCTTATGTCTCAAAAAGACTTAATAATCACATAGTTTTAGTAGTCAAATTGCTAGAAATCAGTAATGATTTAGTTGAAATAATTGGATTTTTAGGGATAATGCTGCAGCGATGCCACAACATTTCGTATAGCATCAGTGACGCAGTTTTTACATGATTTTGCCCGATATTTTATATATATTTATTATCACGTGATTTTCGTTTCCATGCAATTGCAGAAGATTAATGTGGATATAAGCTTAAAGAATCACAAAAAAGAAAGAAGAATCAATTCAAATTCAAATTTGAAAACAAGAATATCTTTGAAGATTTAGAAATCTTTCATAATCTCAACATCTTTACAAACCGACTCAGATCTTCTTCCAAATCGTAACAGCTTCTCAAATCTGCTCGAGCTGCACGTAGTCTACATAAAGGAACGAGAATACCACAGATTGAGTGTGCTAGAATTGGAGACGTGATTCACGATCAAGCTTTGGGCGTAAATCCGAATAAGAGGTTCACGGCAGCGAGGGAACGAGGTTGTGCGACCAACGAATTTCGACGGCGATGACCAAAATTCTCTCTCTTTGCTTTTCGTTTTAACTTCCGTGAATTATGAACTATTGATAGTTATTGGAGAACTATTTTGTTTGAATTAAAATTAGGGTTTTTCATATATTGATTTGCTTAATGACATTGCATGCTATTTTTTAGAACTCGTTTTAATAAGAGCTTATATATCTTTGCTTTGCTGTGATTATTTCTCGAGCAATCCCGACAATACACCCTTGCGCGATTGCTAAATGCTATTTACGAAATTATTGTTTTGCATTGATATTATTTAGGGCAACACGACAATACATTCTTGCGTGTTGCTAAGACGTGTATTAAAACCATTAGGTGGTTAGATCGAGTGACACAGTTTAGCTATGAGTGTTTTTATCATGTTCATTCCAACCTAGTGCTGTCAAATCGAACTTGTTCTTAAACCCAACCATAGAGGTAACACCAGCCCCGGTTTATTAAGTGTTCGGACCGGAACTAAACTGATGTTTTAACTAATGCTTTAGTACCCACCGATGACAGTTCAAGTAAATTAATTTATGAAAAATTCTAGTCGAGATTCTTACGAATTCTCAATTCGACCACCAACTTTACTTTTCTGCTTAATTTAAGATATTAGTTAGACGCTTTAATTAATTGTTTAACGTAGGAGTAGAAAATAAATATAAAAACCAAACATTTAATGTTATTCTTTATTCTTTGTAATACTTTACAATTTATTCTTTAAATTAGAGATTTGACTTGTCTTCGTGGGATCGATATTTTTATTACTACGTTGCGACACGTGCACTTGCGTTTTAAAGATTACATTTTCAAGCAATAACAATCTTCAACGTCTTCATAGTACTTGCCTATCAAAGCTCTTGCCTTTCTTTTTCATGGGATATAAGGAAAACCTTTAAACTAGTAGATGGAATTTTATTTAATCCGTCACAAACAGTTTCGATGATTCCAGCAATAAGAATGAAAAGGCACTCCCAAATACAAAGCAAAATTTTATAGAATAGGATTTATAACTTAAAAATCAGGGAGTTGCTTTGTAGCAAACTATTTTGCTACGCGTAAATAGCGGGAGGAAGCACTGATGCGGCCAATGCGTGGAGCCAAATTCCACTGACTAAACCCTTTCTTTAAACTACCTTCTTTTGCCATGAAAACCATCGCACATAGAATATATACATTTTATGAAGAAACAGATAAGTGAAGAAAAGACAAGTAATAAAGCAAGCTGACATACAATAAACTGAATAAAATATAAGTTGTACTATACCTTAGCTATCTCACAAGTCAAAACAGATGATGTCGCAATAACTTCTCGTCTGCAGGGAAATTGCCCTCATGTAATTAAGCCAGGACAGGGCCATATAAGAACAGACAATATCCATGCACCGGGAGGTTTCGAGTAAATATTAAAAAAAAATTCATCAAGTTAAACTTAATTCTACCTATAAATTACAGATGAATGCTCATACGTGAGGAGATAAATAACGGGTTATATGAAAATTGTAGATGCTAAAATTGTTTAAGTGATCACACTACAGAAGTTTAGTATACAAATCGCAATAATGGAGACGGGCAAATGATCTATATTTTGAGAAATCAAATAAAATACTTTCCAAGCAATAATGAAGCAAGTATTTATAATTTTTAGAGAGATCGGGATGCAACAATTTTGCTCCAATTTACCATGTGTTGGAAGTATGTACGCAAACAAAGAATTAAAACAAAGGAAAATTAATAAATTCTGATGAACAAAAACGCTATCTGAAAAGCATCCAAAATTGTGAATTCCCTTCTCCCCTGGCCCCCTCCGGCTCCGGCACTCCCCTCCTGCAGCTCGATTCGGCATTTTCGTCTATGTATCGTTGGCAGTTATCCTCCTCCGGTCTTCGTAGCGTCGAATTTGTCATCGTCGTCTCGCTCGTTGTCGTCTTCGTCGCCGTTGCTCGCAGTCGTCGTTGTCGCCGTCGAGAGGGTGTCGCTGCATCGCCGACGTGGCTGCTCCTCTCCCGCTCTCCGGACCTCCCTCCCTCTCTCGATCACGTCTCACCGTCGACTCCCCTCTCGGCTCTCCTCTCCTCTCTCACTCTCTCTCTCTCTCGGCTTGCTTGAGCCGGCTCAATTGACGTCTCTAGTAGGTGCCATGCATATTTAGTGGAGGCAGTGCTGGGAGGTAGGCATAATGGTGGAGTACAAAATTCTTCTCTCTATAGGCCAATTCTTCATTCTTATTCTTCTTTCTAAGCTCATCTTCTTCTCTTCTTCAACTATTCTCTAGTTAAAGACTCAATCGGGCTGCGGCATAGCAATTGAGGAAATTATGAGCGCTGCCTCTACCGACGAGGCCCTAGAAAATCTAAGATGTGGCGTCTAGAGTTAGCGTAGATGTCTTGGTGGAGCTTGAGATTGTATTAAGTGAAATGGTGGGCTCAACGGGCTGGCCTTTGGGTGGATCCTCCTCGACCTCAGTATGTAGATCGTCCTCCACATCGCAATAGAACAAATGAGCCCTTGCAAACGTGACTGTGAGCATAGGTTTCATCACAATTATAGCAAAGGCTGTGGGCTCGCCGATCAGTCATTTCCACTCAAGATATTTATTTAAAGGTGGGAATCCCGATGGCCAGGCCTCAGTCGTGGTGTGAGTTGGCTGGACCAGTATTGAATTCGGGTAGGACAGGTTGCACACTACTCGGCGGTGAGTCGTTGCGGATGAAGTGCGACGTTCAAAGGCTCTTGCTAACGCCATTGCTCGTTCAAGAGTAGGGGGATCCTGTAACTCAATCTCAACTCGTAAAGGCTCACTGAGACCCGTGGTGAACAAATCCACGACTTTGAAAAGGATCAAGGACTAGGAAGAAGTACCTGAACTGCTTTTGATATTGCGCCACAGTTCTTGTCTGCTTTAGATCTACTAATTCGCCTGAGGTGTTCTTACGTGTGGTGGTCCCAAAATGCTCGAGAATCTTTGAAGTTACACCATGAGAGGTTGATTTCCCCTTCATGGAACTACTCGTACCAATCGTCTGCCTCCCCTATAAGTGGTAGACTGCAAGTCCAACTCCCCTTCAGAAAGAAGTTTTCACATCTCGTCAACCATCGACGAGCATTGGACCAGCCGTTGTATGTTGGAAATTAAACAGACTCGAATTACTGGTCGTGCTCCATCACCGAGATATGTGACGCAAGGCCCTGGTTAGTGAGGATAGACTTGTTGTATTGACCTTTGAACCTTGAATTGGCATCCTGGTTAAAACAACTCAACCGATAGAGGGAGTCGCTGCATTCGGATACGGGGCTGCTAAGTATTGTGCCTCGGATTATGGGTGAGTTCGGCGCACGGGAAAATGGCTCGGGCGAATAGGAGATTTATGAAGTGAGGTTGAAATCAAAGGGAAATGTGGGTGATCTAGATGGTAAATAAGGAAATGGCTCGAGGAAATGTAGAGGTGGTTCGGATGGTTGAAGATAGACGAAATCGGTCGAAGGGAAATATGGAGTGATCGCCGGGGATGAAATGGACTCAGGAGAGTTTTTGGTTTTTAAGATGGCTGGACAGTTCGAACACTTGAGCAATCAAAGTGTTCGGTTGGTAGGCCTTGCCCGCACTCGGATATGACTCATCGATCGGACGTGCAATGGGTGACGCTCTTGGCCGGATATGACTCACCGGAGAAGGGTACGTTGGAAAGAGCTTCGACTGGTTAGGAAGAAGGTGCAAAGCACAATTTTTATTCAAATTCTCTCTCTGCCTTTCCAATGGAAGGCCGATACACTTAAATAAACTTAAAAATAAAAACGAGAAAGGATTAAACTAAGCCCTTGGATGTGTCGGATGTCTTGGATCAATCGGGAAAAGATCTTCTTTGACCGAAATGAGACCAAGGTGTCCCTCTTCAGCTGATGGTTTGAATCCGATAAAATATGCAAGGCTGAATTTGAAACGAGACCAAGGTGGACCGGGGGGAAGACCTTCGGTTGACCAAAGAGTGCACGCGCGGTCTTGATCGAGGTTTGACCAAGCTTCGGGCATCAAGGAATCCGACGCGTGCTAATTTGAAATAGATGGTCTCGATGCTCTCCTCTTCAGCTGGAAATCCGAACAAACATGAATATGCGCGGCTGAATTTGAATGGAGACCAAGGTGGACCGGGGAAGACCTTCGGTTGACCGATGATGGGCGCACGCGGCTCTTTCAAAATGGTGACCGAGGGTTGACTGTGCTCCGGACCAAAATGCTCTTCTTAAGCTGAAAATCCGAACCAACAAGGATATGCGCTGCTGAATTTGAATGGAGACCATGGTAGACCGGAGAAGACCTTCGTTGACCAAGGATGGGCCCGCGCGGCTCTTTCAAAATGGATGATGCTCCGGTCAATGTGGGATTTGCTCGGGCTAGTTTGAAGTAGAGCTTCCAGGTGTCTGAAGTTGTCCAAATGAAGGTGCGGGCCCAGCTAATTTGAATGAAGATCCATCGATGCTCATGGGTTGACCGAGTGAGGAAACGCGCTCGGCCAATTTGAACGCAGGTCCGTTATGCTCGTAAGCGCTCGCGGGCTCGTTTGAATGGTGGACCAGGGTTTGACTAGCTCCGGGCTAAGAGGGATTGGCACGGGCCAATTTGAAAGGGAGTCTCGAGACGCTCCTCGGTTGATTAAAGGTTGACGTGAGCTCGACTAATTTGGATGAAGGCATGTTGGGCTCACGGTGTAACATCGCGTTCTTTAAAAACCCTTTTGAAAACAACGGTAAAATTTTTCTTTTTGTAAATACACTTGAAATACTTGACTTGAAAACTTAGCGGAAGCGTAAAACATTAAAAGTGTTAAAAATGTGATCTCATCATACTTATAAAACACTTTATAGAAATATATATCAAAATATCATTACGTTCATTACATGTCATAGATAGGCAATAACACAAAACATTCGAGCATTGCCCATCGAATTACTTAACATAAGTTCTTAACATGATAATTCAAAACGTGTCAATTCATTCAAACAAGTTTTCATAAAACTTAATAAAATATTTAAAACTTCTTTCTTCTTTCACCCACGGGTCGTCACTTGGTTTCGTAAACAGCCCGCTCCAAAACAGCTTCATCCACATGTCATGGCACGTGATGAGAACTAAATTCCTCATCCCGAGCTTCGTCACCTACATCACAAAGCTTAACTAGTGAGCCTAAGGCTCAGTAAGAAATCATAATGTCCTACCTACCTAGCATGCTCATGATATGCTTAAAACATGTTCTTTTCGTAAAACTTGTCTTTTTCAAATCATTTTGGGGTAAGGATCTGTGTCCCATACCACGACCATCCTCAAAACATCATTTCATTTTTAGAGTGAAGATCCGTGTCCCATACCACGACCATCTTCAAAACTTAACTTGATACATGTTGTCCTTACATCGCATAAAGGGGAAATGCATCATTCCCATAACTTGATAACTTGATAGAGAGTTAGCTCCTACGGGGTCCTCTCATAATATAATAGCTTGATAGAGAGTTAGCACCTACGGGGTCCTCTCATAACTTGATACTTGATAACTTGATACTTGATAACTTGATCTTCATGTGATGCATGGTGACATTTGAATGCATGCTTGATAAATATTTTTCTTGAAATGTAATGCATGAATGAGATGACATGCAAAACTTGACAACTTAACATAATTCATGCATTCTTGATAACTTAAGAAATCATGCTTTGCTTAACAACTTAACATAAATCACACATAAACAAATACGTCTCTCAAATGCACTTAAACTTTATCTCTTAATATACTTTTCATGTTTTACATATTTAGGCGTTACTTATAGCATACACATCACAATTCAATGTCACGAAAACACCAATCATACCCATATTATTGGGCCGATGCACGGTGAGATGCACCCCAAACAGATTTCATACATATATAACTATAACGTATTCGTTTCATGCTTAATAACTTAACATTTTAACATTTCTCAATCATTCAATCACGTCAACCTCAGTCCTACTCTTTGTGATGTAGGCCCCGAAGGGCAAAACACATGCAATGAGTTCTTACTTGATCTCCTTAGCTTAGGCTTAGGTTTCCGAGTCCTTAAGGTTCCAATGAGCTTGCTTATATATCTTAACATCATAACATAAAATAATATAAGCAAAACTCGGAATACCCTACTTTACCAAAAACTTTCGGCTTTGATAACTTTTTCTACAGAATTTTGATCAAAACACTTAAGGTATAAAATTCATACTTAAGATGTCTACTACATTTCTTTAGAAGACGTTGTGATCAGATTCTCAATTAAAAGTCTCATAAATTCTACATCTTTAAAATCGGGTATAACATGACCATATTAGTTCATACCCTGTTTTTACCTCAACTTCCGATATATACAACTTTCGCTACACTAATTGAATCAGAACGAATAAGGTACCAATCTAAACCTTAGAATGTTGGATACACTTTATTAGAAGAGATCATGACCAAATTGTAAGTCTAAGACTTTGTAAATTTCACATTCCATAAACTAGTTAACATGACTTATAAAGTGTATACCCATAAACCACCTTTACCATTTCATGTATTCTTAACCATGTAACGTAAATTTCATCCTTTATAAGTCATTACAGCATAAAAATAAACATCTTAAAGGTATTTCTTGGTACCTTAGGGCTTGAGTCGTAGGCTTTTCCTTCTCTTGCACTTCTAGCTCTTAAACACCAAAAGTTCTTGCACAAAATACTAGAACCTCACACTTTTGTCACAAACCCTACTTTTCTCACACGAATTTTGAGAGGATTTAGAGAGGAGAGAGATCTGCAAGAGAAATCAGAGAGAGAGAGAGAGTTGAAGGTCGGGATGGCTAATAGCTGAAGACTCCAACAAATTTTATCCCTTTGGAAGGTGAGTCATGTTCAAGCATGAGGTGTGACCATCCAAGCTCATCACCTCTTCATGCATGAGGTGTCATTATCCTTTCCACGTGGCACTTTCCTATTGGCCCATCCTTAATTAATCATGGATTTAATTTCCCAAAATTTCATTGAAAAGTTAATACTTCAGCAATAAGATGTCGACCTCTCATTCAAGGTGTCGACCCTTAATAAAACCCGAGAGTTTCAAGGGATGACCCCTTTTAAAATTTTCATACCTTTTGTTCCACAACTTGGATTTCAATAATTCAAAAACTAATATTTTCCTTATTGAGTCTAGTGTAACTTTGTAGAAGACGTAAACTTCAAATAATAGTTTAACATAATCAAATATACAAAAGACCGAGCATCGATAAAAAGTCCATAACTCTATAGTCAAGATTTCCTTTACCAACTTCAAATGAGCATAACTTCCTTGATAATGATCCATTTCTGATAATTAAGGTGTAAAATTGTTCCTTAAAAAGTCCACTATAACTTCCTTGATAATTAAGGTGTCAATCATGAGGTGTGACTATCAAAGTGTTCCCGAGAGTGACTTGTGTCGACCGCTCATCTATTGTGTCGACCGAAAGAAGTTCCCGAGAGTGACTTGTGTCGACCGCTCTTAAATACTGGGGTCGACCCTTCTTCAATTGTATCGACCCCTCCTCAGTCCTGGGGTCGACCGAAAGTATTCATTGTGTCGACCCCTCCTTGATCTTGGGGTCAACCGAAGTCTTCAATTGTGTCGACTCCTCCTCAATCCTGGGGTCGACCGAAAGTGTTCCAAAACACTTAGAAGATTTTCTAACTTTTCTGAATAACATCATTATTTATACCCTTAAACCTTATTTTCTCCATCACCTTCAACCTACTAAATTGCTCACATCCACAGTGTGCGCGGGCTCGTTCAAATTAGCGTCCTCGGGTTGATTATGCTTCAGACATCGGGGAATTGGCTCGGGCCAATTTGAACCTTGACCTTCCCTTGAGCAAATAATCTGATTATTCAGATAATCAAATCAAGGGGTCGATAAAATCCGATCCAAGACTTTGAGTTGACCGAAGCTTCCTTAGGTTGACCGAGGCTTTCACTAGTGCGCTTCAACACTTAGCCGTATTTTCCCTCCTCTCTTTGGGCGTGTTTTCCTTCCTTCTATGAACACTTATTTGCTGATAAAATAAATAAACATAAAGGTGACCGAAAGTGGGCCCATGGTGGCCGAAGACTTGGGCTTCACTGGTGAACACTCGATCCGTGAGAATTGGATCGAGCGTCGATCACTTATTCCATTGGGCCGAAATTCTAGGAGATTTCGGCAAGGCCGACGACCGATTCTTCGCTGGTCGTCGGCTCATGGTCGTGGGGGTGGGCTCCGGGAGTGTCGTGGCCAGGAGCCCCGGGTGTGTCACGGTCGGGAGCTCCTGGTGCGCCACGGTCTGGCGCGTTGGGCACTTCGTGGTCGGAAACGCTAGGATGCCAATCAAGCAAAGTTCTTGGCTGCTCCCATTCTGCCTTGAAAATTGTCTATGAGGTTATGCTTTCTGCAAAATGAGCACACAAGTTAGTGAAAATGGGCGTACTCATCGGGGCTAGGCCGGTGATGTACTCTGGTTGTAACGACCCGATTCGCTGGACGCCGGCTGCTGCTTTCCTTACTTACATTACTTACTCGCTGGCAGCCCGAGAACCGGTCTGTTACTGGCTTTTCTTACTTACTTACTTACATTACTTTGGTGGAAAAACTCGGTTCTTTAAATTCTAAAAACTGTCTTTAGTTTATAAAACAGTTTACAAGGAAAACCGTTGAATTAAAACATACTTACACTCTTTGTAAACAACGATTTGAATTCCACCTTTTATCAAAAAGACATAAACACTTAATAACTTAAAACGTACAGCGGAAGACAATTACTTTAATTAAAAATACATTTATTTCAAAATATTGGTAATCTATCACACCAAAATAAGAGTATACATTTTAATTACATCTTCAAAACATTCAAAACATTTTACAATATAGCTCTGTCTGTGTCATGCATCACTCCCCGTTGGTCATCACTCAATAAACTGTATCATTTGTGTTAGCTTTAAAAGGTTTTAAAGCAATCAATTATTT
>QAOC01015257.1:0-75723 GCA_003255005.1 Begonia fuchsioides
CTAGAGCTACATTTCAAGTTACCCAAGGGCTTACACAACCGAGAGTCTTTTTTTCCATTTTTATTCATTCCCATTGCTCACTTTTTTTAAGAATATGCTGTTGCTAGATAGTAAGGATAGGCACGGGGAGACTCAATATGGTTACACCTCAGTTTGGACCCATAGTTTCAAAAATGTGGAACGGGAGCCACGAATAGTAGACACATGAATTGACTCGAATCGAACTGAATTTCATTCTTTGGTTACAAATTTTATAAAAATTTGAAGCATATAAATATTATTTTACTGAATTTGCATCAAGTTGTCGGATTTTGGCAGGTTTTGGCTTTGAGCAGGGGTTTAACAGGGTTTGAGTCGATTTTACAATCAGGGTTTGTTCAATTTCCAGAATTATTGACCCCACAAAACCATGACCAATCTATAATCCACAATTTTGAGAAGATTTGGAAGTAAAACAAGTTCCAAATCTGACCCAAAATTCAATCTGACCTACGGGTCCAAGTTGATTCTGGCACCCTAGTAAGGTTTGAATAAGGTTTGAGCAGGGTTTCTAGCATAGTTTGAATACGGTTTTAATAGGGTCTGAGTCAATCTAACAATCCAAGTTTGGCTCAGTTTCCAAAGTTATTGACTCCACAAAATCCTGACCAAACTGTGAATCACCATTTTGAGAAGATTTGGAACCAAAACAATTTCAAACAGCAGTAAGTATTGATATCCATCCAAAATGGACGTGTACAAGAATACATCTCTCTCTCTCTCTCTATGAGGATAAACATAAATGAAGGGTGCTATGAAAAATCAAAACCAGCACCAAGTATCATTAGTTAGAGGGAATCATATTCATTGCAGACTTTAAACAGAGAAATATTCGAAAATGAGTCAAGGAAAGTGGGCTTAACGAGGAAGACCAAATCATAGCTTCATAATATTAGAAGTATCTAATGGCAACTCACCAAAAGCAACTGGCATAACATCACTATCATTATTGCAGGAAGGAAAGAAAACTAAAGCGTACCAGTAATTTGGACCAAAACACCTCTGCTTTCGTCCATTTTTTGCTTCAATCCAGCTGTGATTGAACAAGCACTGGCTAATCCAATTTCACATCCCTCCAATGACAAGGACACGTGCAGCTACCTCCCATTTCTGCAGAGAATTACTTCAATAAAATATGAGAGAGAAAAATAATCAGAATTGGGTGTGCTTGTAGAGTCAAAAACTACCTCCAAAAAATATGCTCTTTGCAAGAGCTTGCCCTTATTTTGTCATATCGTCTGCAGCAACTCCTTTATATCATAACCTTGAAGCTGTCCGTGGGAAAAATACATGATTAGTTAATTAGTGTTCTCAAAGATCTTTATCTTCTATGATTCAATATACAAAAATAAGATAATTACATGCAAGAATGTGAGAAGCAATATCACTCCTGAGTTCCAGAAAGCATGGATTGTGATTGGGGTCAAGAGATTGCGAGTATGAGCATAAGAAAAGCCCAGAGCAGTCCCTACATTGATAACCAATTCATAAGGGAAAAAATTTACATTCTGGAATGTACTATGCGTGGCTGTTTCAACAACTTAGGAAATAAACTAGACGATATAAGATTGTCACACCAACTGAAATAAAGTCAAGGTGAGTACCATTACCAAGAACAAATAGCTGGGGAAACTCTCCGGGAGTGAGATGAGCAAGGGCAAATACTGACGCACTTATGAACACAGCAATTGGAACAGGAACCCTGACCAAGAAAACGCTGTTAACAACGGCTCATCTGAACAAAGCAGTTTGAAGTCATTTATGTTAGCTGGCATTCTTGTTTTTTTCGCCCCATTCTTGTTTAGCAACCTTTTTACTTTAACCACATCGGACATAGTTGATGCATTATTTATCAGCAAATATAAAAGGATCAGATGATTTTGCCACCCCACCTCCCTTTCTCAAGGATGGCAATAGTAAGCATTCAAAGGGTTAAAAACAAAAATGCTACTACCATTTAGTAAGAGACACCATGAAGAATCCTCGGAACACAGTCTCTTCAAGAAGTGGAGCAAGGACACCAGTTATGCCCAACAAGCAAGCAGTACTACAATAAAACAAGTTTGTCTAATCAAGCACAACAAGTTCACATTTGGCACAAGCATTGTACGAAACCCTGGAATTGTGAGATCATCCCAACATAATTACCTGATAGTGGAGGAACCGATCAATGGAAGCAGCCGAACAAGAGCATCCGTCTGAAGTGAAAGTAAACCAAAATGTAATGGAGATTTTTCATTTAACTAGAAAACAAATTCTAGACTACAACCAAATCATTAAAAAAGAAACTCTTATAAGGCATCTCATAAAAAAATTGAAAGAGAATTGAAACAATCTTTGGATGATTTCATTTGCATGGCTGCCTAGCCATATATCAATTACATAAAGAGGGAAATAACTAAAAATTTTCAGTTTAAATATAAAAACAGAAAAAACAATTTGTATAGTTATCAAACCTCTCTTGGTGGGGTACCACCATTGAAATAGGACACTGCAACTCCAGTTGCTGCAATGGCACCTAGGGCACCAACCAGCCCAATCCCGGCCCATAAGAACCATCCTTTTTGCAGACTTAAAGGATCTCTAAGATCTGAAGCATGAATAATCCAACTTAACAAAAAAAATCAAGGAAGATATACTAAGATTATTTGTCTACTAAGATTGAAGTTTGCATTATGTGAAAGCAAAGAGGAATAATAGAATTTAAGGTTTTTTCCTACCTTCAGCATACCAAATCTACTAAATCCAAAGAAAATAACAAAGAATTAGTACCATAGCGATATAAATCTTCAGGAAGAGGTTGAAATTGATTGGCGATACTGTATAAAATCACAAGGACAGCTGCAGTGGTGATGCTGGAAAATAAGAAGCTCCAATAAGAAAGAATGTCCTCTAAATCTTGATAATTAAATAACCATTGAGCTCCAACGAATATAAGATTCATTCAAGAAATTGAATGAGATAAAATGAGAAACATGTGGAGTTTGTTTGAATGTTGGAGTGCATGACTGTGAAGCGAACCTTTGATCAACAAAAAGTATTTCTGCTTTCTCGTCCAAACTTAGCTCTTCGAGGTGAAGCCCAAGATAAGGTATAGCAGCAGTTTCCACCAATCCTGTCAAAACAAAACTGCCTGGGAAAATAATAAATTTCATTCTAAGACATAAATGATCAACAAGTAATCATTAAACTTTTAGAAGTAAAAAACAATAAGGATTTAACAACTCTAATAGATACTCTTCTCGCGGTAAATATTATATGATTTTGATAAGAAAATGAAATTCACCTTAACCCAACAGCAAGTGAAGTTAATGAAACTGTTTGCCATCCCCATGGCACATCCCACCTCTTCAAAATCGCTAAGTCCAGCCCATTCCCCTGAAATAAGCAGAGACGTATTTTATAAAGTTTTGAAATAAGCAGCTAATAAATGTCTTTCAAGCAGGATAACTAGTCCAGGAAATGATGTTGCTTCGACACAATTTATAACTCAACGTTGTATGGAATTTCCGGATAATAAAGTTAAAGGACGATATCATCATAGTTTAGTTCAGGAACTGATTTTCCATTTGAAGAGTTAATTTGTCTGTTCGTCGCTAACTTAACAATATAGTTTCTCCAACTCTAAACTACTATTAATTACAGCTTTTTTATCTACCCTCTCAGAGAACTCACAATGCCACATAACCCCGACTTGACCTGCGTATCGCCAGCAAAACAGAACTGCAAGCACACTAGCAATACACTGATAACTGCATAAAAACCTCAAGAAAATCATACCTTTACTTGAAACTCACGCTTTGATTCATCTTCAGAATCAACAGAGCATCTCACACTCAATCGTTTGGGAGAAACAGATTTCGACCAGAGGGGCAGAGATCGCAGAGACAGAGGCGCGAGAGAGTTGAGAAAAATTGTACGAGACAGTTTCGGCGAAGATTTAGGGAGCAGAAGCGTTGGAGAATGGAAGCGATAACAGATGGAAGACTGAACTAGAGCACCAACAATGGCCGTCGTCATCCTGCACAAATAATCGGACCAGAAATTTCAAGTGGAGAGGGAAGAAGATAAGATGAACCATAAATAGTTGGTTCAAAATTTAAGGATCGAGACTTCATCGTTAGAATATCAGGATAGCTAGTGTCATACCATAGATTTGATTCAGTCTTTTAGTGCTGTGAGTCTAGCCGGATCGAGCCCGGGAAAGGCCGGCTCGTCGAGCCCGACGAGCCAAACGAGCCGAGCCTTTTGAGTCTGTCGAGCCTATTCGAGCCGGCTCTGTCGAGTTTTTTTAAAAAAAATTTGGCTCGAGCCAGTCGAGCCTAAATGAGCCGAGCCAAACAAGAAAAAAAAAATTTCATTGAAGTTGTATAACTTATTCGATATTATGTAATGACCAATTTATGCATATTGTTTTCTTCAAGCCAAACAAAAATTTGCATGATAACATGTGTATGTATCGTCTCCATTACGCAAAAGAAACACGAAAACAATACCATCGAATAAATATCTCAAAGAAACTCGAAGACAGTAGCATCGAAAGTTCGAAACATAGAATCAACAGCATGCCACATGTCTTTTACGAATCGAAATAGAAAGATCTTTGACTCGTCGCCGAAACATAACAGTTACTCTTCGAATTCCAAGTTCTTGAAATCCTCTTCCAGTTCGTCCACTTGTTGTTGGTCCCTCCGGACTGCGTCGCTCCAGTCCTTCATGCAAATGAGTGCCTCCACAAGCTCCGGTGCCAGATTTGCGCGTCGATCGTCGTATACGCGTCCACCTGCACTAAATGCCGACTCAGAAACTACAGTTGAAACAGGCGGTGTTATCAGCTAACCTCTACAATTTATAGAATTCACGCATAACAGCTACATGCGGTCGACCTTCAGTTTTAAAACGGTTGACCTTACGTTACCGTTGCATATGGAAGTTATAGCCGTTACAATATAACGGTCGCCCCTCTTTATAAAAAACGGTCGACCTTTTTACAATTACCGGTCGACTCTTTTTTCCACGCGGTCGACACTTTCACAACAATCATGCGTATTGCNGATAACAATAATTAATTTCTTTTATGAGATTGACTAAGTTAAATAAGAATGTAAATTTATTATTACAATTTTTCATACTTCTCTGTAAGTCATTAAAATAAATAAAACTGACAAAACATGTTAATCAAATTAATAGACATTTTGAAAATAATGATATATGTGATGACAAAGTGTCTACTAAAATAATAATAAAATTTAATGTGCTATCCAAGGACTCTTAAAATTTGAAGCATTCTTTGTAATTATGTAAGCACCTAAAATTCTGAAACCATTTTTTTACAACACTAATGTTAGTTTTACTTCAAAATCTAAAAATATACATATGCAATCTTTTTGTAGTGAAACCTTTAACAATTATAAAAACAAAGATATTCATACTTGGAAATCTTTCAAACTTAAAAATGACTAATGTACTAAAATCATAAGCATTTAACTCCTCAAGTTTCTCTTCCAAATGTAACATAATTCTCAAACCTAAATTGTAATAAAATGTAGTCATAAACAGCCAAGCTTTGAATCTAGGAGTGAGACTCACAAGTTCAATTTCTTACCAAAAAAGTAGTTGATCCAACGAGTTCGTGTTTTAATATATTAGATCCAACGCACGACCGATCAACTATGATTGTCACACCCCATAAAACTTTACTTAAAAATGATCGCGGTAAAATTTTTCTTTCTTTAAAAATGTTCATCTTGAATTCTTTTTCGTGAAAACACAGCGGAAGACTTTAATATAAATCATAGTAAACCCGACATTTACTTGAGATAAAACATTGTTAATCAAAATATCCATAAAATAAAATACCGCAAAGCTCATATAACACATAGTTTAATCAAAACATTTAATATACATAATAAACATCTTTATACAACATCATTTAATAAAACTAAACTTTTAAAACACATCATTGTTCAAAGATAAACACTCCAAAATACTTTAAATGTACATCTTGACATCCCCACTAACGACACTTAACGATTCAAGCTTCCCGCACTGGATCTGTCTCCTCCATAGCATGATTGTTACATCAAACAGGGAGGGCTAAGTTTCTCATCTTCATTTTCATCATCTACATCACAAAGCATAACTTATGAGCCTAAAACTTAGTAAGTAATCCAATGATCTAATATGTCTAACATGAGCATGACGTTTCTTGAAAAACATGAACATTCATTTCGTTCTTTATTGTTGTCTTGACTTAACTTGACATGAGTGGGCGTCACATCGTATGAAGGTGAATAGGCATCATATGGCCTCCATGAGTCAGCCAATTCCACCTTCTCCCATAACTTGATCTTGACTTTACATACATTTATGCATTGGATGATGAATGTGTCACATACCACTTTCATCATACATTGGGTGACATTTTAAAAAGATGCATGAGAAAACATTTTCGTATCTTTCATAAAACATGATGCATGAACATGATTCATACATATGCATGACATGATAACATAATTTAAGTACAAGCAACATATTATATCAAACATCTTTCAAGTTAACCATAATAAACACTTCTAGTAAACTTGACTTAACTTAACTCTTGACTTATGATAATACATAAACATCAAACAATATCAATCAAGCACCAATCAAACCCAAAGCACTTGGGTCGGTATACGGTGTGATCACCCAAGCAGAATATCATCAATAACATTATCATAAAAACAAACACCTCCTAAGACATTTTTTACTTAATGGATATCTAAGTAATCAACACATCATCCTTATGTCCTATCCTTTGTGATGTAGTCCCACAAAGGCCAAACACATGCAATGATTACTTACTTGGATTCCTTAGCTTTAGCTTGGTATTCTAATCTTTATTGATCCAATGAGCTTGCTTATATACCTTAACATCATAAAATAAAATAATATAAGCAAAACCCGTAATATCCTATTTTACCAAAAACTTTCGGTACTCATAACTTTTGCTACAAAACTCTGATAAAAACACTTAAGATACCAATTTCATACTTAAGATGTCTACTACATTTCTTTACGAGACGTTGTGATCAGATTCGAACTCAAAAGCCTTATAAATTCTACATCTTTAAAATTGGGTATAACATGACCCTATTAGTTCATACCATGTTTTTACCTCAACTTCCGATATACACAACTTTCGCTACACTAATCGGATCAGAATGAATAAGGTATCAATCTAAACCTTAGAGTGTTGATTACATTTCATTACAGGATATTATTACCAAATTGTAACTCATAGACTTCGTAAAATTTACATTTCAAAAATTAGGTAACATGACTTATAAAGTGCATACCCATAAACTACCTTCACAAATTCATGTATTCTTAACCATGTAACGTAAATTAAATCCCTTATAAGTCATTACAGCACCAAAATGAACATCTTAAAGGTATTTCTTGGTACCTTAGGGCTTGAGTCGTAGGCTATTCCTTCTCTTGCACTTCTAGCTCTTAAACACTAAATTTTCTTGCACAAAACACTAAAACCTCACACTTTTGTTACAAACCCTACTTTTCTCACACGAATTTGGAGAGGATTTAGAGAGGAGAGAGATCTGCGAGAGAGAGTAGAGAGAGAGAGCTGAGGATCGGAATGGATAATAGCTGAAGACTCCAACAAATTGTATCCCTTTAGAAGGTGAGTCTGTCGTTCAAGCATGAGGTGTCACCATCTAAGCTCACCACATCTTCAAGCATGAGGTGTCACCATCCTTTCCACGTGTCACTTCCCTATTGGCTCATCTTCAATTAATCATGGATTAAATTCCTTAAAATTTCATTAAAATTCAACATTTCAACAATAAATTGTCAACCCTTAATCAAACCCGAGAGTTCAAGGTGTCTCCTCTTTATTCAGGGTGTTAACCGCCATTTAAAACTTTCATAGCTTTTGCTCAACAACTCGGATTTTCCTAATTAAAAAACTCATCTTTTCTTCATTAAGTCTAGTTTAACTTTGAAGAAGACTTAAACTTCAAATTCAGAGCCTATTATGTTCAATTATATGAAATACCGAACATTGCTCAAAAGTCCATAATTCTATAGTCCGGTTTTCCTTATCCAACTTCAAACGACCATAATTTTCTCTCCAGAACTCCAATATAGTTGATCTACCTATTACTCTTCTTATCTAGATGTCGAATACAACTTTGCAAAAGAACACTTTGCCAATTAGGTTCTTCTAAGACATGATATGATTGAAACGCAGAAACTACTCCGCAAAATTCCAACCCAGTATTTGTTCAAACCTTTGGGGTCTAAGATTCATAACTTTCTCTATACATTTTTAAATCAAGAAATTATTGTTGTTGTAGTTTCATCTACTAATCTATTAAATTCCATTAGAATAATTCAACTTCATGTTAAGACCCTAAAACCTCAGAATTAGGTAAATACCACTATTGATTCTGATTCGTCAATTCATTACTTATAAGGTGTAATTTCATCTCTATATTCATCTTTTCTTAGCACATTTCATTTTTTAATCATAAAATATTATATTCACATAATGTTATTGTATATTAAAAAGTTAGGTGTTACAATGATGACCGAAGCAAACTCGACCCAAATATTTGGGTTGGGTACGGTTTGGATTCATTTAATTTATTTGGGGTGGGTTTCGCATAAGGTTGGGGATTGAGCTAGTTTTGGTGCATGTTGAGTTTGATTGGATAAATAATTTACCTTATATACAAATAATTCATTCAAAATACATATCACATATGTAAAAAATATATTTTATAATTCAAATGTCATACTTACAGTTGTCATATATACTTACAAAATGTTTTATACCGTGTTGGTGTGCATACCATGAACATTGTTTTTTCGTAAAAAAATGATGAGTTCCTTTGCATTAGAAATTAAAAAATAAAATAAATTATAAGATAAACTATTAAATAAAAAATAAATATAATTTGTTATCACTTTATATGTTATCCACAGACATATAGTGGGTTGACATGTCAGGTCTGATTATAAGATAATTCAACAAAAACTAACTCAGTATTATTCGATTATCGACGAGTCAGTTACTTTTCAGGTATAAAATTTTTTTAATTGCCCAGAATCTGATTCATTGCCCAATTCAAGTCGATTATGTGGGTCAACTGAACCGAATTGCCATCACTACTTGAATCATACTAAATCTTAATTAGTCTCTCATATTAGCCCTTTGGTTAGTTCACCTTAACAAGTTGATTCCATAGTCACATAATGTCAAATGCCCAAACATTATTTAATTCTCTACATCATCCACAATCTCATCACCTATACATTAAAGTTTATCTAATAAGTCTAACGTTCGGCGAACAATAAAATGATAATCATGTGCATGACATTCTTCATAAAACAATGACTTCTCTCTCGTTTATTTATTTTTATTAAATTTTCTTTCAAAATTATAGTATTTGTTGTGAAGTCACATTCCAAAGATATCGATGATATACTTATATGAATTTCATAGATGATTATCTTCCTTATTTATTGCCACATAACTAATCTTTCATATACTAGCTTATTTCATTATTCCTTTGTTTCGATATTATGGAGTTGTTCTGAACTCACATTCTAGGAGCATTAGTAGTACAAATATTTCTTATTCTTAAAACATGACGTAATTTCAAACTAATTCCAATCAATATGATCTTTCATACTCTGCTATCGGTTGACCGCTACATTGAAATGTTAACCGAATGCTCTAAATTATCATTCTTGTTTTAACTCACAACCTCAAGCCTACAAATTCAAATTTAGTACATCCAGTTCATAGTCTCATCATTTTATCAACAACATGCATGTCATCATTTAAACACAACATAACTGTTATTAATACGTGATATGAACAAAACATGTTGGTGTTACAGAAACACCAATTAAAATTTGCATAGGAAAAATGTCAACCCATCTATAAAGGTGTCGACCAAACGAAAATCCTTGATAATTTCTCAATTAAATTGAGGAAATGAGATGGCAATTCCAAACTATCTTTATAGTTTATTAGATAAATTGATATTTATCTCTTTTGAGATTATAGGTTAGCAAAGCAAGTATATTTCTAAGAAAATTAGTCATTGGATATACCTATATTTAGCAAAACTAGTCCAACGTGACAATGTGAAGTGACATTACAATGTTAAATAAATTGTCCAATTTAGCACCTTTATGGGTCCTCAATTTAATCTAGCAATAATATACCTATATTTATTTGTGATGATGACCATCTATGCAGTAAACTTTCTAGTAGGGACTCAATAAGCAAAACCCTACCAAAGAATAATAAATAAAGAGGAAGCATTAACTAATCTATAGTATAAGGATGTTTTGTCACGTTCACAATCATAACACTTCTAGCTATCAGAAGGACAGTGCATTCCACCTACATGCACAATATTTAATCGGCAAATATAGTGCTCAATATCACTTAATTTAAGTTTATATGAATCACGTACCTCTACCACCTATGTACTTCCTAATAATGTTCCAAGCATGTCTATGCTTCAAACTGATGTTTCAAAGAGATGAGAAAGGTCATGTTATTTATTATCATACTTTTAGAGGAAAAATATCAAAGAACACAAAAAAAATCTTAATCGAATAAAAAAACTTGTCCTACTAACAGAAGTAACTTCAAAAAATGTGTACTAAATTTTAATTAAATAATTTCAAAGAATTACATATTACTATCATAACGTAGCATATGTCCAATGTTGTTTTCGTACAACTGAACGTGTCATAGTTCGACTCATGATCGATGTGTCACATAAGTCATAGTCATTGTCGTAGAAATATACTTAAACGGTATAATTAATCTCTTAATAAATTGGTCGTGTCTTTTTTTATGTCACTATTAAAGAGATCATCTTGTCACATGATACAAAGTCTTTAGAATTCATATTTTATCATCAAGGGATCCATCATTTTCGCAGATAGAATGAAGATAATGTTTCTTTATATCGATAGTAACTTTGAGTGTCATATGTCCAATGTTGTTTTCGCATAACTAAACATATCATACCGCGTTTGAAAGTTAGTTCGACTCATTATCGATGTGTCACCTAAGTCATAGTCACTATCATAGAAATGTGCTTAAACGGTATCATTAATCTCGTATAAGTTTTTATGTCACTATTATGGAGATCATCTTGTCACATGATACGAAGTCTTTGCATAAAAGTTTAGAGTGACAAAAATAAATCGGCAGATAAACCTAAAGTTCGCACGAGTAAGTTTTTACATCGGACAATGCATCCTATGTGATCAAGCAAAAACTTGTGTCATTGAAGAAAAAGAGGCGAGAGATCAGGACATTGAATCTGTTATCACACAATCTATACATTGCTTGTCAAAATTAATTTTACTCATTTAAATTTTAGAGGTTAATTTTTAAATTACTCAAATTGCATTCTTGATTAGGTTTTTACCTTTTTTTTATGGTTAGCGTATACTTAAATAAAAACATACACATTATCTAAGAATTGTAAAAGCATATCCATTGTAATTGACGAAACTATGCCTGTACTAAAAAAACACAAATTAATTAGCTTGGCGTTGTAATGACGAAACTTACCCCTTACTAATAGTTTGCGTATGTTTAAATGTCTAAGAAGGTACACAATTGGCCACATCTGCTATCGGTCGTCTTAGATTAATATAAATCTAACATTAAACGTGTTTGAGCACGAGTAGGGTCCACTTATTCTTTTTAGTCAATCTCTACAGTAGGATCAATTTCGTACTCGACAACTTCAGCGAAACTAACGGCTTACAGACCATCATCAGCTATGACAACTGTCCATCACTATCATCAGCTCTCAAATAAAACCCATCTCCCTTGTACCCCAAACCAAATCCCTTACCCACACGCCGATTTTAAATTACGGTGCTCAACAGCCTAAAAATGAAAGATTCGTAGCTCATTAATCTGATTTGGTAAAGACCAGACCGAGATCTCAGTAGCCCATCCATCTGGTTTTTATTTTCATTTAAATTGGGAAGAGATTGTTGAAAATATATGATTTTTATGCAAAAAAGGAAGTCGTTTCAACAGAAATTTTAATTTTTTAATTGTTTCAAATTTACCCGAAAGATTACTTACCACTGGCCACTATCAGGTTTTGGATAATCACGCATCCAAGATGAATTTTTTTTAAGGGCATTAAGGTTTTTCCTTTTGATTTTAATTCAGATTCTTGTTGACCCTTTTGATTTTAATTCAGATTAATTAAGGTTTTTGTTTTTTTTTCTTTTGGTGGGTTGACAGCTTGCTAGACCAGCGTAAACTGGTTAATCTCTTTCTTACTACGACTCTCGAATCGCATTCTATCCATCTTTGAGCTACCCAGTTCGTCATTACTCCTCACCATGAATTTATGAGCAAATATTGAGACAAATAGAGGGAGAGAGTGAGAGAGTGAGAGAGTGTGAGGATTATTGGCATTTGCAGTCAGATCTGATACAGGGTTTGTCCCATTGGTAAGTGATTTGAGTTTAGTCTCCGGGTCTTTTCGTTGTTCTTGATTTGTCTGTGAGATGCTTGTTTTCCTTTGAAAACTATCCTGAATCAATGGCTGCTTCAAAATTTCAGTGGGATTTTTAATGGGAGAATTTCTGGGCTTTAGTTTGAGTTTCTGAGTAAATTACACTTTCTGCTAGCTAGGAGTTCATCTTTTTCTATTTTCGAAGCGTGAATATGTGGTTCCTTTATAATTTGGTACATGGCCTTTAAACATATCCTGGAACTGTACCAGAGAAAAAGAATTGTATTGGATGATAGACCTTTGATCTGTAGTTTAATAAATTCTGTATATTCGCTGGTTTATCAGATTCATTATGGCAATCAAGTCAAACTCCATTGATGGGAGAACCAGGAGCTCCGTCGAAATTGTTGTGGTGGTTGGATTGTGCTGCTTCTTCTACTTATTGGGTGCCTGGCAAAGAAGCGGTTTTGGAAAAGGAGATCGAATGGTAGAGATAACGGAGAAAGGAGCTGAATGCGATATAGTTCCTAATCTGAGCTTTGAGACCCATCACGGCGGCGAAGGTGGAAATTACAAAGACAGCTCAAAAATAGTCAAACCGTGCGATGCTAGTTTGACCGACTACACGCCCTGCCAGGACCAAAGACGGGCCATGACGTTCCCTCGGGAAAGCATGAATTATCGGGAGAGACACTGCCCGAGCGAGGATGAGAAGCTCAAATGCCTTATTCCCGCACCCAAGGGATATGTCACACCCTTTCCTTGGCCGAAGAGTCGAGACTATGTTCCCTTTGCAAATGCGCCTTACAAGAGTTTGACTGTGGAGAAGGCTATACAGAATTGGATTCAGTACGAAGGCAATGTGTTTCGATTTCCTGGTGGAGGAACTCAGTTTCCGCAAGGGGCTGATAAATACATCGACCAGCTTGCTTCTGTTATACCGATGCACAACGGGACGGTTCGAACCGCACTAGACACTGGATGTGGGGTAAGTTACTACGGTTCCGATTCCAATCTCACAGAAGAACAAAAATCATTCAATTTGTGCTCAAAATGTAAGATACTGTTAGATTTTCTTGTCTTAGATGGGTCTCTTTTTTCAGGTTGCTAGCTGGGGAGCTTACCTTTTAGGTAGGAATGTTATAGCAATGTCGTTTGCACCGAGAGATTCGCATGAAGCACAAGTCCAATTTGCTTTGGAAAGAGGAGTTCCTGCCGTTATAGGTGTTTTAGGCACGATTAAGCTGCCTTATCCGGCTAGAGCTTTTGACATGGCTCATTGCTCTCGTTGTTTAATTCCTTGGGGTGCAAATGGTGAGACTTAGCTTTTAAAAAGCGTTAATCATTGTTGCGTTTTGAATCATCTTCTTACTTTCTTATTTGTTCACTTTAGATGGAATGTACTTGAAGGAAGTCGATCGAGTTCTTAGACCAGGTGGCTATTGGGTTCTTTCCGGTCCGCCCATTAACTGGAAAAACTTGTACAAGGCTTGGCAGCGTCCCAAAGAGGAGCTCGAAGAGGAACAGAGAAAGATCGAAAAAATAGCTGAGCTACTCTGTTGGGAAAAGAAATACGAGAGTGGCGAAACTGCCATCTGGCAGAAACGAGTTAGCACCGATTCGTGCTCTAGTAGAAATGAAGGCTCTGAAGCCACTATTTGTGAATCAACTGACGCAGACGAAGTTTGGTATGGTTTATTTCATCAGACTTTGCTAGCATCTACCTTACTATCGATTATATAACGAAGATGGAAGATAACTGATCCTAGAATTCTCTAACACGCGTCGATTAGGTTCAGACGAACAGATCATTAGCACATGGATCGATGAATATCCATTACGCATGCTTTACAGGCTTTTGCGTGATGTCATAATAAAAAAATTTCATCTTTTTCATAGGTACAAGAAAATGGAGGGGTGTATAACTCCATACCCGGACGAAGCACCCATAGGGGAACTAAAGGCCTTCCCAGAGCGGCTGCATGCGGTCCCTCCCAGAATTGCTGGTGGATATGTTCCTGAAGTTTCGGTTGGGACATTTCAAAAGGACAACATTTTATGGAAAAAGCATGCCAAAGCCTATCGAAAAATCAATAAATTGATTAGTACGGGTCGATATCGCAACGTTATGGACATGAATGCCGGTTTGGGAGGTTTTGCTGCAGCAATACACTCGACAAAATTATGGGTTATGAACGTTGTTCCGACCATTGCTGAGAAAAGTACATTAGGAGTCATATATGAGCGAGGATTGATCGGCATCTATCATGATTGGTACCTTTACTCTACATTCTGACTAGCTTTTTGTTGCTAATTAGTTTCGATGATTTCTTTCTTATCTTTAATTTCTTTTGTTCAGGTGTGAAGCCTTTTCTACATACCCGAGGACATACGATCTCATTCATGCTAATGGAGTTTTCAGTCTGTACAAGGACAGGTATGATTTATAAGAGAAGTTTACTTTATGTGTTCCAAGATAAAAGTACATGCTTCTAAATTTGACGAATTGGATAAAAAATATCTGAGGAAAAGTGGGATTAATGAGAAATCATTTCATTTTTATTTCTGAAACGAATTCATCTTCAGATTTTTGAGCTATTCAGTGTTTATTCATTAAGAGATCGACCGGCATATTACCCGGATTCTCTCTTGCCAAAATTAATGAATGAATTTTGGTAAAAACAGGTGCAGAATGGAGGACATTCTTCTGGAAATGGACAGAATACTGAGACCAGAAGGGGCTGTCATATTCCGAGATGAAGTGGATGTTATAATCCAAGTGAGGAAGACAGTTGCAGCAATGAGGTGGGACACGAAAATGGTGGATCACGAAGATGGTCCGCTCGAGCCGGAGAAGGTACTGGTTGCTGTGAAACAATACTGGGTGGCTGGTCAAAACAACACTTCCACTCCATGAAACTAAAAATGTTGGATCTGGCTAAGCTTTTGGCTTCTCAGTTATAATGCAATTACTTCCACTGAGCTTTAAACTGTTCCATAGAGAGAGCAGAGAGAGAGAGAGAGAGAGAGCAGCCATGGATATGAGCTTGAAAGTTGAAAACTAGGATAGTAATTTGTATGCTTGTTCATTTTTGGTTTGTTGATTTATTTAGAGCTGACGAAAGTGATGCTTACACTGTCTTTGCTAATGGATTTTGCTTACCAATGTTTGAGATTTTTCGGCAGAACGAGGTTAGTTCACACTTTTCGGCTCATATTTAAAGAGATTGTGATAACTTTTTCTTAGCATAATGTTTGGTGTTACGATAGTGCATGAATGTCGATTGTTTGTTTTCCATGATTCAAATACATAGCAGCATCGCAAGATGCGATTAGCTTTGTCCAAGATATCTTGTATCACTCGTCGTTCTATAACTCGATCAAGCTTCGAAGCTGATCTTAGCTCAATATTGTTATTTCTGATGTTTTTTCAATTAGTGTAACCCTTGCCCCTTTTATTACAAGTAGTTGGTTGGATTACAACTTAACCAGGCCTTCACAAAATCAAGATCCTCATTGGCTTCTTTATCCTTTTTTTTATTCTTGAAAAAATATATATTTTGTGGTTTTAATGTAATTGGTTCAGATTCCTCTTTGGGCCAAGAATTTTTAAGATGACTTTATTTCTCAAAATCAAGAGGTTCATTTGATGATGCAAATATATTTTTTATTCTTTTCAAATGGATTTTTATTACAATTTACTAGGGGTGGGCATCAGATTGGATCAGATCGGATTGTTGTCGATCTAATCCGATCCGACAAACGTCAGATTGTAGATTGTAATCCGATCGGGTCGGCGCAAATCTGTAATCCGATCCGATCCGACGCCCACCTCAACGTTATCGGATCGGATCGGATCTGCCCGATTCATTTTCCAGACAAGTTCATCTCATGTATTTCTGAAATTTTCCCTGCAATCCGAACTCCAAACCAAACCAATCTATAATCCAAAACTATCCATAATCTATCTAAATGTTTGAGCGCTCGACATAATTCTGAAGGATCCGTCTCTGAAAAATATGGGGTCGATATGTTGGGATCGACACAAATGTGAAGGATCCGTCTCAGGAAAACCAAGGGTCGACACAAACAGGTTGGGTCGACACATTTTGAGGGTCGACACAAGGAATATGGTAAAGTCGACACATTGTCTTTTCTAAGGTCGACACAAGCAGCTTGGATGGGTCGACACAGTGTGCACGCTGCACTGCCTTTTTGGGTCGACACAAGTTACATAGGTGGCCCTCCGTACTAGACTAATAGAAGCTTGATGCTCTTTAAGCCCATCATTCACAATTAAATTGGTGATATGAGCAAAGTATCGCACGTGAATGAAGTCTCCATCCAAAACCAATTCATTCCAATGTTGCAAACTTCTAACCATATGTGCAATGGACACATCATTTGAGGAGGCGTTGTGTACCGTAATTGTGAACACATTCTCAATCCCCCAATCACCCAAACATTTCTCAATTAATTTTCCGATAGTTTCTCCTATGTTGTCGTCAATCTGCCAAAAATTTAAAATTTTCTTGTACAATTTTCAATCTTGGCCTGTCAAAACAATATAGTTTATATTCTGTGCCGACATCCAACAATCTGTAGTAAGGCAAACTGTCTGGTTACTTTTACTAAAATATTTCTTCAACTGTTTTTTTTTCTTTTATAAATCACCTCGATATCCCTTGACAGTGATCTGCGCGAAGGTAGAACCAACTCGGAGCGGAGATATGCACATCACTTCTGAATCCTTCTTTTTCTACCATTCTCATTGGTAGTTCGTCAGTTATAATCATGCTCGCAAGTACTCACACGCTTCTGCCTGCGTGAAAGATGATACAGAAGACGAGCTTGCTTCCCATTTCAGCATACTAAAAGGCAACTTCTTTTGTAACTGATCTGTGGCCAACAAATACTTTGAGCAACTCTTTAAATGTTTTGTCATATTCGAACTTCCTGCATTCTTCGTATGACATGCATATTTTTTTTCCACAATGGTTGCAGCTAGCTCTCGGATTCTCCAGATCACATCCTTCAACCAATGTAAAATGATCCCAACATGCAGCCTTCAACGCTCTTTTTCTTGGATTAGGGGCAGTCTCAGAGGGATTCATAATTCTCGCAGGAATTGTAGATGTTGATTTTATCGTTGTGTCTATAGTTACAGATAGGGGTGGGCGAATCCGATCCAACCCGAAGATCCGATCCGATCCGATCGGATCGGATCGGATAATCGGTAAAGGTATTGAAAATTCAATCCGATTGTCAGGTTGTTGTCGGATTTAATCGCCCACCCCTAGAACAAAGCAGAAACATCAAATTTGCAGATCTCCAGGCCTTCTCCGAGGAGTTCCCCCATGGTATCCGAAACAGAGCAGGCAAAAAAGCGGAAGAAAAAGCAGAGAAAAGAAGTAGAGAATAGACTCAGCTTGCCTGGTTGAGATTATGGTGGCGAAGATGAGCGACAATGAGAGAATTGACCTGCCAGAGGAACTTCCCATCTTGCAGCGTCGAGTCTTGAAGTCTCAGATCAGTCGACAGTCGGTCATACTTTAAGCACAGTGAAAATGGATTTTTTTTCAACTTTTTTGAGTTAAGCTTTGTAGGTGGGATTTCCTCACGTGCTCATCTTCTTCAATCCTCGTAATTCTTTCAGGCTGATCAATCTCGCATCTGTATTTTTTGCTTCTATTTAAGAAACGGCTGAAGAAATCGTCTGCGGCTATCGTTTTCTCTCAGACTCTCAGTTTTCGATTTCTGCAGAGCTTTACGGCGGCGCCGGCGACCATGGAGGCCCAGAATCCGGCGAAGAAGACTGCCTGTGTTCTCGGAGGAGCTGGATTTCTTGGCGGCGGCGACCATGGAGGCCCAGAATCCGGCTATCGTTTTCTCTCAGTGTACGATGATCTGTTTTTCAATTTTCAATCGGATCAGATCCGATCCGATCGTGTTGGATTCGGATCGGATCGGATTCATGTGTTTTTGTTTAAAAGGGGTTATCGGATCTGATCCGATAACCCAATAAAATTTTGGATTGAGGGCAATCGGATCGGATCCATCCGATCCGATCCGATGCCCACCCCTAGTTGCAGAAGCTGTACTTTCCATTCTGCAAAAAAAACAACCAATTGACTTACATCAAATTAATATCAAATTAGCATTGAAACAACAAAATTAAGCTCTCATCCAAAAAAATCATCCATTGATTCCATTCTCAACCAACAAGCCGACGCAAAATAATTACACTTTCTCATTTAAATTTCAAACAACATAAACAAACTGAAAGCACAATACCAAATTACCGAAGAATACTGTTACAGATCGATCGGGATCGAAAACCAAAAGGAGAAGAACTCTACTTATAAACGAACGTGGGTCGATCGGGATCGCTCGTTGCGGGGTTCAGAATCGCTCGTCGTCGGGGTTACGGATTTTGGGATTTAGCCTTTACGTATTTCGAATTTTTGATTTGGAGATGCCGACTTGGATTTCAAGTTAAGATCCGACGTTTGGATCGGATCGGATCGTCGTCAATCCGATAACATTCTGATCCGATTAACGATCCGAACGTCGGATCTTAACTTCATTTTCCCTACCGATTATAATCTGATCCAATCCAATCTGATCCGATCTAATCCAATCAAATTATCAGATTGGGTCAGATCCGGCCTGCCGTACAATTTACCTTTTAAACTCCTTTTGCTTGGTCATCGAAAGCCTACTTAAACACCCGCTTCTCCGTTAATTTCACAGTTCCTTGCAATCGCTTCCAGTTTTAAATTTTGGATTCTTCTGAAGTTCGGTCAATTCAGCCTTCTTTTCTGGGTTTCTGTTTCGTTGCTCGGAAATTGAGTTCTCCGTTGAAAAACGAGCTGTTTGCTCTTATTCTTCCATTTTGAAGAGCTTAAAAAAGAGTCTGATTCATCCGTGGCGATGGTTTCCAGCATCTCTCTTCCTTTTCCGCACGAGGCAGTTGATAGTAAGCGGCGGGATGCTTCGTTTTCATCTTTCTTGAATGCCGCGGAGGAGAAATGTGTTCGCAAGCTTGTGAGCAAGAAGGAAGATGGAGAAATCGATGTTTTTGGAGCTGATAGGTACTTCAATGGCGGAATGGACGACGAAGCACCCCTTCCTACTTCCATTCCGGCGAGAAAATTAAAAGCCGACGAAATGGGAGAAAAGCTTGACATAGATTCAATGGAGAAACCGAAGATTCCGCCTGCAACGCCGAGTGCTCGATCGGAAGCTAGCTGGAGTAGCCAGAGTGGGCTGTTGCAGGGCGCTCTGAAAATCCCTGGAAAATCAAAGAGGAATGGAGGAAAAAGCTTTATCTCTCGCTGTAAGTGTTCTTGCTGCGATAAAACCTCCGTCGACGTAATCGAAGATTCGTGTGACCTCAAAGCTCCGAATCCCGGCGGGTCCCGCCGCCATGAACGTAAAGAGATTCTCGGTGACTGCAAAATGATTGAATCGGGAGCTTGGTCCAAGGAAGAGATCGGAGAAGCGTTCACGTTTCCGATTCCAAAACCGGAATCTGGAAACTTTCAGTCGAAAATGCAGAATGTAGAGGTAAAAGAAGGAGACAGGAAGCCAAAAAAGTCGTTTGAGATATTCGGAAATCGGTCGTTTAGTTTTCCGAGAAGCAAAACGAAGACTTGGGAAGGGACTTTACAGGAAGAAGAGTTACAGTCTTCAGCCGAGAATGGCGGAGTTTACAGCGACACCTCTAGCGACGGCAGCTCCGATTTGTTCGAAATCGAGAGTTTGACCGGGAAATCGATTCGTTGTCTCCGCCGGCAGAACTCCGACTCGACGAGCTGTTTTACCCAAACGACTTGCTATGCTCCCAGCGAGGTAAGCATCGAGTGGAGCGTCGTCACGGCCAGCGCCGCCGATTTCTCCGCCGTCTCAGATTATGATTCCGACCAAAAGCCGACCCGAGCAAAGTCGGGGAATCCCGTTCAAAAGCGGAGGTCCGGTATTCTTCTGGGATGCAAAAATCAGAAAGCAGTGGGAGTGGCATCGGATGCGTACAGGAAACCCGAGAAGGTAGGCCCGGAAGGGTCGGGTCATCAGAGGCCCGAATGCTTTCCTCCATTGAAAAGTTGTGCAGCTGAAACGAAGCAGACTGGTTCAAGCTCGAAACAGAAGAATCAAGTTGGTCACGTTTTGGAAATGTGAGCAATAATCATCGTTCAAGATTCAAACTCAGTGTTTTGTGAAGTTCCAATCTTGTTTTTCACGTCCAAATTTGGTTGGTGAGAGAACTTGTTCTTCCAATAAACTTGTATTTGATTTACTTCCTATTATTATCAAAATAATAATTGTATTGGTGATATTATTTTTATTGATATAATAATTACGATAACATAATTTCATACCAAACCCAAGAAAGTAGATTATAGATCGTTGCATAAATGAGTGTAACATTGCCTAATCCAAGTCTAAAGGTTGGATTATCGTACTGCGATGATGCAAGAAATATCTGAACTTATGGTAGCAATGGCTTCTTGCCTCGATCGTTTTCAAGACATTAGATGCATGCAATATGGTATAAATATATTGCTAAAATTGACTTCCCTTTTGTATTTTTGTCTTAAAATGTTTGAAAACGGACTGTTTTTATTTAGACATTTGTTTTTTTTTTTTGTATTTAGATGCCTGTTGTAACATAAGAAAATCTTGCTACAAAGTGACTCCCCATTTCTATTCTTACCTTCAAATTTGCAAATAGTCTGTTTTTCGGATTTCATTTTCGTATTTATACGAGGAAAAGAGAAGATAATCTTACTTACTGTTTGACTATACATGCAGATGATGCGCACCACCCTCCAATTTATAGACCACGGAAGGGTGGGATGCGTCGGATTACATGAACCGCCTTCTCTTGGCCGTCATGGTTTGGCTCTTTGGCTATTGGGTTGCTTGTGAGCGGGTGAGTGCAGCCTTAAGCGCATCAGCAAGTTTCCCCATCAAGATGCTTAATCACGATCTTAAGAGAAAGATCTCGAGAAAGATCTATTATAAGATTCATTTTGTTAGATAATTTCTCTTTTAAAATTATGTATTTTTACGGTTGAGTTTAAGCCAAATCACTAGTTTACTTTGAACTTGAGTTCGGTGGGGATAAATATTTTGCACGGTCCAGCTCCATTGCGGTCGAAAACGAACACGCAAAGAAAGTTTACACGTAAAAAAGGCTTGGTTGAAGGTGAAAGACTGACTTATTCTGTCTTGCATGGATTTGAATGTCACAGCTACTTCTCCTAGGAGTCTGTAAACAGACAAAACAAAACGTGACAAGAGTCATATGGTTTCTCAATTAAAAAAGAAGTGTTCCTTTATAGTAAACCAAATCCGACCAAATCAAACACTGGTTCAGGCAAAATCGTAGAGTGAAGTCTTCTTTAATTATCATACCCTATTATTTGTTTTGAAATCTTCTTTCTAATGATCTAGCATTGCGCCGTCTATTAGTATGATGCAGCTGTCCTTAAGTTTGTAGGATGAGCTGGCATTTTTTAAATTATAAGATCATAATTGAACTTGCTCCGGAACCAGATTTCTTCCGCGACATACAATGTTTGGAAAAAGTTGGTCGGCATAATTTTTGAGTAACAGGGACGAAGAACATGCACATGTTAGTGGGACATTAAGCTATTCATCGGAACGTGTAAGTTTCAGGACTGCTGATTTGAAAAGGTTTGGATTTTGTTAACGTAGTTGCTGTTTTGGTCTTCTGCTTTGTAAAATGGAACACTTGTGATTCTTGAATTTGATCGAGTCGAACCCTTCACTATCGAGCTCCGAAAAACCTACAACACAAACTGTGGTTACCCGGCCGGCTCAGGGGTAGAGATCGTGGATGACTAATAAATAAGTTTTTCTCGCTTAACAAAGACAATGTTTTTTTACCGTAATTCAATAACAGAATCGCACGAGCTTCGATTCAAAATAAAATACTATGTTGGGTGGCCGATTGCTCCACACAAACATTGGGTCTTAAAATGTATATTCATTTATATATTGTGATTTGTAAATTAGATATTGTCAATTATTTGTCATATTTATTTGAATTCGAGCTCCAAGTGTCAGACCAAGAAGGATGGTTGCAGTGACAACTGCCCTAATCTTGGATTTGGAGGACACGGGGCAAGATGAAAGACAAAACATGTTTCAGAGACGATGACAACGTGTGTCAAATCGAGGAAAACCCCAGTGCCCAACTTATCCTCTCCCCCACAATGGACTGCACTCTATTATTCCATGACTTCACCGAATCTTTATTCCAAATACTACTTTATCTCAATCCTACCAGGCTGTAGTAAATAATAAAAATAAATTTGATCCTTAATTTAACCAGCATTTCATGCCATTTTCAGGATACTTTCGACTTCCCTCATATCCAAACTATAATTTGTATCGAGATTCTGAGATGGTAGAGTAGATTACTATAAGCTCTTTCCGCCCATCGATAATACATTTCTCTAGTTTGGGTCTTCATTAGAAAACTAATGTGTTACAAAAACATGGTTTTATTTGGCTTGTGATCGAGACTAAATGTTCAAGTTCAAATACTTTGAATAATTTTTTAATCTGAAAACAACTCTTAAATTAAAAAGCCCTAGATTTATAATGTTCAAATTAGGTGTCTAAAACCAAAACTAACCTGTTATTTTGCTAGAATAACGACTCCTGGTGTAATTTTGCACACCAAAAGATGACATTTTGGTTTTAGGTTAAATAAAATTACATTATACTGTTTTGGCCCACGATTTAGTCGGATAAAACTCATAAAAATTGAACTAAACGTGGGCAAAAAATTGACGTAGAATTCAATAATAATCTTCAGGCGACTCTAAACTTGACCTAACTTTTGAAATCTAAACAGAATACTGTGCCAAGTCTAGGGTAAAAGTAGGTGCACCAGACTTAGTCCACTCATAATCCAAATAATAAAATTCATATTGAAAATAAGCTCAAATAATTATATTTACAATTTATTGTAATTGCTATTAATAATCAAGAATATCAAACAACTTAGTTATTGTATAAGTGGGAGGATATAAAGCCCAAAGACAATGGCAATCAAAAGCCCATACAATAGAGATGGGCCTTAACCGAACCTCAATAGTCAATCCCATGCCTTTCCTAGGGCTAGGGTTATGGATTCCGAGAATTCGTATAAAGCTGGATGAATCTCTCTTTTATCTTCATAGCCGCTGCATTTGCCGATCGTTCTTCATCTCCTCGCTCGATCGGATAGTCAGTTAAACAAAGGTGTTTCATACAATATGGTGCATGTATCGTTCTACAGGAACTGTAAGTGGATTCAACGCTTACGCTTTTTTTTTTTCTTGAAATATCGGAACTTCCGTAGCAGTAGCTTAGTATGCTGTAATGTGTGCTCGTACTAGACTCTTAATGTAATAGGTGTTATTGTCTGCTATTGTGGTCTATGGTAGTACGATTTATTGAAGCACATCTGAATCGGAGAAGATACTCCATGATTTTGGACTAGATGACCATTAGGGATTTCTCTGAAAGGAAAAAATGAGCGTAGGGTCGTACATGTATTCTAACATTCGGTTTGTATCTTTTTACTTTTCTTCTTTTGGAAATAATACACATTTTTCTGAATATTTGTGATAATCTGAAGCAAAGGATTATACAATTCTTCAGTAGATGGTGATTGCTATCACGCTTCTGGTCTTGTTGAATTTTTCATGTGCGCATGGTTGTCATAAGCAGCCATAAAGGCGTAAATATATTTTTCTGGGGCCGCTGTGTAAATAGAGGATTATCCAACAAAAGTATTAAGAATTTAAATAGTAACTTGTATACTTCATGGATTAAAGGAGGGCGGCATAGACTTTAAATTTTACAGAGTATGATAAATAACTAAGTATATCAATTGTAGGTTGCGCTGGCTGCTGGATTGGCTCTTAATCTTCATACTTGTCTTGCATTCTAGTCTTCGGAAATCATTCCAATATCCACATAAATGGACGTAGGGAAGTTTAGTATCTTACATGTTTGAGTGTTCAATGAAAACCTTGCACTTTTCACTCCTTGAAATCTCCCTATGATAATACCACTAAAAACTGAAAATGAGATTCCCCAAGGAATGAGAAAATTTAGTGTTTTTAATGTTTGTGATTCCAAATAGTTTTTTATGTCATTATCGAATCTTGGATTTAATTGCCTATCATCAAATCTGTTTTTGTTGACATGACTGCAGTCAACATTTTCTCAATTTGTTTTGTTAATTTTGTCGTTGAACTTTATGGTGTCACTGTAATTGCTTGCATGGTGAAATATTAACTCCTGTTGAAACTTACTGTGAGTCCCCTTTTATGCCTTTGTTGTACAGATGGGAAGACATTTAAGAAGCCTCGGCGCCCTTATGAGAAAGAGCGTCTGGATGCAGAGCTGAAGCTGGTAGGGGAGTATGGACTTCGGTGCAAGAGGGAGCTGTGGCGTGTTCAGTATGCATTGAGTAGAATTCGTAACAATGCTAGAATGCTTTTAACTCTTGATGAAAAGAACCAAAGAAGGATTTTTGAGGGTGAAGCACTTTTAAGAAGGATGAATAGGTATGGTCTTTTGGATGAGAATCAGAACAAGCTTGATTATGTGTTAGCCCTCACAGTGGAGAACTTTCTTGAGCGACGTCTTCAAACCCTTGTCTTCAAGTCTGGCATGGCCAAATCAATCCATCATGCCAGAGTGCTTATCAGACAGAGGCACATTAGGTATTAAGCTTGTGGTTTGCTCGTATTAAATAAAAAGCAAATGTTTTATGCTACAATTTCTCCTCATTAGATATTGCTCTTATTAAAAGAACCAAATGTTTAACGCTACACTTTTCTCTTGCTCAGTGATTTTTTCCTACATTTGGCATTATCAGGGTTGGAAGGCAGGTAGTGAATATTCCCTCGTTCATGGTGAGGGTTGATTCTCAGAAGCACATAGACTTTTCTCTTACAAGCCCATTTGGCGGTGGGCGACCAGGTAGAGTGAAGAGAAGGAACCAGAAGTCAGCTGCCAAGAAGGCTGCCGGTGGAGATGCAGATGAAGAAGATGAAGATTAAGCCAGTAGGCTCAGTAAGTTATAATGTGGAACTAGTTCATTCAGGATATGGTATTTCTCTGATTTTGGTTCATCTTCAAAACCCAATTATATGTTATTTGGCGGAAATGTTTGCTCATTCCCTTTTCATTAATGATAATGCGAGTCTTGCTATTGGATACTAGTTTTTCTGATTTTCTTAGAATTTTTTTCAGTTTGGTCTGTTTAAGCCCGTATTTTTCAGCAAAGTTAAATAGTCTGTCATAGGGTTGCCATGCTTAGATCTTAATTTCAGAGAATCATAAAGAATGGAGTACTTGCTGTATCAATTGCATCACATTGACGATAATCCGGAGAGTAGTTTGCATTTTGAATCAATGAGAACTGAGAAGATAGATCAAACAAGGTAGGCTGGTACCTTCTCTATGTATGTTGGACTTGCAAACGTAATTCATTTGTCATTTCTTAGGGGTGGGCACGGTCGGATTGTCCCAATTTTATCACAGAACTGAGACCAGGACTGGAACGCATTTTTTATCTTTCGGAATTGTAATTATAGAACCGGTCCAGGACCAGACCAGTTTAGTCTGGTTGGTCCTGAGCCAGTCCCGGTTCCAGAGTACATGCAGTAAATAAAAACATGTGGTGGTGAGGAGAACCTGCAAAGAGATGTAGTCTCAGGCTCTCCCTTTGTGTGCTTTGTGTTTGAGAAGATCCTATAATAGAAGTAGCAACTGTTGTGTTTTTTTTTTATTTTGTTGCTGCGGCCACTCTTTCCTAGGGCTCCTTCAATTTTCCTCTGCCCGTCCGCTCTCTCTGTTTTGTAGGGTTTTCACGAGCCGGATGTAGGATTCTCTTTCCTTCTTTGGAGAATCTCCTTGCTCCACTGTTTCAGCTAGGGGTGGGACTTGCAAGTTCAGATTGGATTTTGGATGAAAATGAATTTGATTCGATGCTTCGGGCTATAAAATTGCAAACATGAAGTTGACTTCGTACCCAACATGCAAGTTGAGTTATAGTAGATTTTGGGTTGGGTTGGGCGTGGGCTGACCATGAAAAACAATGTTATAAAAATTATTGATCTAAATCCAGATAAAGTGTGAGTTAAACATGTGAATTAAAATGTGTAAATACTAAATATTTAATTTAAAGATGTGAATTATAAAAATATTAAATTTAAGCATCCAAATACTAAATATATAATCCAAACGTGATAAACATAAAATATTCATATGCAAGTTTTTGTACTAGCTTAGTAGAACACTAACGATAACAAAATTTATCCTTCAAATAAAAAAAATCATGAAGCAAAATGCAAAAAGTAAAAAAGGAAGAACAATCGAGGAAGATTTTAATCGGCAACAAACAAGTGCACAAGCAATTTTTGAAAAAATAGAAAATAAAATGAAGTTGACTTTCCTCTAACTAGAAATATCAAAATTGTAAGAAATTTAATGACGAATGCTAGTATCAATATTGAGAGCATTTGTTCGTGAAGAATAAGAATGAGAATTGCTATCTATTTCGACTTAGATGTCATCCATACATCTTCTAGAGATTTACCATCTCTAATAAAACTACCATAACCACGTGAAGAAGAAATTAAACACGTGACAGATGTGAAAAAGGAGTTAGGTGCAATATCTAATCGAAAAACTTTTTAAATTAAGCAATGATAGGATGCTTAATAGCAACATTAGTGATACAATTCTATCTTCAATTCTGTAGTGCTCTTTATGGTCATTGTAATCTGGAGATTGGCATTAAATAACACACATGCTAGTTTGGGCGAAGTCTCAAGGTAACAGATGCTGCATAATATGTACAAAAATTATAATCTCATATTTCAGGTGACTTTAGGTTGGCACACAGTGAAAATGTCAACACGTGAGGAAAAGATGGCAAATTAGTTAAAGGAACTGAGCTTGTTGAGCTCAACAAGTTCAACCCGATTTTTTAAAATTATAAGCTCAAACAGTCTCGAGAACCTCACTTTTGAGCCGGGCGAGCCTCTTTGTAATCCCCGAAGCATTTTAACGTACAAATTAAGCGCTTGCTAAATTTCGTTAAATTATGGATTGTATTGTTTTGAGTTGGACTTTAAGATTTGTTTGGGTTAAATGCAGGTTAACAACTTTAAACCCAAGACAAACGGGTCAACTGATCGAAAAAATATCATAAGATATGTTTATCATTTTTAAATGTTTAAGTGATATTATAAATTGTCTAAAGTGACACTTGTTGAATTATGATTAGAAATGAGAGATAAATTAGAGAATGACGCATGTCACTATAAGATTAGTGATTAATTGTGATTAGGAGGCAATTAGTAAGTAATTAAAGGATAATTAAAGTTTACTAATCAAAATTAATTGATTAATCTAGGTATCATTAAAATATTAAATAGATAAGTTGGAAAAAAGAGTATTTTTATCTTAAAAATTATCTAGAAATATTGAAGAATTGCTGATCATCAGCTGCTTATGTGTCATAGAGAGAGTGACGAAAAAGAAGTGAGAAATTGAAAGAAAGATCTTAGAGAGAGAGGGTAGAAATTGAAGTGGAAAGAGTAGAAATTGGCTTCAAAACTTTAAGAACAAGTGTTCCTCTCATCAAGAAAAATTTATTAAGCTAGAAATCAAGAGATATGGTTCATATACTATGTGGTTTCTATTGATTATGCTTATTAACATGATTGGATTAAGAATAAATAAAGATTATAGAATAATCAAAGATTCAATAAGTGGGTTGTGTCATACACGAAAAGTAGAAGTTATGTTCAATGATTATGCATATTGAATATATAATCATGTTATAGTGCCATATATTGGTTCATATATGAAAGGAATTGAGAATTGGTAGACGTACACTTATTCTACCAAAGTTACTTCAAAATTATAAAATTTGTGCAGTTTTGCGTTTGGTATTAGAAACCCAAGTTATACTAGTTCATTAGCTAAGATCATTTTGCACGTCAAACTAGACACTTTCAATGACAGACGATCTTTAGAATGATAACATTTTGAAATGTATAGAATAAGTTATAATACTTTGATGTTAGCCTAAAACAAGGCATTGACTCTGAAAATCGTATATGATGTGAGGTAATTAAGGTCAATATGTGATATACAGTTTTACCTATTGATAGAAAGAATTCTTGAGAATTAACATGATAAGTAGTATTGTGTTGGATTTTCCTTTAATTGGGATTACATCATAGAATATTTAAAGTTTTTTTAATATGTTGTTTTATACTTCATATGCATTTATGTGAAAAATAAATTATAAAACTTCAAGATTAAATGCACGATAAATTAAGATAAATAAATATGATTTAGTATATGACATGATGAATTGTTATATTCATGTTATACATATCAGTTAGTTGTTTGGTACATTCATATCAAACATATTCACAAACGTCTTACACATAAATCGTTTAGTGGACCAAGTCACCAACTATGTTGTAAATTCATTTTAATCAATTGCAATTTTCATGATTGGCATAAATTAATCTTAATAGAAATTTTTTTCCTTCGCAAGTAAAAAAATTTCAAGTGAGAAAGGTTGTTACATGATTACCTTCATTATGTCAAAGTTTAGTAGGCATTCGAACGATTGTTAAGCTAGTTAATCAATGAGCTAGACTTCTCCAAGCTCGACAAGCTTAACGAACTAGCCTATTCTAAGCTCGGTTCGGTAGAGTTGGCTCCTTTGACACCTCTAAATGCAGCCTTGCACAATTGGGATCTCCCAGGTGGAGAGTCCTCCGCTCCATGGCGCAAGGAAAATCCTCTCAATGTAAGGACCCTCATTTAATTGCGGCTTTGTGCCACAATGTAAAGACTTGTTTTGTTTATTTTTAATATATATATTTTAATGTATTAGTTATTTTAAAATGTACGATTTGAAATGACTATGAACTTATTATAAACATAAGCGAAAAAAATGCGAGAAACCACGAGTTTTTTGAAAATAGGCAACTCAAATCCTAAATTTTAGAAAAGGCGAATTAAACCATTGTGGACGGTCACATAACATTTGAGCCGTCTATAGAGGAGGTTGATAATTTAATTGTTTTAGAAAAATCAACATTTTAAAATTTTTAGGAAAATATTTGTTGAGAATCGAACCAACTTCGAAAAAAAAGAATAATATGTGAGTCACAAAATTTATTTAGACAAAACCACAGAGTAAAGAAACAAATCTACTATGAAGATCAGAATATAATTACTAAATTTTGCAACTTTAGTTTACATTAATTTATTGAAAAAATAAAACGCTAACAAAATTCTATCATGAACTCACCACAAAATGATATGAAAAAAAGTTGAACTCAAATCAAATACGATTGAGTTAGAAAAATATATTTTTTGTTTTGCCTGAATTTTACAACTCCAGATGTTAACTAAATATTGACATAATATTGTGAGAGTTTGTTTTTAAGTTTATAAAAAAAAATTTATTGACGTAGGAATTTTAAATAATTTATTTTTTATTAAAAATTATAATAAATTATATAATTATTAAAAATTATAAAATTTTCTAGAATTTATTTTGTATTTAATTTTTTTTTATTTTTTGATTTTATAATATTGTAAATGTTCCAAAAACGCCTACCTACCGTGCCACGTGCGGCCAAACCTTGTAGAGATGGCAATCGAGCTGCTCGAGCAAGCCGAGCTGAAAATTTTGCGGCTCATCGAGCTTGTCAAGCTTTTTGAGGCGAGTCTGTCTAGCCGAGCCGACTTAAGCTTTTTCCAAAAAATTTGGCTCGAGCCAGCTTGCGAGCCTTGAGCCTATCCGAGCCTAGCCGATTGAGCCTGTCGAGCCTATTCAAGCCGAGTGGAGCCAAACAAGCCAAACATACGTAAAAATATTTTTTATTTGTAAAAAAAATTGCATATCATTGAAATTAAATTGTATGAATTCTAAAAACTACAAGTGTAAAAAATTACCAGAACAAAAAATTATATATAAAAAAATTATAAGTGAAAAAAATTACACTAAAAAATACAAGTGTAAAAATTATATAAAGTTACACTTCATAAGTTAATAATTTTTTAATTCTAAATTTTTGAATTCCTCCGTTAATTCATCATCTCGTTGTTGATTTTTTGAAATTGCACGCTCAAATCTTTCAAGAATATCAACGCCTCCACGAGATCCGGTGTAAGATATGCACGTCGATCGTCGAACATCCGTCCACCTATACTAAAAGCACACTCGGAAGCTACAGTAGAAACATAAAGAGTTAGTGAATCACATAGAGCTGGCAAACGAGCGAGCCCAGGATTCGGGCTCGCGAGCTCGAGCCAGGCTCATGAACCAGACTCGTAAGCTCGACACTGTAGCCAAAACTGAACTCGTTCCCGTTCCAAACGTTGTCTTTGTTCATAGATCTGTTCGTCCATCTCCGAAAATGACAATAATCGGCCGTTAAAAGTTTGATTTAGTTAGCAAAATTAACTAAAAATAGTTTTTAACATATGAAAGTATGTTTATTTTTCTTGCAAAATAAACTAATATAACTTTTATCCAATTATTATATATTTATCACTTTTTTTTTTTAATTTTTTTATTATATGAAACTATAAATCATTTTCGGCTCGATTAGGCTCGGGAGTTGGGCTCGCTCGGCTCGAGGCTCTGCTCGAATAGGCTCGAGGCTCGATAGCTCGCTCGAGCCAAAATTTTTGAGAAAAAGCTCGACAGGCTCAGCTCGAATAGCTCGGCAGGCTCGACGAGCCGGCCGAGACCGGGCTCGGCTCGTTCGAGCCGGCTCGTTTGCTGGCTCTAGAATCACATACCATTTTCGAAAGAATCGGATAGACAACCACATTATTTTTTCACCAAGTCAAAATATTGAATGCATCATTACGAGGAAGTTGATAATGAGTGTCCAAATAAATATCAAGTTTATTCTTATCGAAACCATAAGAATGCACATCGTTATCAATTTTTTCATTAATAACATCGATGCTATTAATTGGTTGTCCATAACGGGAACTACCACTAGAAGTAGACACAATATTATATGAATAAAATGAACGAGAAATACTATATTTATGCTGGTAAGAAGCAAATAAATTAAAAATATCATTTCTTACTAAAGCTACAGAAACTACCAACATTAGCCCTAAGTTACCAGAAATCGTATCAAACATCAATTTACAATATTTAAGTTTATATCTAGGATGCATAATGCAAGAAAATGTTAAAATATTGGGTATGTCAAGTCAATATTTTTTAAATTTCGTTTCTATTTTGTCTGTGATTTCACAAAATTCATCTATTTTTATATCTCTCGAAAGTACCTATTAAGTTTACAGATATAGGAAGAACAAGATGCATAGTCAGGTAATAAATTCTCGAACATTCTTTAGAAGCTTCGAAAAATAGTTTCAAAAAATCAAGAAATAAATTAGTCATATCACAACTACTATTATCTAAAGTAATACTTTGTGTTTTTTGACTAATAAAATCACAAATTACATTCCAATACGATTTAACTTGTTCTAACATTAAATAAGTTGAATTTCACCTTGTTGATACATCCGTTTTTAATTTTCTAGGTCGAAGATTAGCCGCTTTACAAAATTCTTTATATTCTTGTTGTGGGAAGTTGGAAGAAGTAATAAAAGAAAATGTATTTTTAATTGCATCAATATGCGGGAAAATAAAATACATGTTATCTTTAACAATTAAATTTAAAATATGAAAAACACAACGCATATGAAAAAACATAGATTGACAACTATCAAATTGAAATACTTTTAAATTGCAAAACACAAACATCATTAGCAGAAGCATTATCTAAAGTAATACTAAAAATTCTATCTTTAATATTATATTCTTGTAAAATGACTATAATGTATCGATAAATAGTTATGTCATTATGGGGACATTGACAACTATGAAATCCTAATATTCTTTTATGAAATTGTCATTTATCATCAATGAAATGAAAAGTCACGACGTAAAATAAATACACATAGTAAGTGCGTGTACATTTTAACGATGTCACCTCACAAAGTACTACGATGAATTCGTCTAAAACTAGAGTTAACGTATTCTCTCATAAATTGTTTAAAGACTTTGCTATCAAATATCAATAGCGGGACTTCTTTTTGTGCTACATATTTTGCAACACCTTTGTGTAATCTTTCGCGTGAATACACGAAATTTCCTCCACCACCAACACTTAATTGTAATTGGGTTCGGTCGCTCGTTTGCTCATGTGCGTGACATTTTTTATAATGTCGACCAATAGTGCTAGTGGTAGATTCGTAAGCATAGTATTTGGCACAATATTTGCACTGCGCCCTATTTTTTATTTTCTCCCTATTTGTATTGCTTTCAATTCAAAATGGTTCCAAACATCCGACGATTTTGATTTTTTAGATTTAGGTGTAGGTGTGGATGCATGTGCGGATGCGTGTCTCATAGAAAATGCGGGATTACTAGATCCAATTTCTTGAATGTTGTCATCATCAGATGAAAACGATTTAAATTTTGCATAATGTGCATCAATATCGATGTAAATTAATAACGAAAAAAATGTAAATTGATATCATTCACTAATTACTCGATGATAACTTGTACATGGTAATTGATATTTATAATTCCACACGCTGTTGCGGTCGACACAAATGTTCAGTGGTCGACACAAGCATTGTTTTTCCGACACTTCAAATCTTTTTGTTCTTGGAGCGGTCGACATAACTGAAGTTGGGTCGACACTTTTGTCTTGGGTCGATACTTTTGGGGTCGACACATGTAGGTTGGGGTCGACACAAATCTAAAGGATCCATCTCTAGAAAATTCTGGGGTCGACACATGTAGGTTGGGTCGACATATTTAGAACGTTGGAGAGTCGACATCTAAAGTGCAGACTCAGCTTTGAGGGGTCGACACATGAAATATGGTAAGGTCGACACAATGTCTTTTATAGGGTCGACACAGTTTGTATAGATGAGTCGACATAATTTGAACATAAAGGTCGACATAAGTAATTTAGTTGGTTCGACACATTTTGTACGTTGGGTCGACATAAGGTATTATGGGTCGACACAAAACACTGCATATACTTGAAATTTCTGCAGCACTTAAACAAATTGTTAGACTTTAATTGTACCATTCAAAGAAGGTATTTATCATGAATGCTTAAGTCTAATTTAAACATTGTAAAGTAGTTTATTTTATCTTTCATGTTTATCTTACATAGTTATCATAAAAATAATTGATTGCTTTAAAAATATTTTTAAAGCCAGCACTATGTTTTGAATAGTTTATATTTTATATTGTTACTGATCGTCGATCGTATTTTTTATTACGTGATGGATGTTTGAATTTGAAGTTTAAACTTTGAAATGAATAGTTTATTTTTATTATCTTCTTTATTTAATGATATTTAGTGTTTGTATATTGTTAAAATGTTATTCACTCATTTTCAACAAAATATTATTATTATTTTTATTTTAAAATTGATTTTTTAAAAGTTTTAATTTTTTTTTTAAAAACCGTGGGCCGGGCTGGGCACAATTCATGATTTTATTTTTGGATTCACAAGTACAACTTCTTCGAAACCGTATTTCACGGGCTAGTATTATATTGGGTAAAACTGATCCGGCCCAGCCCGTGCCCACCCCTAGTTAACAATACAAATTATAACTGCACAAATTAGTTTTACGCATACCTCAATGAGTAATTGATAGTTGTTTGAATAACAATCAGATACACGAGAATAATTTCTTAGAGTGCGTTTGAGAGTGTGAGAGCTTGAGACAATTGGAGAGAAATCGGTAAAAATTTTCGACACCCCACCACCCCTTTTTATACTATCTAAAAATATCCAACAACCAGATTTTTTACTGTTTGATGATCCAACGAATATATTTTGCACAGTTGGATTCATCCAACGGTCAACAAAATCGAAGAGTTGAATCCTGCAAAGGTTGGATTTTGAGAGTGAGAGAGAGAGAGAGAGAGAGAGAGAGAGAGAGAGAGAGAGAGGGGAGGCGAGGCCGAGCGACGATCGATGAGCGCGAGTGTCGACGACAACAAGGAGTGGCGGCGATGAAGGCGACGACGACGACGACGACAATGGCGACTAATCGAGCCGCGACGACGAGCGCGACGACGACAATGGTGACAATGGCGACTACGAAGACAAGAGGACGACGACTGCCGATGATACGCAGACGATGACGCCGAATCGAGTCGCGGGAGGGGAGCGCCGGAGCCGGAGGGGGGCAGGGGGAGGGAAATCGGGGCTCGCTCGCTCGAGCTCCCGAGCCCTAAATCCAAGCTCGAGCCAGGCTCACCTATTGGGCTCGCTCGGATCGCTTGATACTGTAGCGGTCCGAGCTTCCAACAAATATAGTAACGGTCTAAGCTTCCTACAGATATATTTTGCACTGTTGGATTCATCTAATAGTTAACAAAATCCAACTGTTGCATCTTGCAACGGTTGGATTTTGAGAGAGAGAGAAGAGAGGAGAGGAGAGCCAAGAGGGGGAGTCGGGGAGACACGATCGAGAGAGGGAGGGAGATCCGGAGAGCGGGAGATGAGCCGCCACGCCGGCGACGCAGCGACACCCTCTCGACGGCGAGCGTCGGCGACGAGGAGGAGCGACGGCGACGAAGACGACATATTGGACGCTACGAAGACCGGAGGAGCACGACTGCCGATGATAGGCAGATGACGACGGTGAATCGAGCCTCCGGAGGGGAGTGCCGGAGCCGGGGGGAGGGAGGGGAATCAAGGCTCGCTAGCTCGAGCTCCCGAGCCCGAAATCTGGTATCGAACCAGGCTCGTCTCAGTATTGTAGCGATCCAAGCCTGACTCGAACTGCTACAGTATCTAACGATCCGAGCGAGCCCACCAGCCGGCTCACTAAAACCTTGTGTGTAAGTGGTTTTAAGTGAATGTGTCAAATTAAACCGTTCGTTCATAGCTCATTGAACCTTTTTAAAAGTTGCTATGGATCACAAATTTGAAATTTATGATTAAAATTAAAAATTTGAAATTTAGGATTAAAATTAAAGTGGGAATAAGACAAGAGGGAGGAAGGAGTTGAAGTGTCTTGGCTGCCTGTTGCTGCACTGCACCCGCAGTGAGAAAAGATGCAATCAATTCGCAGGGAACCTACGCTTGAGAGTGCACGTACGCGCAATTGTGTGGCGAGAGAGAGCCATTTAGGTCTCTTTTGGATAAGATGGCCCCGGCGCATTGTAGTAGTTCCTCGACAATCGTTCATTTTTTATAAAATATGTAATAAAATAAGAAGCATGGGAATAGGTTTGACCGTTTTGTGTTCTAAAAAAATATATTTATATTCATTATTATTTGAGACGAAATTAAAATAAATTATTTTTGCTATGAAGGAATATAAATTGAAACGTTTACTTAATTTGATCAGAAAATACCTAAATACAATTAGCGGTTTATATTAAGTTACGAAAATAAAAACAACCATTAGTAGTGAAAACTTGCAAGTTTATAGATTTAAATGCTTGAATTAAATTAGAAACTAAAATACAAAATTAAATAAGAGGAAGAATAAAAAATGCCCTTGCGCACTTTTGTTTCATCTGCAAATAAATTTCTAAAAGCAAGGACTTGCAAAGCAATCTCTATCGTACGCCTTGATACGTTTATCTTTCAATTTAAGCCCTACAATTCGCTGTCTTTTTCGTTTTCTACGCAAAAAAGCTCAGACTGTAAGAGAAGATTATAGTTGGCAACTTCATCTTCCATCTCCCAAAACGCGCCGTTCAGCCCAAAGACGTCACCGTACTCTTCTTTCACGAAAAACTCAGTGTTAGGAATCCCCAGTTCATCGTCCGAAGCTTCAAGAAGTAGCCTCATCACTCCTTCTCTCTCCTCATCCTCCACTGAATCTTCCGGAGACCCCATCAAAATAGTGGCCGGAGAGGAAGAAGAAGAAGAATAATAAGAGGAGGTGTCGTGGTCGGCGATTTCTTGCTGCAAAGTAGTGATAATGTAGGAAAGATCTTCGGTTGTTTCTTCTTCTTCTTGGTTGTCGAGGAGAGAGAGAATGTGGGTGTATGATTGACAGCGTTTGCTGGCTTCGTTTTCATTTGCTTCGAGGTGGGTTTCTTCTCGGAAGCGCTTCGAGAGAGGTTCCGCCATTGGGGAAAGAGCCAGGGGAAGACAGAGGGTAAGAAGGAAGAGTTTGCAGTGGCAAATGAATAAGGACGAGGGGAGTGGAAGGAGTGTTTAAATAGAGCAAGGAAAGAAAGAGTTCAGGTCAAACTAAATTTAAAAAATAAAATAAAATAAGATTGGAATAAAGTAATCAACCATTTAAGTACGGCGTGAAAAGTAAAAAGAGACTTCATTTTCGAATAAATAGGCCTATTAAAGTTTGAATTTTTAAAAAAATAAAATATAGGCTTTGCGAACATTTGAGTGAGAATCGTTATGTTCGAATTGTGTCTAAATGAGAGTCGCTGTGTGAGAATCATCCGTCACTCGGACGCAAATTGCGTTTGAATGAGAATCCAAATAAGAGTCACTATGTCAATGTGAGAATCACTTCGTCCAATCGAATGTAGTGATTCTCACTCAGAAACTTGAGGAACTTGCCTATTTATCTAAAAGTCAAACTCATGTTTTATTTTTACTAAAGTTTTACTATTTTAGAATAAAAAAACACCCGAACCCCTAATTTTGGAAAAATAGATGAATCATCTTAGGTTTCGAAAAAGTAAACCGACCCTGCACACGTACATCATGGATGGTTCGCTCTCAAAGTTGATGGGCGCACAACTAATTCGTCTAGACCATTCAGTGAGGACCGTTCACAATGGTCACGAAATTTCTATGCCACCAAATAAGACTTGCCACAATCTTATTGTGAAAAAACACGAGAATTACTTCATTAGAGGATTGGCCCCTAAATAAGGCCGACAATAAATAGACTTGTACGGGCTTTCCATAATTGGGGTTAGAGCATTACCAGTAAACTAATATAAAAAATTCAAAAGCTGAGCAATCCGTCCTAAACATTGAGCGGACTTCCATGTGACAACTAGATTCATGAGACACAAATCTAATATAATATTAATAATTATAGAAAACTCTTCACATAATCTGATTAAGAAATTACGACACGTTGCTAATCGTGACAAATAAAAGCTTACTTGGATTTAATTGTCATGGCACAGCTCATGTGACAGAAGGCGAGGTTCTCATTTATAATTAGTAAATCAAATTAATTAATTGTAAATAGGAATTATGTATAGTGTGATATAACCTAAAGCCTAAATACATAATGGCATTGACGGTGGGAAAAGCCAACAAAAATGGTTCTTTACTTTTATGATTAGAGACGAAATCATTAACAATGCTATTAAAAGTGATAGTTGATCCGCTAGTCGTCCATATCTCTTCATTATTCACTTGCTAAAACGATGTTGTTTATAACAATTAAAACACAACAGTTTGATTAGAGACAATTATTATCAATGCTATTAAAAGTGGCATGAACCGTGCGACCTTTCTCGATTATAAACATATGAGCGAATACAAGGTTTGCACGGGACTCCACATTGTAACACATAAATGATGGACATGTTCAAGCAATAAAGTACTCTACCAACCACCTTTATTGGAAGACATTTATGCCCAAAACATGTTCCCCCAAATATGTAGATGAGATTCTTTTTCATTTTACAGTATTTTTTATAATTTATTAAGTGGATATTAATTCAATAATTTATATTATATTTTGAGAGTACATGTAGGTGAAATAGTATGTAACGTAATTTAGAATCATAATTGTTTGTACTTTCTTATGCGACTCATCAATCAACACTAGGGGGTCTTGTTTATCGTTCTTTTCAAAGCAATTGATTTTTTTAAAGATTGATCGTGTTTTAATGATCAATCATTTTCCAAAATATAATTATTGCGAAGAATAATCCTAAAAGCAAGCACAACATGTTAGCTCTTTAGCTTCCCATTTCCTTTCGTTCAACTAAATATGTTTAAAGACGTTCAATGCGGCCTCGAGTGACTTCCGAAACGAGGATCAAAATGCTATTATCGAAACCCATACCAAAAAAAAAGGTAAAGAAAAAAGGAAGAAGAAGACCGAAGACAAGTGTGTTGGTCCAAAAAAAAGCTAATTAAAGATGAGCTATAATTAAAAAATACTCTGTAAAATGAAGGGGAAATTATTATTTTCATCGACATTATAGATGGAAAGAAATTGTAGAGAATATTAGTTGTCAATTTAAATGGAAAGAAAAAGCACATGGACATGGTGCACGGCACTATTCGTTGGAGGGTACATCTCATATAATGGTTTGTCACGTGGTGAGTAGACCTAATTTTTCCTACTTACTACCATAAGTTTACATCGAATTATTAGTATTCCTGTTCTTTCTATCCACTTACTTTGCTGCTTTTCTAGTTCGGTTGGTTTACCTGTCGACATCGCTTTTATCGAACTTTAAATTCCGTTGAGGACCGCCGCGAGTGGAAGGGATGCAAGATGGAAAAAGAAATACACTTGTTTTGGAAGAGAAACCACCTTTGGATTAGTTGTGAAATTAACTCTTCTATCAATACGTTAATTTCTTTGATGTAAATACGAGAAATATACAAGATATATGATATTTTATTTTCTTGGAAAATACATGTTATGATAGAAAATACCAAAGCAATTGCCTTTTTTGAACAATTTTTCTCTTATTTCTATGACATTATGTATGTATGTTTGTTTCATTGTACACTGCATATAAATGAATATAACATGTAGGTTTTTTTTCTAATAACAAAGATGAAAGCCAAGGTGACGATTTTTCTGCACCTGTAAAGTAAAAAGGGGGAAAATCAGTTATAAACCGTTGAGAAAAATAAACGAAGGTCATCTAAGGAGTATATTCAACCTCTCAGCATGAAGAGAGAAAAAAGGGGAATATGCTAACAGATTACGTTTGTTTTCCGAACACCCAGTATAAAAGCTAGCAAATGGAGGAGAAGAGTAAGAGAGAGAGGAAGACTTATCTGTGAAAGCTTTTTCTGGAGAAGTAACAAGCAGCTTGGAGAGCTTCAAGGTCGCCCGGGAGAGGAGGTGTTGTCGCCGAAAAGAAGTGTATTTTTGGTCTATAATTAATAAGAAAGTAATCCATATTTTTAGAAATGACAAACAAACAAACTTGAAGAAATCCAGATTATCAAGCCTTAGGAACTAAACGAGCTTCGCGAGTATAAATGTCTGATGAGCTGACTCGAATGAGTTAGAAAAAAATTCAAATATAGTTCTCATGAGCCACATAAATGAGCTGAGTCAACCAAAAGAGACTTGTAAAAAATTACTATATATATAAAAATATTTTAGTTATGAACAAATTTAAATATTTTTATTATAATTTAAAATATAATAGTTAGATGTGTAGTTAATGAAATATTTTATTAATTTATAAATGATATGTACTTAGGAAAGATTTATTTAAGGTAACTTGAATAGGCTTAATATGACTCTTAAGCCATTAAAAATTTATGTCAATAAAATAGTTTGGCTGGCTCTTGATTGTTCTGAAGGCATGATTAAGGCTAATTTATGTTGTCAAACACGAAACAGAAAAACCGTAGCTTGAAAAAGAGTATGCGATGGCTAATAATTATACTTCTATAACTTAACAAAAATTATGTTACAATCTATAATGTGAAAACATACATGTTTTAAGATTCTATTGATTGTGAAGACTTGTCTCATATTATTTGTGATTCACAATCTGAGATCGGTTGAGAGTAAAAATTACGAGGCTTCTAAATATATTATAATTTCTAACCATTACAACGCATTTTAAGATTACACAAAAACAATCGCGTGAACTCTAGCTAGAAATAGACAATATTGTACTCGGAACATTGAGTGGCTTCAAGAATACTTGCTGATTGAGGTAGAAAAATATTTTGAGATTTTGTGTATCATTGAGGTTTGTTTCTCCAATAAAGGAGGTTGTATGATGAAAGATACAGATAAAATTGAAGATAGTGATAGGCAAGAAAGCATGAAGTTAGGGTTGGAGGAATCCATTGTGTTTGTTTCTCAACCACTAGGCATGTAGTGGACCATTGGTGTTATCTTTAAAGCTACTTGCACGAAGTTGAGGGCTCACTCCCATGTTTAAGCTTTGATTTCCCTTCTCTCTGTCAATAGCGTCTTTGAATTAGGAAATGTAACATTAAAAGATGTACTTTTTCTGGGTTTTGAACACGTAATTGATCCTTTGCTTAATCTACGACATTCGTCATTTGATATTAGATCGATAAATGAATAATATAGAAATGTTAGTGACTTCTAGGACCATCCAAATTTGGTCTTATCAATTTAGACCTATACGTGTATATGCCACGCTATTACTTAGTTGGCGTACTAATTACACAAAAGTTTAGTTTTCAAGGGTTTTTTCACGCGTTTTAAATGTACAAAAATGATGATTTTTTGAGGCGGTAAATCATGATATTTTAACTACAAATGTTAGAGCATTGACTCGTAATTTGCTCGAGAACCACTTAAAGAGATTTGCAATCGTCGAATATCTAGAATTTAAGATCTTCAAACAAAAAGTTGGCTTGACTTTATTTTTGAAGAAGTTAGTGCAAATAGCACAAAGCTAATTATCATGGACGTTGTTCCCACGAAGACTAATGCAAGTGCTCTATGTTTCTTGGTTGGCAACGAAAAACCCTCTTGCACACTTTATATTTAGGGTTTTCTAATACCGAAAAGTTTGAGGTGTGCTCATATATTATGTTTTCTAAGAGCTAAAAGTTAGAAAGTGCTTTCAAAAACTGTTTTTCCAAATTTCATTGGTGGAAGTATTTATTCTTTAGTAGTTCTTCTTTTACGGGTGTTTGACAAATGAAAAGGGCGGATATACAAGTTGGTATGGCAACGATTAGAAGGTTAGTGCGTTGAAGATGTAGGATAAGGTGGTGGGGCTGAATGAGATTGGAAGTTGCCTACTCTTCGCTCCTTGAAAACCCTTTTCATTTCATTGCTTTTGGAGTTGGCTTAAAGCTTCTGTCTCTTTCTCGACCAAATTTGCAAGTTGGCTTCAAGACAAAAACTACGTTTGCGATGTTAGGAGACAAAAATAAGAGAGAGATGGGCTGCCCTGACTACATCTCAATTGAAGAAGATATAATTTCTTGTATTTTTTTTTATTTTACTTTTTAGGATTGAAGGTCAAGTTGACCGCAAATTTTGAAAAAAGCCAAATCGACCTTAACATACGATGTCAATTAAAAACTTCTACAATTTGTCATAATGCAGATCGCAACGTGCTCTTTTGATTGACATATTATGTGTCTAAATTAGATCATCGAGCTTTTAATATAAAATCACATAATGTTTTTAATAACCATGACTTATAATTGTTTTTTATTTGAACTTTTTTCCAAAATAATTGCACAACTTTAAAGGAAATCTCTTACAAATTTTAGAATTTTTTTATTGACATATGTATTTTTAATGAATTATTTTGTCTTCTATATCCAAATAATCATAATAAATCTTACAATTATTAGAAATTCACGAAAACTTTTGAAATATTATCTTATATTGTTGTAAGTGTGTGATAAAAATTTCAAGTTATTCAAAATATTTTTTAATCAAAGGACAATTAAATTCGAGTAGACGGCCGTACCCAACTGACGCGGTCAATTTTTCTAAAAAAACTCATTTGCAACGACTCGATAAACTGCTCATTGGGATGGATGTAGATTAACAATGCCCCCTTCGAATTGTATATGAAGTTTCTCGAGAAAAATTGAAGTAATGTATATGTATAGATTATCGAATCCTAATTAATCTACAATAGTCTATAGATTATAAAATTAATCAGACTTTCATTTGATTTTTTTCTATTCTTTCAAAAATAGATATTGAAAAATTCTTATTTAAAGGAATATATATATGATCCGACCTAATTGTTTGTGTAAAGCCTGTGCTCTCAAGGGAACCGAGGAAACTATACAAAAAATAAAACGTCTTCTATTATATGAGTATATAATTAGTATTAAACGATCTCAACTCAGTGAGTTCGTTCCTCCGTGATGAACTATTAGCACCAACCTATAGTTTGTTTCTATGCATCGAGAAGAAAGGAGGCTTGACGGAAAAAAAAGATTGTAAGATGAGAAGAGCGAATAACTCAACCTCTTTCAAATATTTCTGTAAATTATGAGTACTGATTTTACTCTTGATGATGCAACTACGAGTGCTCTCACTTGCTCAAGCGACCCAAGTGGCCAAGGAGCCCACCCGAGAAGACCAAGAGAAGGCAGTTCATGTAATCCGATGCGTCGACAACCATGGGATGTACTAAGCTCACACATCTAGCGTTAATAAGCTTCATGTTTCGTTTTAATTAAGTGTTTTGAGTGTTTTAACTGTCAAATGAACCGAGCTTGTGTTGTGCTCGGCCCATTGACCCACATACTTTTGTATAAATAGGAGGATTTACTCCAGATTGGATTTGGAAAAAGAGTGTAAACTATTCAACTCTTGCCTCCCTCTACGTTCTAAAGAAAACCTCCTTTCTTGCAATGTGTTCGTGAATAGAGACCCAAAGGCTTTGATAATTGAAAGCATTCGGAGTTCTCGACAACCGATCCTATAATCCCTTATTGGCAACAAGGTAGTAATTGTGAGAGGAGGCACTGACTCTTTCCTTCCCTTGAAAACCGAGGTGTCAATCATTTTCCAACACTCATTGCACCATCGGAAGCACCTAGAAAACGCGTTCACTCTATTGCACACGTTTCGGCATGTGCATACTCAATCTCGAGTCTCCATCATCCAATAAATGCCAACCATGTCAAATTGATGAATCATTTTAGCGAAGTCAAGCAAGCGTGTCGCCGTGGTCCGAAAACCATGCCTCTACGTCGTGTATCGCACCTAGCGTGCGCAACCGCTTTTCGCGTCCTGCTAGCCAAGTGTCGCTCATGTCCGCTTGGCTGTGCTCGCCAGAAGTCAAGACCATGTGCGTGCAGCCCCCAGATCGCGCCATGAAAAACGAGCTCACACAGATCGTGTCATGCTGACCATCACATTCTACCAGCGCCCTTAGCGTTCATCGACCCAAGATCAATCGTGCCAATCGTAAGTCCTCATGCCAAGCCGTTTACTAAATAGCCAGAGCACGACCACACACGTCCTTCGTGCATCTCGACACGTTCGCACCGCTTTGCATGCACTCCTTTGTGCAGCATCGTTCACCGTGCCCATTCGACCATCTCGCCCATTCACGTGCAATCGCTCGACCATCATACCCGTTCACCATGCATGTTCGCTTGCGCCCGTGTGCATCGGTCACGTCGTTCCTGCGTGCCCAACCGCTCACGCCCCACGCACATTCATGCCTATTCGCAAAGCAGCCTCTCGCAAGTGCCTTGTCGTGCCAACTGCCACTCGCACCCCTTGTGTGTAACCGTCCCAGTACGTAGCTCCTAGTTCCACAACCGTTCCCGCGCACACCTATTTGTTCCACAACCACTGCTGCATGTGCCCCCTTGTGTTACTGCTCTGTGCCCGACAACACGACCAACTACTGAGCGAAGCATCCTCAGTAATGTGTCTAATTGTGCACTCCTAGTCGACCACCTATGTTGATACGTGCAACGACCATAACCATTCACCGCCAAAGGTCACCGATCGTTCCAGCGATCTTAACTACTCGAATGAAGGCTTTCCTTTGACCTAGCTTCCGCATGCCTAAATCAACGCGTCCCATGCCCGAACCATCGTGTCCTCTGACCAAGCATCATGAGAAATGGGTGTACCCGTGGATCCGACGGTCATGGCCATTCACCGACGCTTCCCACCCTCTGAATGTCTATAAAAAGAGGTGGCGCGCATCAATTTTGTTGAATTGGGGTAAATATGCTCTCTTGGTAATAAAAATCTACTAACTCTATTTTAACTACTATGATACAGAAGATGCAAGCGTTATCTAAAATAATTGGGGTAAATATTTGTTTTTTTTAAAGTTCTTCGTCAAAAAATACTCAGTTGGGTCAGCATTAAGACCAATAGACCAAAGCTAAGGGAGACATTAAAATTAGATACCCTAATAGTCCTAGCCATAAACGATGGATAATGAGTGTTGTATGTATCGACTCATGCAATGTTGTAGTAACAAGTTAAGTATCTAGCTTGGGGAGTATGCTTGAAAAGTGAAACTGAAAGGAAATAATAGTAGCCTACACAAACGATGGAAGGGGACATTCTGCCTTAGAGAGAAGCACTTGCCCAAGCAGTAGTGGACGAAGTGGAAACGAAAATGTCGACTTCACACAAACATTAGTGAGAATCTCTAAAAACCTAAGGGTCCCATGCAAAGTTTGTTCACGAAGGGTGAGTCAGAGCCTATGATTATGCTGAAAGCCATAGTCTATGGACAATAGGTGCATATTCATGTATTATTCTTTTTTTTTTTGGTTAAATGTAAATTGAAAAGAACAATCATAAATACAGAACAACCTAGAGAAAATGCAAAAAGATCCACAAGTTGGAAACTCATCCAACATTCGGCTCGGGGAGGACGGTAGCAACTAGGCATCCAGAGATGTTTCTAGTCTAGCAAGAAGCAAAGCCGTGAGCTGATCATATCCGTGTTTTTGTAAAATCAGACACAAACTCTTCCCACCCGCTAGAGCTAAGACTGAGACCCTTGGAATGCCAAAGCTGAAATAATGACCCAAACATGAATAGGCTTGCCAAATTATAGATGCAATGGCACCTGCCAAGGCTCAATGTGAGTTGATGATGTTAGGCTGGACTTGATTCTGGCTGAAAGAGATGGGAAAGACGAGAAGAGGATTTTGAAGAAATTTCTCTCGATTTGGCTCAACACTTGGTCATGATGCTTAAATGACTTGTCAAAACATCGAGCGTTCCGAGTAGCCCAAATGTTTTGATAGACGGTTAGAGAGAGAGCAGAATTCTAAGAGTGGTCGTTGTGTTCTTGTTCCTCTTTGCTTCCTTTGCGACCCACTTCAAGGAACTAGTAATGGACAATTCTTGCGCATACCGACATCTTCTATTGTATTAGCGTTGCACGACGACCCTCCTTCTTCACTTGTTGCCTTCCACTGGTTCGTGATGGACAATTTATTTTAACACAAGCCACTATTCTCCACTCTCGTCTTAACAGGGACAAATGAAAACTTTTAGTGCAATGGGCTGATCTTCCATTCGAAGACTCTTCTTGGGAAGCTCTTTCCGTCTTTCGCGATGAGTTTCTATCTTTTCAACTTGAGGACAAGTTGTTTTTCGCGGAAATGAGTGGTTTTATGGACCTAAGTCCTCAAGATGTCTTTGTCGAGAAACATTATTCTCGTCATGTCTAGTTATCTATTGTTATTTCATATTTTTTTAGTTATTTCTTTAATTTTTATTTAGTTAAGTTAGAGTGTCTGTTTGATTTTTTTATATTCAATTAGGTCAGATTGTCAGTTTGATCTTTTTATATTCAATTAGGCCGATGATTAGGTCAATAAAGTCTATTTAAAGCGTGTTAAGTTTAAGTATTATAGCATCAATAAAAATTAAGTGTTTCCTTTTTTCGGTTAATTTTCTGTCTTTCTATTTCTCTAAATTGCTTTCTTAATGAAAGAAAAAGAGATAATTAATTGTTCTAGGGATAAATTCCATTAGGAGGATCCTAACATCAAATGTCATTTTTTGTTTCTCTATCGTGATCTTCAGATGCATGAGAAGTTTCGCCAATTATTGTTTTTCCTTGTAATATATACAAGTCATTCAGTAATTTTTGTTTCATAAGAGTAAGAACACCTTTAGAAATTTTCAAAGTTCCCTTTTTCAACTTTGATTGTATATCTAGAGTTATCAAATTTCCCAATTGAGACAAGATTTCTTTTAAGATCTAGTATATATCGGACATTTTGTATTGTCCTTGTCTATCCATCTTGCATTGTTATCTGGACACTATCATCTCCAATCACATTGCAAGGTTGATTGTTTCCCAATAAAACCTGCCCACCACAGTAATTCCTTGAATGTGTTTTGGATGCAGTTAACACATGAATCCTTCTTCTACAATCACTCTAATACTATTCAAATCAATAATAAGTTTATGGAAGTCATCTGTATGTATCCTTATCTAAACAAATTCATCGATTTCTATGTTATATAATCTCTTTTTTAGATAAATTCTATTAGTTAGCAACTTTTTCATATAAAGAGATTCTAATTTCTGTCATACCTTTAGCGTCGAGTCTTCTCCAAAGAATTCACGTAGCACTTCATCGCCTAGGCACAAGAGAATGACACTGTGTCCCTTTGCTTCCATTTTTTATACTTTTTCTCGTACCTTCAGTATGGTTGCAGCATCAACTGCTGGAGCAACTCCTATTTGCACAAGAAGTGCATGCATTTTTATCTTCCAAAGACTAAAATCATTGTTTCTCGTAAACATGGATGCTTCGAACTAAGCCATCTCGTTCCTCCTCGATTTTCCACACAAAATAGAAGTAGATGATCACGGTTATTTGCAATCTAGATCCATGCTCACCGCACCAATTATTGTGATTAACGATTGAAAATAAGATGGTAATATCTTTAATCGTAAAACGATTTGAGTCGTAGGATATAAGTGGTTCAGATAAGCCTTACACTTGTCCTACGTCCATGGGAAAAAATACAAGATTATCAGATCTCGCAGATACTGCAATCTAATTTAGAGTTTGATTATGAGAGCTAACCTCACATATAAAAAGTGAGATCCAATAAAAATAATGAAAACCATTTCAAATCAGTTTTATACAAAGATGATTAGTGGACCTTGACATTTTATCTATAAATAAATAACAACCAAGCATTATGATAATATATTGTGAAGGTAAGAAGCGCTCCCTATGCGAGTTTGGACGAATAAACGAAGTGCAAAATCTCAAATCACTTGAAAAGTTAAAATCTATACATTATTTATGGTATAGTTTTAATTTATATCGAGACCAATTTGTAGCTTACCCCAATAACAAAATTGTGAGACTAAAACAATTTTTTTATCATGAGGACTTGTGATGTTACATTAATGACATATCATCTACATTGAAGAAATATGACACCATTGTGAGTGATAAATCTAGAGACTACATTCCGAAAATTTGTCAATATCAAAGCTAACTATCTCACAAAGCAACAATCCCTAATTGTAATAGTAGTTTTATTAATGGTAAAACTGCAAGTAAGACACTCAAACATAATTCTAGAATGGAGATACGGCGAGAAATGTAAATGTGTGACGACATCTCATAATTTTTACCTTAGTCAAAATATGTAGAATATCTTAGTTTAAACGCGAAAGTAAGTTTAAGCAGTGACCAAATGGGCTCGGAGTTGTTTTAGATGTGAATGATAGATCGTTCAAACAAGATCTATGTTTAATCAAATAGATTGTTATTTTAGTATTTGCAAGCCATATGGTCGGCCAAACACGGTCGGCCTCGCTGACCTTGAAGTAGGAGTAAAATCCATTATTTACCTTTCTAGACGATGTTAGAAGTCGGCCCTTGTCTGGCATAATTTCTCTTATTTTTATAAAAATCTTGAAAATTGAAAATGTTGTGAAGGAAGACCATTTAATTTTCTTGCTAATAAAAAAATTTATAAATATTTCAAATTAAAAAAAGACATTTTTATTGCATGTTACATGGATTACTTTATAATCATTCATAATTTACAAGAAAAAAATGATTCGTATAACTAATTCATTATTTACGCTTGCTTTGTATTCTCATTTGAATACTTTAGGGTAAATTGTTTATATTTAAAATTTTGTTATCCTCTAAGAAATTTTTAAATGTCACGTAACTAATCCATGACTGTCAGAGTCAACTAACATCAATGGTAATTTTTCACTTGTCATCTAAGATGAACGTGTATTCTGATAAATGTTCAAAGACTATGTGTAGAATGTTATCGATAGTATGTCTTAGGAAATGAAATTTGTCTTAGAATTTGATTGATTGCAATAGAGCCTTCTCATCCGAAAACTGTCGAGATTTAATCTACCATCTACTAGATTATATCATCACAAGATTGATTTGTCCTTCATATGAGTCTTTGTGCATACAACAACTACTATAATGCTTCAACTTTAAAGATTGAGAGCGGACACAAGCTATGTACAACACCACTCTAGGAAGTATGCAGGTGAGAAGGTAAATTGCATATATTTTGAAATTAAGTTAGAATTCAAAATACAACTGAAAATTTTGAAAATAAAATATATACTTATTGAGAGACACGGCTAGCGAGCAAACATAAGAGATTAAGGGTGGGGATGACTGACGAACGATAAAACGAGGTAAATTAACATTAAAAACTAACTTAGACAGTGTTGCACGATAAATCAAAAGATTTGAAGTGTTTGTTGCTAGAAAATTACGTTCGAATGTCTAATTAAAATACTCTAAACGTTCAGGGTGTCTCGTAAAGTTAAGTCTTATTTTTATTATCTGACTTTTATCGATTATGTTTTACATGTCAATGAGTATTTTATAGAAGTATTGAATTAACATGATATTTTTCAAACTTAAAATGTATAGCCGAGGGAAAAGGTTAGATGATCAAATGCCGGAGAATGGAGATTGGTGGGCCTTGCTTGGATTATCCTGAGGAACAGACGATGAAGCCCGAAAGATTCCATTGAAGTTTTCAAGGATCCAGACCCACTATTTCCTGGCTTTCTAGACTTTAGCTTACCTTCTTCCCCAATTGGAATGAGTCACCAACAGAGTCGGTTGCATAATCGAGACGCTAGTTCTTCCGAACAAATGCCTTCTTTTCTCACTTTTGAAAATTTCTACTTCAAATCGCAGATTTCTTCCTGAGTTCTGATCTTGTTCATCTCTGTTTGCTGCTGCTTGGAATAGCGCTTCACGTTTTCTACTTCAAAATGAGTAACTGTGGATATACTGTACAAGTCACTGGGTTGTCTCCTAAAGCTACCGAGAAAGATGTTAATGATTTTTTCGCTTTTTCCGGCGCTATCGAGCACCTGGAGATTTTTGGGTACTTCTTATTTTTGGAGTTCTGATTACAAATTTAGAACTATAGTTTGATTATTCTTTTTTCGTATGTTCATTTCCCGTCTCAGAAATTTTTCTGGTTTTCTGCAACGGATCAGGTGATGGCGCGTGTACAGCCTACGTGACGTTCAAAGATTCTTACTCTCAGGAAACAGCTTGTTTGCTCAGTGTGAGTAATTCAACTTGGAAAATCAGTTTTCTTTATCTAATTCTGCATTTTTATTCCTGGTTTTGGAGTATTAAACTTGAGGAAAATTCGTTCTACCTTAAAGTGGGTATGTGTTACATCGTTCATCGTCTTTCTAAAGCTTTCTGGATCTTACAAATTAGAAACAAGTTTAATGTTGGAAATGATATCTATGTTTGTGGAAAGGTTCAAGGACAAAGTTAATGATACCACGAATAGTTTTTCGAATATTTTTACCTTCTGTTTAGACTATATGTGTAATTTGTATCAGTTCGAAACTTGATCTCTGATAATGAGGGACAAATATTTGGTGCTGTAAAAGTGTGCGAGATAAGTACCGGTAACTTATTGTTGAGAAAAAAGCCTAATACCAACTCTCTTAACCGAGAATGCACAGCAGAATAAAATTATCTTTTTTCTCTCTTTGTGTAATCAAATAGGCATTTAGTAGATAATAGATCAGCAAAATATACGAGAATAACAACACCGAATTTTAGCGTGGAAAACCCTCTTAAATAGAGAGTAAAAAACCACGGGACCCGTAGGCCGCTTAATCAATCTTCCACTATATCTCAAATAATGGGTACAACCAAATTCTCTCTAGAACATCAATCTAGAGGCATACAATAAACATCAAGATCAAACAATAACCTTGGAAAGCACAACAAAAACAAGAGAGGATAAATTAGGGTATAAACGTGCAATCCCGTTTTTACCCTATTAGACAGTCTTAGAAAGTACAGAATACGATCTCCACCGTTCAGAATGTACCTCTGTATGTCGCAAAACTACTGTCAAAATTTCAGAATGATCCAACGGTTCAATACTGAGAAAACAAATTTCGATTCCAGCAGCCCTGAAAAATCCGAAAATTCGTTTTCGTCTTCTCTTCTTTTTGCTATCACACTATTAGGGTTTCTTAGAAATAAACCCTTTATATCTCAGCCCAAAATATGGGCCGAGCCCAACAAATCTCCCCCTCGGCTCATATATCGGGCTCTAGCACGCCCGCTTTCTGCCTGCAAAAATAAAGTTTTTCTTCAGGCAAAGTTTTCGTCATCATGTCTGATCCATTCATGCTAGTATGGATCTTCTCAAGCTGAAGCATCTTGGATTCCAACACTTCGCGAATCCAATGATATTTCACATCAATATGCTTCGTACGCGAATGAAAGGTAGAGTTTTTACTAAGATAAATTGCACTCTGACTATCAGAGTATAAAACCAATTTATCTTGTTCATGCCCCAATTCTTGTAGAAACTTTTTCATCCACAAGAGTTCTTTACAAGCTTCTGTAATTGCAATATATTCTGCCTCAGTAGTTGACAAGGCAACGCAATCCTGAAGTTTAGATTTCCACGAAACAGCTCCCCCTGCAAAGGTAATCATATAACCTGATGTAGACTTCCTTGAATCTATGTCACCAGCCATATCTGCATCTGTGAAACCATCCAATACTGGTTTACCATTTCCAAAGCACAAACATACCTTGGAAGTACCTCTGAGATACTTGAAAATTCATTTTACTACTATCCAATGTTCTTTCCCATAATTAGAAAGAAAACGGCTAACAACACTGACTGCATGAGCGATGTCTGGTCTTGTACACACCATGACATACATTAAGCTACCCACAGCGGATGCATAAGGCACTTTCTTCATCTCTTGTTTCTCATTCTCACTTGTAGAACATTGTTTGACACTCAGCTTAAAATGACCTGCAAGTGGAGACACAACAGGCTTCGCACTGCTCATGTTAAATCTCTCAAGAACTTTTTCAATATACCTCTCCTGAGATAACCATAGTTTGTTCTTCTTCCTGTCACGAATTATCTTCATGCCAAGTATCTGTTTAGCCGAACCTAAATCCTTCATGGCAAAGGATTTACCAAGTTCTTTCTTGAGCTTTTCTATCTTTGCAGTATCATGTCCAACAATCAACATGTCATCTACGTACAACAAAAGAATCACAAAATCACTGTCAGAGAATCTCTTTATAAAAACACAATGGTCGGAAGTAGTTTTAGTGTACCCATTCACTTCCATAAAAGCATTGAACTTTTTGTACCACTGTCTTGGCGCTTGCTTAAGCCCGTATAAAATTTTCCTCAATCTGCATACAAGATTTTCTTTCCCTTTAGCTGTAAAGCCTTCAGGCTGTTCCATATAGATCTCCTCCTCTAAATCTCCATGGAGGAAAGTTGTCTTCACATCAAGTTGTTCTACTTCTAAGTCAAAACTAGCGGCAATTCCCAAAACAACTCGGATCGAACTCATCTTCACGACAGGCGAGAAAATCTCATCAAAGTCAACACCCTTTGTCTGGCTGAATCCTTTCACAACCAAACTTGCTTTATACCTTGGTTGTAAGCTATTTTCTTCTGACTTTATTTTGAAAACCCACTTGTTTTTCAAAGCTCTTTTGCCCTTTGGTAGTTTTACCAAATCATAAGTGTCGTTGTCACACAACCACTCATTTTTCTTCTCATGCGACAAAACCTCCTGATAAGTTTCGGGCTCTCCCCCTTCAGTAAGCAGCATATACTCACTAGTAGAATATCTTCTAGAAGGTTCTCTATCTCTAGTGGATCTTCTCAACTGAGGTTCAACTAGGTTTACTTCAACTGGTTCAACATCAGCTGGAAGAGGATCATCTATCTGTACATGTCTGTTATCATTAAGAGACACTGTAGGTAGACGAACCATACCTGAGTCAACTTGTTCTTCACTACTAGACTCTGACTTCTGTGTCTTATCAAAATCTGTAATGGTTTGATCTTCTAAAAAGACCGCATCTCTACTTCTGATAACTTTCTTGTTGATTGGATCCCAAAATCTGTACCCAGACTCCTCATGACTATACCCAATAAAAATACATTGTCTCGTTTTACTGTCAAGTTTAGATCTCTCATCTCTAGGGACATGCACAAATGCCCTGCAACCAAAAAATTTCAGATGCTCATATGAAACATCTTTCCCTGACCAGACCCTTTGAGGTATATCATGATCCAAAGCAACTGACGGCGAAATGTTTATTAAGTCAACCGCTGATCTCATTGCCTCTCCCCAAAAGGACTTTGGCAACTTTGCACGAGAGAGCATACAACGGATCCTGTCATTAATCGTGCGGTTCATCCTCTCTGCAACTCTATTATGCTGGGGCGTTTTTGGTTCTGTTTTCTTAAACTTGATTCCATGTGTCCTGCAATACTCTTCAAATGGACCTCTATATTCACCACCATTATCTGAGCGAACACATTTCAATTTCTTGCCAGTTTCTCTCTCAACTACTGCATGAAATATTTTGAAGAAACCTAAAACTTGATCTTTAGATTTCAAAGCATAAGCCCACACATTCCTGGAATGATCGTCAATGAAGGTAATGTAATAACGAGCACCACCAAGACTCGCCGTATCCATAGAGCAAACATCAGTATGCACCAAATCTAACACATTAGGTCTTCTAGACGGAGACAAAGTCTTAAAGGAAACTCTGTGTTGTTTTCCAGCCAAGCAATGAGTGCATATCTCTAGCTTTGTAAACTTCAAACCGGAGATTGTTTGTTTTTGAGAAAGTTTCTGCATACCAGTCTTGCTCATATGTCCAAGCCGCATATGCCATAGTTGTGTAGATGATTCATCAACTGAATTCACTTCTCCCCCGTAAGATGTAGCTTGCATCAAATAAAGTGAACTCTGTTTATATCCTCTGGCAACCACCAATGACCCATTAGTAAGCCTCCACTTACCTTCACCAAAGTGGCTATGATATCCCTCGTCATCAAGTACACCAGTGGAGATCAAATTTAGACGAATATCAGGAACATGCCTCACATTCTTCAGACGCAATCGACATCCGGCATCAGTATTCATGTAGACATCACCCATGCCTACAATCTTGCACTTTGCATCGTTCCCCATCTTCACATAACCAAACTCACCATCACTGTAGGTAGAAAATACATCACGCTGAGAAGTAACATGGTATGAGGCACCAGAGTCAACTACCCAACGAGGATCCTGAGATGTGAGGTTAACACTGCCAATATCGCAGATAATAGTCACATCTCCATCTGCAGCTGCTGAAGTATTAGCATCGTCTATATTGCCTTCGCCCTGATTCTGTTTTTGTTCTCTCAAACATTTTCTACACTGAGATTTCTTGTGTCCTGGCTTATTACAATGGAAACATTTGAAATCACTTCTTGTCTGAGACTTCCCTCGTGATCTGTCATTGTTGTCACGGTTCTTCGGATTTTTACTCTTGCTCCGACCTCGTCTCTCAGAAACTAACACCGAATTCTGTGCAGTTAGCCCTCGCTCTTTTCTTCTGTTTTCTTCATTCAACATACTTTCTTTCACCATCTTCATAGTGAGAATACCATCTGGAGCGGAATTACTAAGAGAAACAACAAGAGTCTCTCAACTGTCAGGCAATGAAATAATCAAACATAAAGCATGTATCTCATCATCTAGCTTCATATCAAGTGCTGCCAACTGATTAAGAATTCCCTGAAAAATATTCAAGTGATCTGAAATTGGAGTTCCATCTGTGTATCGGAGATACATTAATTTCCTGAAAAAAAAAGTTTTATTCTAAGCATTTTTCTTTTCGTACAACTCCCTTAGAGTCTCCCAAACCTTATTGGCGTTTGTCTCATTGGCAACATGCTGATAAACACGATTATCAATCCACTGTCGAATTTTGCCAACGGCTTTTCTGTTCAACTTGGCCCAGTCTTTTTCTGACATCTCGTTCGGTTTACCCTCGTCTCCCAAAAGCGTGTCTTCATAATCTAGACAACATAATAAGTCTTCCATTCGCGACTTCCAAATAGAGTAGTTGGTAGCCGTGAGTTTAATCATAGTATTGCTACTATTACCAGACTCTTCCATTCGATAAACGCAAGAATAACCACCAAAACAAAACCTTGAAGCTCTGATACCACTTGTTGAGAAAAAAGCCTAATACCAACTCTCTTAACCGAGAATGCACAGCAGAATAAAATTATCTTTTTTCTCTCTTTGTGTAATCAAATAGGCATTTAGTAGATAATAGATCAGCAAAATATACGAGAATAACAACACCGAATTTTAGCGTGGAAAACCCTCTTAAATAGAGAGTAAAAAACCACGGGACCCGTAGGCCGCTTAATCAATCTTCCACTATATCTCAAATGATGGGTACAACCAAATTCTCTCTAGAACATCAATCTAGAGGCATACAATAAACATCAAGATCAAACAATAACCTTGGAAAGCACAACAAAAACAAGAGAGGATAAATTAGGGTATAAACGTGCAGTCCCGTTTTTACCCTATTGGACAGTCTTAGAAAGTACAGAATACGACCTCCACCGTTCAGAATGTACCTCTGTATGTCGCAAAACTACTGTCAAAATTTCAGAACGATCCAACGGTTCAATCCTGAGAAAACGAATTTCGATTCCAGCAGCCCTGAAAAATCCGAAAATTCGTTTTCGTCTTCTCTCCATTTTGCTATCACACTATTAGGGTTTCTTAGAAATAAACCCTTTATATCTCAGCCCAAAATATGGGCCGAGCCCAACACTTATATGTTGGTCTGATTCAAATATGCTGACTGTAATACAGTCTCCGCCCCTAAAACCAGCACTTTTTTTGTGAAATTTCTCTGCAATAGAAAGAGATGAGTACTTTTTTAGTTTGTTATTCCATGATGCAAAGTGATCGAGAAAGCATAGGTTGTTATATTAATTATGTTTTTATACTTTATCTACTTTAAAGGTTTCCAGGTTTATTGATTTTATAATATTACACCAATTTATTTTACTTACTTTTAGTCACTGTAAAGAGAGGATGAGAGGAAGTTTTGGAGTACCTAGTCTTTACTTTCAATTCTCGTGCTATTTATGAGCAATTCGACAAATGATTGATCCCAGTTTTTCTGTCATTGTAAGAAATCACTGTTGCTTTTGAACTAAGATGGTTCTTTAGTTTGTTATTTTCTCAAAACTGGATATTGGTGAATCTCAAGTGTGCAAATGATCATCTTAGGGTGCCATGATCATAGATCAGCGTGTCTGCATTATACGTTGGGGGCAGTCTGAAGACGAATATGATTTTTGGAGCAGACCCTCTTGAAATCATGACGATGAAAATACATCTGCATATGTAATCATTCCTTATTATTTTTTCCTTCCGGCAATTAGTTTTTGCAGATAATCACATTATTGCCACTATTCTACTGTCTCTTCATGCAGTATACAGAAAGTAGTCAGTTCGTTCCGAGTGCCGGAGAAGCAGTAAGCATGGCCCAGGAAGTTGTAAAAGCGATGCTAGCAAAGGGATACGTTCTCGGGAAAGATGCATTGGCCACTGCAAAGGCATTGGATGAATCTCATAATGTATCTGCAATGGCCGCTGCAAAAGTAGCCGATATGAGTAATCGAATCGGTCTCACCGACATGTTTTGTGCAAGTGTGGAAACTGTTCGATCGATGGACGAGAAGTACAACATATTACAGACCACAAAATCTGCTGTGTCGGCAACTGGAAAAACGGCTACCTCTGCTGCTGATTCTGTGATGAGAAGTAGCTATTTTTCAAAGGGAGCTCTTTGGGTTTCTGATGCCCTTAATAGAGCGGCTAAAGTTGCATCTGATTTAGGGAATCGTGGGGCTGAGCATTGACGGGATTTCGACTACAGTGGTACTGGTAATTCACTGATCAATCTTCTCGGTAGTGGATATGATTCCTGGTAAATAGCTACTTGTTTTTCTTAACGGTAACGTAGTTTGACATGTAGGCTAAATTGGGGTTACGGTTTTCTTTATATGGCTCAGTTTTCTACCAAATCTTAGTTATTGTTTGTGAAACTTTAAAAATTAGACTTCTATCATAACAGTTTTGTGTAACCGTTGAACATGGAGATTTTCTTTGACGTTTCAAGAGTCCCCAGTCATTGTGCATAAATTTGATAGATTTCTCCACATAATTTCAAGCAGTATGAACTGTAAAGTCAGTCGATCTGAGTTTAAGGTTGTTTTGTTTGTTGGCTGGAATGACCCGAGAGTCGAATATAATGAAATTAAAATACGAAGGAAATGAGAATTATCGAAAAATTATCCAATTTCATCGTTCTTAGGCAACTAGAATAAAAATTGATCAACTTCTGTATTGAAATGTATAGTATAGATTGACATCGCTTCGAACAAATCTATTTGAACTTTGATTTTAAGGTTGTCTTGGGTTTCTTCCATTTTTTGTTTATTATGCTCAATACTGTTCAATTTTATTTTGACTATTTAATCATCTTTCTATGTGGAAGAGACTTATCACGACCCGAAACCGGTCCTAGACAGAACTTTCGAAGGAACCCGACCACTGAGCTCGAAGCTCGGGTATTCAATTTAAAATCAACAGCGGAAGATTTGAATTTTCAAGTGAGCCCAAACATTCAATCCAATTAGTCGGATATCATAAACAAAATATTACATTTAAATAATGTTACACACTAGGAGTTTACAAGTTTAAAACAATACATTGTTCAAATTTTACATATACAAATTGGAGAATTAAACTTCAATACAGACTTTACTGGGCCTTACACATAAATTATCATGAAAACAAAGTTTGTAACCAAAGAGATGAGTGACTACACTCGGTAGGAATTTCTTTTTTATCATAAATAAATAACATTATGTTAAACCATGTATAAACAAGATTTTAAACAATTCATAAATATGTAAATACACAATGAGGTACAATGCAAATGATGTGTATACATCCACTCTAAGGTGGTGGCAACCATAAAGACTCGGATCCGGTTTAGGGATTCGAAATCCAAGAACAGACTTAGCTGTCCCTATTAACTATTTGTGCACGATTACTCACTCATGCTCAGTGATGGATGTGCAATGCATATGCATATTTTCAATAACAATAAATCACAACAATAATAATATAAATACAATTAAATATTTAAAATTAGTATTAATATAAAAATCATTACCTTTTAATTCTTTGAAAAATTAGGTTGAACTCGATAATACTAAATCTCGATTTAGGTTGAATTAGAGAATCCTGCAATAATACATTTAGGTTTAAAAATTAATTTACCTGTAATGTAAAATAATATTATATTTTATTTTATTTAATCTAATTTAATTTAAATTTATTTCAATTTAATTGAATTTAATTATGTTTTAATTTAATTCAATTAATTATTATTATTATTATTATTATTATTATTTTTATTATTTTTTTATTTCGGTCAGCCGACTAGGTCAGTCCATTGGGTCAACCCAGTAAATTCGACCCATTGGGTCGGTTCAGTAGATTCGACCCATTGGGTAGTACGGCTCCGTCGTAAGGCGATTTCCTAGCACCATACACAGTGGCTCCAGAGGCGGTTTCGCCTCCAAATTTAGCCAAACTTACAATATTGATAGAAATTCACTAATAATCGTTAAATTAGTATTTTAAATAACGAAAACTCACCGGAAGTCAAAAACCCGCTGTGGTTTTTGGTAAAACTCGTGGTTTATATGAATAAAGTTTCGTCACCCACTAATCTAAGTGCGAAACTCTTAGATCTAACTTTTTCAAGGTAGATCCAAGTCGGAACCGCTCGGAAAATGCCGAAATCCGAGATTGAAAAACTCGATTTCGACGTCGAGGGTCAAAGTGCGATTTTCGCACGTCAAATTGTAGAGAAGAAGAGGGGGAAAAAGATATTAGGGCTAGAATCGAATGAAAACGAACGAAAACTCACGAATTTGGATCGGAGTTTTGTCGGTTTCGAGAGAAAGAGGGAGGCGGCTACTGGAGAGAGAGAAGAGAGGGAGAGAGAGAAGAGAAAAACCGGTTAAGGTTTTTAATTTTTGGTTTGTGAAATTATCAAATTGTCATGATAGCAATTTGGTAAATTATTATTATTATTTTTTTCATAAATATTACAAGAGTAATCGTTTATTTGATTTAATATTTATTAGAGATCTGATTATTTTCATGTATTGAATTATTTATATTTAGGACTTGAACCTCGAGAGATCTATCTAATTATCATTGTATGAAAAATATTTTTGAAACCAATTATCTATATTCATGCAATATTAAAAAAATTTTTATATTATTTCTAACTTTATATGAGAACTTACTCTAATTTAATCACGATGAAGTTGCATCACAAAGTTAAGTCCATGAACGTGGCATGAACTGCTTGTGTAGTTATTGTAGTTTCGATAAATAACCCAAGAGATTGGTGAATTCGGTTCACCCCAATTTGAGTCGATGTCTCTGTTCGTCAACTTTTATTCATAGTCCCTCTCCTTAAAAACAGTTGAAACAAAAACAAATTAAAACATTAAAACTTTGAAGACGTAAAAATGTTTCAAGTCATATCTAAGACAAATTCTTAAACTATTCTCAAACATAACATTTCAGCAGAGGAAATTTAGGAAGACATTAAAACATAAAACATGACCGTTCATAAAAACATAAAAATACCAAGATTTATGTAAAAAAATTCAAAATAGAAAAAAAAAATACAATTAGATAAAAAATTTGCTAATAAAAAAAATAATATACAATGATTTTTGCGATTCAGACATCGATACATAAGAAATAAATGTAAAATTTTAATATTGAATATTAGGGCCAATGCAGCCCAATTAGAATTCGAGTCATTAAATTCTAAAAATTTTCACCTTGACACGAATTCTATTACGAGAGATCCAATGAATTACTCAACTTATTTCCAAGCAAATCTAAAACAATGACCTCTGACAAGCTCCATCTTCAATAAAATTTTGGTGTAAGATCAAAATTTATAAAACTCATTAAAAATATCAATAATAACATTCTTTTCCACAAAGACTCCTCTCGAACCAGCTCACCATCTGATACCAATCAAGTTTAAGTCTCGCTTAAACTTGAGTGTCAAGTTTGGAAATAAATTGCATCCCCTCCTCCTCCAAGGCATCAGTGAACTATCAGAGTCATCACATGTAAACATGTCCAAGACTACACTAAGGAATCATTTTTCTCGAACACGCTCAGTGCATAACCTATTGTTTCAGCATATCTCCTCAAAGCTCTAACCCTCCACTCGGCTCTTCCTATGATTATACCACTATGCCGTAAAGTTGTAGCTCATCACTGAATATCTATAATAGCTAATTTATCTGCTCTGATGTACGCTCATATTTTAAGTTAAACATCACCTAAGAACCAAACTTATTTTGAGTCAATCTCTTAGAAGGTAAATTTCCAAACTTATGTCATTATAGAACCGTGTAATAAATATAAATTTGAAGACTTCATGTTTCCCTTTAACATGACAAGAACACTCCTACTGATCTTCACAACTCCACGTATACTCGCTATATTTGTACTCTTTTGCATTCAGAGTACTCAATGAGATCAGATTTTTTTTCAATTCGTAAACATGTTGTAGATTACTCAGTGTCCTCACAATTCCATCAAACATCTGGATTCTGATGGTACCGACATCAGCTACATTACAAGGTGTGTTGTTATTTTTTACACGACGCAAGGACACCCACTGAAACTATCTCATATGTCAAAAATCATTTTCGATTGTAACTCATATGAAACAGACAAGTTTTATCTAGAATTCACTCATTGTACAAATTTGCATACATCTAGTGTCGCTTTTTCATGACAAGAGCATCTTTACTGATTTTTACAACTCAGGTGCAGTGCGTTGTATCTATACTCTTTTGCATCTAGAGTGCTTAACGAGATCAATTTTTTTTTCAATTTGTGAACATGTCACACACTACCCAGCATCCTCAAAACTCCATCAAACATCTAAATTCTGATGGTATCGACATCGACTAACTTACAAAGTGTGTTGTTATCCTTTAACATGATACGGCGACACCTAATGAAACTATCTCATATGCTGAAAACTATTTTCGATTGTAACTCATATGAAACGAACAAGCTGTATCTAGAATTCATTCATTGTTTATCTCAAGTTTCCTTCTGACACTACAAGAAGATCTCTATAGTCACCTTCTTTTGCTAGAATAACATCACTGGACGTCACTAGCTGCTTACCATTCTCATCAGTTCTCTTAACGTTCTGCGATTCCTAGCACTCAGATTTGTTGTGCTCCTTCTTCTTATAAAATAAACAAATTCTATCCCCGTTCCTGGACTTTGATTTGCCCCTCGAACCTTGAAGACCACCACTGTCTATGTTGTTTGAATCTCTTGTTCTACCTCAAATGACAAGTCTCTCTCCTTGAGACTCATATCCCACAACTATTGCTTCTTCTTCTTTTTTGATAGCAAAGTGTCCTAAATATCTTTCAAAGATAGACTCTCCCTACTGTATAGAATCGTATCTTTGAAAGTACCAAATGAAACGGGTAACAAGCACAGTAGAATCCCCCAGATCCTCCTCATCGTAATAGCATCCCTTAGTTTTCAAATCCAAAACTAATTTCTTAAATGCAGTCAAGTGATCTCCAACCAAACCATCTTTCAATAACTGATGAGAATATAACTATTGTTTCAACTACAACTTGTTAGGGTTTTTTCATACAGAGGAGTTGTAATTTTACCCATAAATTTGCGACAGTCTTTTCGTTCAAATTGTCTTGCAAAATCTGATTTGATAAATGCAAAGATATTATAGATATAACTTTTTGATTCTTTTGACTTTTTCCCTCTTTACTTAACATGAGCATATATTATCCAAATCAAACAAGCGGTCGTAAAAGTTAACCAATTACCCTCCTTGACTTCTTTCGCACACAAACAAAGGTAGAAAAGGAAACCTTTAGTTTCTCTTTCTAGTTGCAATTCTGACGACGCAAAGAAATGCTAAAAAAACTCACTGTTTTACATAATTTACTTTTCTTTTTCCTCTAAAAATTGCAAGTTTCAATAACTAAAATCACAAATTTATTCGATATGTCCGATAAATCAAGCACTTATTTTTCGAAAATCTTAAACTCATTCTGATATCAATTTTTGAGAATCAAAAACCAATAATTGGGAAAAAGAAAATAACGCAGAGATATAGGACATCAAGATTTACGTGGAAAACCCAAAACGGAAAAAACTACGAACATAGGAGAAATTCAATAATAAGAAAGTTAATGTACAATGAGTTTTGCGACTCAAGCATCAATATATTAAGAGTAAATCTAAAATCTTAACATTAAATATACAGGTCATCCCGACTAGTTTAGAATTCGGGTCATCTAATTCTAACAATATACTAACATGTCCTTTCATAAAATATTTTTCTTAATCATTCTATTTACATTTTTTTAGATTATAGATCTTAAGAGAGTCAAAACTGCATCTCTCAAAGCTTGCAATTTTAGGAGATTACCAAGATACTCTCAACCTTTGGAGAGAGATTGAACATTGAGGAACAACATATTTCAAATCTCGACTCGCGCTCATTTTCATTCTAGTTCTAGCAACCTATGGATGAAAAGTGCTTCGATAGCTATGCATTTTTTAGAGAGCTTTGCGCTAGTATCAATCATTGGGGAGAGATTACATTTTCATGAGCAACTCAATTGATATATCGACTCCCATCTCTTTTAATTAATTCATATTTCCATTCATCCCTCTTGGCTCCACAGTGTTGGGGCACCACATCAAGGACGAAATATTAAAATTTTAAATTCAAAAAATGTACCCCTTAAGGATTTATATCGGGGCAGATACTTTCTACCGTGCACGGTTGGGAGTTTTAGTGGTTTGATTGTTAGGCTTTTAGTATCGAATAAAAAATTAAGCAATGACCAAATCAATAGTAGGCTGATTCTACTAAGTAATTTCATTCTTAAATCATATTTCAAACAGCAAATCTAAACATCTTATGGCGTAGGTCTCATAGAAAACAAATAGCGTGCATTTTTAGTGACAAATTTATTCTAGTTTTTCCTCTATCCTTTGCTTGTTGTACATTTTGCACTCAAGCAAATTTATATTCATCCAAATCAGCCATTATTCAACTAGCATAAACAGGAAATTCATACCATCAACAACGAAGTCATTATAGGAAATTAAGAGGCATTACCAGGTCTTAGTCCTAACTTCATTATAGTTTGTTCAATGTAAATAACTAAGTCATATTTAGTAATTCTATAAGGAAATTAGGAGAGAGTGTGTCACTGAGTTATTAGCACGATTTTGACAAACCTTACTTAGATCTGCAGTCCAATGCCCTACTTTCAAGTTTCCTCTTTCTCAGCCTTTAAGAAACCTTTATTGAACTTTTGGACGTCAATCCAAACGTGATAAAGTGGCATCCTTCTTGTACCGTCACCCCTTTAGAAGTTCTCACATGGAAAATAAAAGCATATCTAACTCATTCTCAAAGTGAATAATCTCCCGTGTTAGAAGAAGTGAGGATAAAATTTGGCAGCACTCGATTATAAATTATCCAAAACAATTCCCACCTTGAATGTGTTCTCACTTTTGAATCTGTAGATTTTTGTTACGTCGTTAGTTTGCACAACCATTGCTCTAAACAGGTCGAAACTTGAGACAGATTTTAAAATTGTTTGAAATTTCAACACTTTGTAATCATTGTGAGACATATTTTAGAGTCGTCCACACCTTGAGGCTTAGCGAGCAGTTTCGGTCCACACATCTTTAGGTAGGTCGACATTTAAGAGCTCTCTAGAATTCTTCACAAGTGTTGAGCGATTGACACCTCTTGTTAATCCACACCTTGAGCTCTCGATATTCTATTTAGTACAATTTCGGTCGATACCTCCTTCCACCATTCAAAACTTTAGATATCAATTGTACATATTCAAGTGCAATTTAAGCATACGCATTAGAAATATTAAACATTTTTAAGCCAGAGTATTAACAATAAAATTAGTTCTACAAAATAATAAAGCTTGTGATCATATGAACAATCTAACAGTTACATGCTAAACATGTAGCTCACAAACAAGCCGTTAAATCAAACTACATCCAAGCTGATTTTTTTACGATTAGGTTGGCCCGTCCAATGACAACGATTACTTATCAAAACTTTATAACATAACGAGCTTGCTATTTACACAAAGTATGCTAATATTTCTTCCTTAAATCGTTTACAAGGTGTTGGATTGAATTAGGGAACTCAACAAGTGCCGCAGCTGAGATTATTCTAAGTCTCATAAAGATGCGGAATTGCGGATGATGTCCAGTCATAAAGTTGAAGCCAAAATAAAAAGGGCCCAACTTTGCTTCTTTGCAAAGCCAAGCATGACGACCAGAAGAAATAATAAAAAAGAAACACTGTATCATAGCTGTACAAGTTGTTTATGAATCACGATCAACAGCCACTCTATCAGAAGAAAGGGTTTTAAAAATAGAAAAAATAAATAAATAAAATAAAAATAAAAACGAATACAAGGAATTGGGTGACATGAGGAGGAAGAGGGCACATGGGATTGAGGGAAGCTGAAATCAGAACGCAGCAAAAGCCTCATTGGCCATGTGGAAGAAGATTCAGCAATTTTGTTATTTTATTTACAAGATTAATATACATTAATCGTGAACCAAAAAGAGAACATGGCTAGCTCGACGGTTGGTTGCAGTGGCCCGGTTGGCTCGTGAGAGTTTTTTTGGGCGAGAGGACATGTTTCTATTCGTTCAATTGTTTTAATGTAATTTCAAACATTTTTGACGATTTCCCACTCATTTTCGCAAAGTTCGAAAGAGACAGTTCAAAATTGTGCGTTCGATTTTTAATTTTTTGTGTAATCGTGTTTCACCCAAAACAAATCATGTATTACTCGTGGAATTTCGAGCAACCAGGCATCCGATGATGACAAGTATAAATAATTAGAAGTTTGAAAAAAGGACAAAAAATGAAAAAAATAATAATAACATGGCTTTGGCTCCCACCCTAGTTCCATGGGAGACCCCTTGAGCTTCCAACTGAAACAAGGGACATGTGATGCAGCCTGAGGCTCCTTTGGCCTCGTCTCCAAAAGCACTATTCTTTAATTAACTGGGGCCCCCCTCTCTCTCTCTCTTCATGCATCATCAGACTTTGCAGATTGAGGCCCCACTTCCCTTTTGGCCTCATTCTCTTTCAACAAATACCTCACTCTCCTCGAAACAACCTCATACAATACATAGCACGCATTTAACCTTGGTTATATCATAATATGTCACATATTATGCATTTCATCTGCATTCCGTACTGGCCCGTGTTTTGTACCCTTTATTCCTTTGCATACCGTGGTAACATATAGTGCACTTCTGGTAAGAAATCAACAATAATAAATCAACCACTCGTATCTGTATCATTAAGAATGAGATGAACCATTTCAGTCTGATCTAAAATTTTAAAATTAAAATTGAAAAATCTATAGTTTTGTGTCGTTCCATTTATTCAACCTAGATAAAGGGCCAACTTTTTTTTTATTATCTTATAATTTAGGTGAAAGGCTTGCTAGCACAACCTGTAGAGTAATATTTTTTTATCCGAGGCCAAATGATGAGGAGGACAATTTAATTAAATAATGAAAGCAATTATTAAGTTCTAATCCCAAGAGATATGCAAAAGAAGATGACGTTTTATAACCTCCTGTCTTCTTCTGCTGAATTAAGGTTATGGTTTAGTCCTTTCAATCTTTTCACGAACATTTTTTAGTGTTGCATAAAACTATAATAATTAATTGCAAATCAACAGATAAAAAGAACAATTAAATACGATTTAATTGTTATCTCAAGAGTGATATAGCATGAAAATGGAGAGTCCGAGATGTTCTCGAGACCCGCATAGTTTTGACCTAATAACCGACGTTAAAGTGGTGGACACCCGATAAGGTCTTTCTGGGGGAAGGGTTAGAAAGTAATGCAAGAAGAGAAATGGACAAGAAGGTTACAAGTGTATGGGAGGATGCAGAAGAAAGGGAGAAGAATAAGGAGGAAAGGAAGTGGTGGAAAGGAAAGGTTGGTCCTTGTTCCACGATAGGTGTTGGTGGTTGAGGTAGCAAACACTGCAGCTCTCCATTGGACCCTCTCCTCTGAGATTCCTTGCCCTTCCCCACCCTTCCTTTCTTTCTTTTTACCCTAGTTTAACCCGGGTGTTTCGCGTGTGTAATTATCATAAACGACAGCTTCAACAATAATATTATTTTTAAAATTTAATGACTCGAATTCTATTTTAACATGATTAAAAGAGTCCGATTGAGATGTTAAGATAAGAAAATTATAAATATTTTTGAAGGATCATGATTATAAGGAGGAAGTCATTCTTAAAAGAGTTTAGCGAACCCACATTTTCATTCTTGGGTTTCGTATGAGATTGTGCAAGGAATATGTGATTCTGCATATTCACTTAGACTATCAGTAGTAATTTGACTATCAAAAGAATATTTGATCATCTTTATCTGTACATAAAACTTGCACAAATCCTTTTTTACAATGTACGCTCAGTTCTTCTTCCCAGGAAATTATACCTATTCATATTTATGTAACATATTATAATAATTGAGGGAGTTAGATCGAACCACCCATATTCTCGTCACTAACATCCATTGACATGGAAATGGAACTCCATTGTCTATCCTTATTTTTCTAAAAAAAGTCTTCTTTGCAGATTCCTACGAAAACCCACCTTCTGACTCGTACTTTGTTTAGTGATCTGGATTAAGGTGCTTCTAATTTTATAATTGCACTCATCCCTCCACTTCCTCTAGTACAACAATCATTAACTGAATCAATACAAGAGGCCAAGTATGGTGGATTTACAGGCCATATTAGCCATATGGAATCATCATGGCTTCTACTAGTATTATAAATTTTTCGAAGTCCAACTAAAGTCGTTTGCTCTCTCTCTCTCTCTCTCTCTCTCTCTCTCTCTCTCCTTCGGGTGCTGTGAAGGGGAGAAACACTTGGGAAGGTATAAATGTCATTCATCATATAAAGGTGTCTATTTATCTTCTCTGCAAACTCTCTTTTGAACAGCCTTTTTTCGTTCATTCAAATGAACAGCAAGATCATCGATGATTAATTCTGTTGAACTTTCCAGGTTAGTGCCAGAATCATCTTGATAAAATGGCGTTTTTCCCAGCAAACTTTTTCTTACGCACCTCTCAAGAAGACGCACACCACACTCCCACCATCAACAATGGAGTTCTTCCTTCATGCACAACTCAAGATTTCCACGGTTCTCTCTCTCTCTCTCTCTCTTATTGATCGTAGTGAATAAGGAAATATCAATGTTATAACTCTGATGCTGGAGTTGCAGTACCGCTTTTAGGAAAGAGATGCAGGCCTTTTTCGGGCGTGGATTTGGTAGGCGAAGAAGGCAACAACGGGGATGACGATCTGTCGGACGATGGATCACAGATGGGGGAGAAGAAGAAGAGGCTAAACATGGAGCAAGTGAAGACGCTGGAGAAGAACTTCGAGTTGGGAAACAAGCTGGAGCCCGAGAGAAAACAGCAGCTGGCTAGGGCTCTTGGCCTGCAACCCAGACAGATTGCAATCTGGTTTCAGAACAGAAGGGCCAGGTGGAAGACGAAGCAGCTCGAGAAAGACTATGATCTTCTTAAACGCCAGTTCGAAGCCATTAAAGCAGATAACGAGACTCTCCAGGCCAGGAACAAAAGGCTTCAAGAAGAGGTCGGATTCTGAATTTTTCTCTTTTGTTTTTGCATTTTTTTCCGAACTGATTGGATAGAATCTCGGGTTGAAATCTAGCAATACTCCTACTAAGATCATTGAAAGTAATTAACCGATCTTTGTGGCCAAGTCCATCTAGATTAGATTTCGAAAACAACAGTGCAATCTCAATTAATTTCCTAAAAGAACATGAATTTATAGTTTGGATTTGTTGAATTGGGTCCCTGGGATAATTTTTAACAAATGAGTATGGAGGAAGAATCTCTCTTGCATATGCCTCTAGTGATAGAGAACTATGTGTAGGTGTCGTAGTTGCATTAGCCTAAGCATCGCTCAAGGGACAAGCCATGACAACTGCTTCATATGAGATTATCAAATTCTACAAAATTTATAGCTTTCTATCCTTCTAACAAACAACATATTTAACAATGTTTCGAATTTTCCTCGTCCGGATATATATTTATGTGTATCATTTTGTGTCGAAAGTGCACATCATACAAGAACATGTGACAAGTTACCAAATATCTTAACAACTTGTTGAAATATCTTAATATCAGTATGCTATTTTACACAATGAGTCATTATCAATCAGTACAATTCCCTTAAAATTAGTCTGACGTGAAATTTTAAAGTTGAATCTAAAAGTCTTTTCAATAGTTACAACTACAATATCCTTATGCACATATTCCTAGAAATCTCTAACTATCAAGAGTAATTTTAGAGTTATCATTTTTTCATACTCTCTTATCATATCTCCTCACGTGCTATTGCATGATTGAGTCAATTCAAATGCATCCAATTATAGCTCTAGTGGGTAAATCTAGACTAACTCTATTATCAATTATCTAGCAATGTCACTTTCAAGATATTGATTATAGCTCTAATACTAAAGTTTTTGTCATAGTTTATGGAGGGTATATAGTAAAAGTGAGAAACGACCACACATGTTAAAGAATAAAACTCTATCATCCATCATTGGAACTTGACAATCTTACCAATAAAGACTCATGTATATCGAAATTTGTGAGGTTTCTAAAGAAATTTTGAGACAATAGAAAAGAATAAAACTCTATCATCCATCATTGGAACTTGACAATCTTACCAATAAAGACTCATGTATATCGAAATTTGTGAGGTTTCTAAAGAAATTTTGAGACAATAGAATTAGGTTAATGTTATTAGACGCCCTGAAAATTTAGGGTATTTTTACCAAATACTTAGAATGAATATTCATGACACCCAACACCTCAAGTCCTTTGATTTTTCATACGAGACCCTCATCATTAAAGTTTTTTACACAAATTTTTTGTTTGCAAGGTCTCCTCAGTTAACATTCTTTAAAATTAAATATTTGACTTCTAATATGGACACTTGAAAATTCTATCTAATTAGAAGATAGAATAACTAATATTGTGTGAAGAATAAGGTGTAGAATATGCCTAGACAAAATTCAAGCAAAGGTCCGAAACAGAATTTCGGCATTAATGTGTCAAACAACCAACTGTAACTAAACAGAAGATAATTCACATTTATACATTATGCTTTTTATAAAATTCCTAGAAAATTATTTGATTATTTATCAAAGTTTTATACGAACGCTAGTAAAACCATGCCATGGAATCCCAAATTCCAGCAACACGTTGTGTGACTTGTAAATATATGACTAAGGCTTATATGATGGTATAGATAACGTCTTTTAATATTTGAATATTCACTTGTGAATTAAAATATGTTTCAGATGATGGCTTTGAAAGGTAGAAAGCCAACAGAATCTATAAACCTCAACAAAGAAACAGAAGGATCTTGTAGCAATAGAAGTGAGAACAGCTCCGATATTAGGCTCGATATCTCCATGACAACACGCATTGACAGCCCTTCTTTCCGGCCGTTGTTTCCGTCGTCTTCTTCAAAGCCCACTCCGGCAATGGCCCACCTCTTCGGAACAGCCTCAAGACCGGACGATCACCTCCAATGGCAGAAAATCGATCAGATGGTTAAAGAAGAAACCCTAGGTAATATGTTTTGTGGAATTGAGGACCAGTCTGGGTTTTGGCCTTTGTTGGAGCAGCAACAGTTTCACGGTTGAATTTTATTTTTTTAAATTGTTATTATTATTTGGCGGAGTCGGGTTTTTAGTAGCTGAAAGTTGATGTTTTTATATTTATGTATAAAATCAAGTAAATTTTCATTTGGGAATTGAATTTTTTCATGGAGGAAATAAAATTATTTTACTTATTTTAGTTATTTTTGGTAGTTTGTACAAAGATAGAAGATTGCTAGCATTTGACTATATGGAAACTTGCAACGATTGTGGTCACGATGTCAAAGAAATAGAGCGATCAAATATTAAGAAAGTTGCAAAAAGGAGATATGTGAGAGCCAAAATATATTTATATAAATATAATAATAAAATTAGATAATTTTAATTAAAAATACACAATGACAAATATAAGGGTTGAAATCTAATGATCGAGGAACTTATATACGAAGTTGCAACAAGACAGATTTTTTCGCTACTTATCAAATTTTAATTTAAAATTGATTATATTTTAATCTCCCTAAAACTCCTCAAATATTTATCAATTATTTGTCTCCCTAAATCTTTTTTCGCTACTTATCAAGTGATTGGAGACTGATGGTTGAGTGAATTGAGTTTTCATCGTTTTAGAAACTAAATTATTGTAGCTTTCCATAAATGTGCACTTGTTTTGATTTAGCTCTCAACTAAATCTGGCTTGTTAATATTCCTCACTCAAAAGAATATGGGTAGGTAACAATATAAAATATATATATATATAATTGGAAGAAATAATTATCTATTATATATAACATGGATTCATATATTCTTTTATTATAATATTAAAATAGAAAGAAGTTGATAAGGTAAATGCTAATGACAACAAAATATGAAAACAGAAAGAAGGGTGTCAAACAGCGTGACATGGATTGAATTTGCAAATGTGAAATTCTGTGAGGCTTGAAAGATAGGTCACGAACATGATCATGTCCACTTTATTCAACAAAACCTATAAACCAAGTGCCCATTCCCAAATAATTACGTCTCGCTCGTGAAAAACTTAGCGACGACGGTATTTAAAACTCTGTTGTTGTTACCTCATGATAAGTCACTTTTGGCGATCACGGGAATCGAGTTTTCGACTCGTTTATTTCTGAAAATTGACTAATGGAACGGAGTGAACATGCATATGAATGTTAAGTCATATGTACATTGATGTATTTATTGACGGGACAAAAGGGTATATACAGATGGTTTATCAGAAGCTACAACTCAGATTAAGAGCATAAGGTACCTACAGCCGTGCAACTTTTACTGACATGTTCCTCTCTGACAATAATGCCTTTTTCGCCAGATTCAGCAAACGCACAATCCAGATAAGAGCTCCCTTTGCAGAGCTGACTCAGAGTGTTCATAATGGTGCAGCAGAGAAAAGAGTCAGCAAGACCTGGAAAATCTCTAATGATGGTATCGTGCGCTTTGTAAATGATCTTTGAGTTTAGCTATTGTCATTTCGCCATGAAGTTTCTCGATTTTTTTGCAGATCGAAACGATGAGTATCGAGAAAAGTTCATGGAAGAAGGTGATCCAAAGATGTCTGCGTTAATGCAGCAAGCACAGCTGCTCAGCTCACTTGCAGCTAAGGTTAACACAGAGAAGACAGAGCAAAGTCTAGAGTATGCTTGGAGGGTGAGGAAAAAATGAACTCAAAAAAATTAGACTCAATGATTTTCGCATCGTTTTGAGTTAATCTAAAACATGAAATTCAGGTCCTCCAAGAGTACCTTGACAGAAACAAAGAAAATGGAGCGATCGGATATAACATCCTCGATATGGATCTCGAATTGGACGATATTGAAGATTTGATAGCAGGTTTACAAAGTAGCAACGACAGTAACCGATTGAGGTAACAAAAACCATCGAGATTGGTTCAAATGTTTTCTAACTTGTGATAGAGAGTTCTAACTTTTTATATAATTCCTCTCAGAAAACTCGGTCTGCACGAGTCTTCTGGAAATCCAGAAAGCATTGCAGGATCAACTCTACGAACGTCGAGAAGTTGTGACAACTCAAATCAAACACAAACCGAGACGATCACTAAACATCACGACCGTGTAAAAGTTTCTGGAAAATACAAGGATGAAAATCGTAATCCATCGGCCTTAAATCCAAGTAAACTAGCCAATGGCCTAGAATCACTGATAGATGGATTCATCTATACGCAGGAGACAATTTGCAGCGTGCTGATGCAGTTCTTCATTCATCTAATGAATGACAGAAGAAGCTGATACTTCAGAATTGATAATATTATTTATACCAAAAGGAGTTTATTGGGTGGAGCTGATGATTTAAATAATCAGCTATAGGAATATTGCAAATCATGGGATACAACAACAATAAATGGGAGAGAATTCATACATTCATTAGGATCCTCTGGCTCGATATTCCATCCGCTAGAAGCAATGATCTAATTTCCTGTTCAAAAACAATTATCAGCTTGTTAACTGCCAAGAGAGTTTGGAACTGGCATACATCACTTCAAATCTGGTCCTACAACAATGTGAAGTGAAAAATTCTATCGTATTTGGATGCAATTCTCACAATTGAGCATTAGCTATAATATAGAAACTACTCATCCACCAAATATCCTTTACAGTTTCTTCAGCGAGAAAGCTCAATGTGTGTGCATCGTAAACAAGCTTCGAAATCTAAAGTAATCTCCTCATACAGTTGGGGACCCGTTGCAGCAATTCTTCGCCATACCCTTTCATGTCCTTGAATATAACATCAGAAGGCAGCCACAAGCACAGAATATTACCTCGGTCATCTGTCTGCGTCCACAAAGCACTGCTCCAGCAGAATGAGGATCAAAGATTTTCTTCGCTCTGACAAAAGCATCCTGCAGGAATTACCATCAACACAGTCGTTTGCAGAATTAAAAATATATATGAAGAAGAACACACAAGAACGTCCAACTCTACCTGCACGTACCCACTTTGACCTCTCCAATTATTATCAGGTTGTGACAATACAGGAACAATTTCAATGCCAGTAGATTCCCACTCTTCAAACCTATCCTATAAGAGGAGGTAGTGAAACCATAAAAATCTAGCAGATCTATTTTCTTATGCTGGAAATATATATTCTCAGAATTACAAACAACGTTCAAACCTGATATGCCATTCTCTTAAGGTTTCTAGCCCCGTAATAAAGCCTCACATCAGATCTTTTATTTGCACTGAACCCTGACTCGTGAAAGATCGAACTGGACTGTGTTAAGTCTTGAAAAAGACTTAATTATGTCTATCAAATTTATAAAAATTGTTAAATCTTAAGTAGTAAATTGATGGATTTTAAGCTGGAAGCTGTATTTGGTGCTGCAGCTCACGCTCCAGCACAGAATCCGCGAGCAGTAATTAAATCACGTTAATTTTGGCAATTCCGAGAATATTTTTATCTGCCCGATTGGTTACCTATTTTGCAAGGATTATGCTGGATAAAGATGAAAAGCAATGAGTTGAAAAGAGATAAGATCAAAGAGATTTAAATAGCAAATCAATATGGATTGGAGAGAGAAAAATTATCTCCATAAAATCAGCATAAAATCTGGAGAGTCTAACCGATTGGAGAGAGAAGCTAGCTGCCACAATTTTAAATAGAAGAGCACGAAATTCAGATCGGGAGAGCGGAGATAGACGAAAACGCAGAGAAACGATAAGCGACGCCGTGCTACAAACGAAACGGAGAAACCAGAGCCAATTCAAGAACTCGCGGGACGCCACCGGAGTTTTGAAGAAAGCAACGGTAAATTCGTTTATCTTTTATTAGGCGCTGCAATTATGATTTGTGAACATTTATCTTGTGTTCTTTCTATTTTCAGCATGAACTAAATTTATCTTGGTTAGATTTTGGAAGTATCTTGTTTCATGAACTCTCGGTTTGTATTTATTTCGTAATTTGAATAATTCAACTAGGTTTTTATTTCTATCGTGTATAAGCTGGACGCCACAGTTATAACGTACTTAATGATTTCTAACACGTCATTAGAAAATCATCTAGAAAGTAGTTTGAGTTGTTAAATTAATTTATTTGTAATTTAACTAAACATTTTTAATTGATTAAAACGTTAGCTCAAGGGAAAAATAACAAGATTGGTTCTGAAGGTCTTCAAATTTCAATGTCTTTGCCATAAGATTGGAAGAAGTTGAGAAAAAGGAGTCAATCGGTAGGCGATGTCAGCCACTGTTTTCATAGATATTTTTTCTGTCAAACGTGTTGTAGTCTGTGCTGTAGCACAGACATACAGCCGAGAGTGAATAAACAGGAGAAACCGAAATCTAACCTTCCTTATCACTGAATTTCGTTCGTTTTTTCAGATCTGTCTGTTTCTTTTAATTTGTTTATATTTTCTTTACTTTTAACAAAAAAAAACATCAAACCATTTTATTCAGTTTTATATAACTACTTTACATTTCATTTCGGAAAATATTAGATTCCTTATCCTCGTGGGATCGATAATCTTTTATATTACTTGACTGTGCACTTGCGATTTTTAACGACACATTCGAACCCAACAGACTGCATAAACATGATAGAGACGAAGCGGGCACTGAGTAAATCAGGTTTACATAAAACATTGAATAAGCTAAAGCCAAAAACTAACGTTTACTGTAGACAAAATAAAACATGGAGAACATGATGTGAGGCTTAAGGACAAGCTTGTTTTCAAGGAACATTATTTTTAATTTTTTATCTTGGTAGGCGTTATACATTGACTCAAGGTAGTTCAAACTTGAGCACAAACTTGTTTTCAAGGAGTCGGGTTGGCAAGAGTCTGATTGATGAGGGTTATGCCGTAACTGAACTATCTTTGTCTTCTTCCCCAATTTGGCACCCTACTCCTGTTCTTCGGCTCTCTCCTTCCTTTATCATCTTCCTCTTCTGCTATCTCTTCTTTGCTTCAGTCTTCTTCTATCTACTTCTATTCTCCTAACTCTCTTACTGCTCTCATCTTCTTCTTATTCCTACACTTCTTCTATTCTATGAGTCGGGTAAACTATGGCGTTCTTTTAGTATTTGTCTGTCATTTCTATTATGTATAACTTCAGACTATTGTTTTTAGTTTTGTTAATGAAATATGTAGGATGTCATTTGCTGGTTGGTTATATTTGGTAATTTGGAGTTGATTTACTGGTTTGTCTAAGCAAACCGTAACACATTTGTTCTACATCCGTCATTGGAAAATGAGCAATCAACAAACAAAATTTAAATTTCTCAATTTTAAAGAAAAAAATTATTGGGAGTGTGTGCCCGACAAGCAAATATATTTGAATATTTGAATAAATTAATATTATGTTTTACATATTTGATATGTTTTATAAAGTTTATTAAAGTTTTTCATGTAACATGTAACTCGCACGTCATTAGTGTTACAAACACCGGTGATTCCTCTGTGCGAGGCTAACCCCAAATTCCCAATAATAATTATTTCATCCAATGAAAATCGTTATGATATATATAATAATACGATTATTGAAAATCGTGATATGTGATTAGGAGTAGGCAATTTAAATTAATAAAACTTTTTTTTATTAATGTTGAACGTATGAATTTGCATGATTGAAATAATTATCGTAATTTCATGTCGTCGATTTGGGTTAGGAATTTTTCTTAAAAATTTTTTTTGATGTAAACCCAATTTTGTCTTGGGTAAATATTTATTGTAAATTTGATGGAGATCAAATGACAAACAAAAGAGGATAGAAGGATACCATGGTGGGCAAACGTTGACACCAAGACATGGACGTCAAAACACATTGGATGTGGCTTTTTTTTCATTTTGGGTTTTTACATGTAATTTTAGAAAAATCCAAATCGACCAGGTCATTATTTCTTTTATTTTATGTTTTGATAAATTATTTTTATCATTGTCATGCATTCACATGTCATATAGAAATTGCATTTAGGGCCTACTCATAATTTAACATTGACATGCATTCATAATAGTCATTGTTTGTGATTTTATTTTAACAAATAGTTTGTTATAATATATATATATATATAAATAGTTTTAATTTGATTAAAATTAATAATTCATATTTATGAATTATGTGAGAAATAAAGTAGTGTAAAATTTTAATAGTTAAAATTTTACATTATTT
>QAOC01015257.1:76591-125065 GCA_003255005.1 Begonia fuchsioides
ATTCTGATAAAATTTATTTTGTCAAATTAATTAAAAATAAAAAATTCAAAAAATAATTCGAGAGTTCAGATGTAGTCATTGTATCACTGCGTCCGTATTAGACGTTCGAAGAACTTAAATTTGATTTTTTTAAAACTCAAATTCAAATCAAACTATTTATATGATGAGGCCCAAATTGGGTTTTAACTCAAAATTAAATATGAATGAAATCGATATCATATTTTGAATCTCACCACGTTTCATTAATCCTAGTATAACATGTGCATTTGCATGATCACGAATTGAAATGTGCAACTCGATTATTCATGCTTATACCTTTTTTCACCTACGAGTGATCTTGACCATCCACGCACCTCCCAAGTAAAGACCGAGCAGCGGCGCAGCCAGTAACACTTGGGTCAGCGGGTCTGTGGAGGGCGTCACGATGGCTGCAGCCACGACTGCACCCACCACCACATATCTCCAAATCGACAGCATTTGGTCCCCCGTTACTAGGCCAACTTGTCCCAGTAGAAACTGTATTACCGGAACCTGTACAGAAGGTAGAAATCCAAGAAATCCAAGATGAAAGATTACTCAATAATCATACTTTAAGGCCATTCTAGCCATTGCAAAGATTCAACAGACATGGTTTCAAATCTTCCGAATATGACTGTCAATCTACATATGTTTAGAACATTGATAGTTTCATTAATTTCAATTTCTATCAGGCTCCTCTATCGTTCGTTAAATCCATAATCCAAGAATGAAAATGCATGAACTTACCTGGAAAGACAAGCCTGTACTGAACATTAGAACAAGTACGAACTCAAAATACTGATCAATGGACCACAAAGATTCCACTGCTCCTCCTGCGTAACTGACAAAAAAATTTAGGGCCGCAGGTGTGAGAACCAAATAGGAGAAGACAATGCCAGCATAAAATAGAACCGAGGAATCTAAAACAATCGGCCCCAGATATCGTCTTTCTGCTCTAGTTAAGCCAGGAAGAACAAATGCTATAATCTCATAAAGAATAACAGGGCTTCCCATTAGAAGTCCACAATAACCCGATACCTGCAGAAATACTTGGAGTTAAGCGTTCAACCCAAAAGTCTTTCTTAATCTTTTAAAACTTTAGATTTTCTATGTATGCACTCATGTTTGGAAAAGAGGTTAACCCATTCATACCTATTTTGAGGGTGAAAAATGATATCCTTTTCAATCTTTTGAGATATAACCGCTGGAATTCATTACATTCTTTTTTACGATTTTAAACTAGTGTAAATCTCAAGTTTCCATAGGTATGTCTCAAGCCTAACCTTGATTGTTGTAAAGAAGAACTCTCCGGGAGCAAGCTGCAGAAATCATACACCTTGCTCTTTAACAGGAGCCTCGAGAATCTTTATAAGCTCTTTCGAAAATGCAAAGCATCCCAGGATTGCACCTCCAACTGCCAAAACGGATACAAATATCCTCTTTCGCAATTCTTCCAGATGATCAAATAGACTCATCTCTTTGTCATCGGGAAGGAGCTCTTTACTGGGGTATAAAAAATTGTAAATTGGACCTTGTCCATCTTGGTTCTCAATGTTTTCTGCTGCTTCAATTGACCTTCCTGAACGATTTGCACAGGAAAAAGAAGAAACTTCCATCTATTAATTTCATATTATAAAATCAATACCCTTTCGGTAGCACATTAGGTAATAGGTAGTACGTGCTCAGCCAATTTATTTCACAAATCAGCATAACAATTCCAATGTTCGTAGAAGGCTTAATCGAACTCATGTATATTGATTACAGGTCCAAAACCAAAAAGGAAGTCAAAAAACTCGGATATAGATTACAGCACCATGAATTCTCTCATGAAATCTGGCTATAATAATCATACTCCTCTCAATATTAATTTCTTCTTGAGTAAAACTAGGAGGAACCCTTACTTTTCCCTGTAAATTAATGCCCTAATGCAACAGTCTATGTAGAATCCAAAAATCATAGGAAGCTTCAAATTGAACAGTTTCTAGGATTGTTGAATGCGCTATGCAGAGCAAACAGTATTTTTATACGTTCATCAAGGGTTTACCCGACCTTTACTCTTTCTTTAACTGAAATTATTTTCCATTGAGATGTCACTCAACAACCTAGCCCTTCAGATTAACTATTATAAACCAATTCTATTATCATCCCAAGTGAACAGAAAAAGAGAAAATCAATGAATACTCACCACTAAACATTAAGACAAATAAACCTTATCCCAAATAAACCTATGAAAGCCGAGGTTTCACAAAATACCAAGCCTATCTTCGACGATGGTCGAACCAATCTCCTGGTTCTTCCCACTCACGTCATCATCGACCGCCGAACACACGAACCCACCAAACCTCCTACGACTGCGCAAGCCGCCATAACACAATTTGGGTCTCCTCAAATGAAACTGCAGCGGCTTAACAGAGCCGAGAAACTTGAGACGGTGGCAATGTCCGAGCTGCACGTGTGGTATAAGAGCACCCCTACTGCTTCCCATCGCTCCTGCTTACCCTTCTGCAATCAAATTGTTGGATTTCTCATACAGGTTTAAGCTTCATACACCAGGAACCTTCAATCGTTAAACGGGACGGGGGACGATATTTTGCAACAGCAGAATTGGCGAGTATTTATCTCAGGAGTGGTTTTCTCAAATGATTTTTAAGTAACACAGCCTGTTCATATCAAATATTCGTCCCAATCCACTATATTTATTTATTATTAAATAATTTAAACAAGATTACCCCTTGATCATATCAAATATTCATTAATTCAAGTAAAATGTAATTAATATATTACAATATAAATAGTTATTTATTACATATATTCTAGTAATAAATATTTAACAAGTTAATGGTAATAATAAAGTGATCATAGACTTAATCGTGCTAATTTGGAGTTTTAGTCTCTCCCAATAAAATAAAAACAAGAAGAGACATCTTGACTTTATGTCTCTTATCAGATAACATTAGACACCATTTACAAATGAAATTTTGAAACATAATTCGAGAAAGACAATAATATGGATCTAAGAGAAAGTGATGGTGATATTCGAATTTCTCGTGGAAAATTTGGAGTTACCATTCATCGCACATAAAACAATAGTCCGTAAATGTCTCAAAGTTTACACTTTTAAATAGAGTTTGAATATTGTTGCACCAAGGTTTTAGTCAATTCATTTGTTGTTTCCAATCCTTTTGTTCTTTGAATTTGCTAACAACTTCTACATATCAATTTATTTGTGTAAATAGTGTGTTAGTTTTACTATTTATATGACATCATAGTTACCGTATAATAGATTAACAACACCCAAGAAGACTAAGTTATACATTAGAGAGACATCTAGATCAGGCCAGGTCGAGAATCCTTGATTCCTAAGCCAGGGTCATGGCCGGTCGTCGGCCTGCCAGGGAAATTTTAATTATAGGATCAGGCTTGGCGCTGGATTGGACCCAGATCTACGGGGAAACGTTAAGCACGGATGCAGAAAAAAAAAGAAAAAGAAAATAATAAGAAGGCCATAAATTATTGGAAAATGAAGAGAAAAAAGAAAACAGATGGTAGGTGTAAGTGATGCATAGCCAGCAGCAATAATTAAAATGAGTGCCAAATTCAAACCCAGCCACCACTTTGAGCTACCTCGTATGCATCTCTTACATCCAAGGTTTCATTACCTTAAAACTAGACAAACTCACCCTAAAAACCAGAATGCACCAAAAAGAAGACAGTTTGGACCACTAAACTAAGAACAATTACAAGTAAAAATCGGACCATTACCCTTGATTCCCCGCGATGCAACAATAACGATCTCCTAATTCTGCCCTTTTTTACTGTAGTAAGTGGCAAGAAACTCAGGAGAGTGCAATTGCAAAGCTTTTCAATCTCTCTTTCAACCTTGTTTTTTCATTACCCATCTCTTAGAAATCTCCCTTCTCGGGCGTGACTTGACGGCCGATGCCGGCTTCCTGGTCTCCCCCCTTAGCCGGTGACGGAGGGAGGTGAAGCCACTCGGCCTCCTGTTGCTGCAAAACATGGTGAAAGATAATGGCAAAGAAAATGGAGATTTTGGGTGGTATATAAAGGCAAGTATAGTCGACTTTAGTAGGGTTAATCTTTTTGGGATTTTTATAAAATAATTCAATTTATTCTAACTGAATTTAAATAAAAAATGAAACTTAAAAGCAGGTGACAGTCCACTAACTCAGTTTCCAATGCTCTTGGAATTTTCACACCATGTCGTATGAAATGAAAATTGTTAAATTTTATACCATTTTTATGGATTTGAAATTAATATTATACCTTTTTATGCCAAATTCCTTTGTTTGATCAGATCTGGTCAAATCTGGTATCGAGTCAACCAACGAGTCGAAATGTTCTTTTTTGTTTTTTGGCTATTCTACCCACGAGATTTACACAATCTAGTCTGAGTCCGATCAATGTCAGACTAAGCCTATGTTCAAAATACTAATTAGTAGATAATAATTAAAGGATTTATACTTGTTTGGGAAAAGATAACAACTTTTTTGTACCAATCAACTTTATTGTTTCGTTGCTTCACTATTGTTTTGGTTTAAAACTAAAATTGAGCTTGACTTTTAAGTAAATTGGTGAAAGTTACGAACGCAGTGGCACCTTTTCAAACGTCTTAAAGCCTTAAAATATTATCAACTCTTATCATTTTTACTTGAAATTGTGAGATACATATACATTAGAAAGTTTTATATCTTCAAAAATGACTGGTAGCTCAAGAAACTGGTGGCAATATACGATAGAGGTGGCATTCGAGCCTGCTCGATCGAGCCGAGCCCGAAATTTTCCAGCCCATCGAGCCTGTTGAGCTTTTCGAGTTGAGCCTATCGAGCCTGTCGAGCTTATTCGAGCCGAGCCTGTCGAGCTTGTTTCAAAAAAATTTGGCTCGGCTCGAGCCTAAACGAGCCGAGCCGAGCCGAGCCTGTCGAGTCTGCCGAGCCTGAACAATCTGAGCCAAACGAGCTCATTGTTTTTCAATATTCTTATTTTATATCGTATTTTTTTTAAAAGTTATTTTCATTATTATAATATTCAAAATGTAATATGAACTTAGTAATGCATTGAAAATATATTTTTCGAATATTTAATATAGTAAAAAAAAATTATTATTAGAAAAAATATTACATGACATTGAAAATGTTGAATAGAAATAAATTTGACATTTGCATCGGTGAAATTAAGTGACAAAGTAATCTACTAAAAAATTATAAACGACATCAAAAGGAGAAGATTGATAGGTTGAACAACTGGATTGGAGTTGTGGTGCAAACGTTATACCCGTTAGAAGTTGACAAATGAAAATTGGACTAAGGAGATACGAATTTTTGAACGATATTCAGTATTTCATATAATTGACACCTTTACTCTCTGAATTTGAAGTTTATGTCTTCTACAAAGTTAAAGTGGACTTAATCAGAAAAAGAATGGCTTTTGAATAACTCAATTCGGAGCTATGCATACAAAGTTATGAATGTTGCAAGTTAGTAGATGGAATTTGGGAGAGGAATGCGGTCGAACGCTTATAGAATAGGTCGACCGGTTCCCGATTTCCAGTATGCATGCTCTCTGTTTTTTAACATCGGTCGACCCATGAACAAGTGACCGGTCGACACCTTAACTTTTCAAGCAACAGCGATCGACCCATGAAAAAGTGACCGGTCGACACCTTAACTTTTCAAGCAACAGCGGTCGACCCATGAAAAAGTGACCGGTCGACACCTTCACTTTTCATCAAACGGGGACTTCGAACCCCGATTCGGGGACCCTTCGGAGTAGAACGGGTCCTCGAATCAGGGTTGGAAGTCCCCATTTTGAACAAGGGTCGACACAACATGTGGGGTCGACACAAGTTACATAGGTGGGTCGACACAATCTGGAAGACTCGGCGTCCGTTTTGAACAGGGGTCGACACAATACGTTGTGGGGTCGACACAAAACATTGTAAAAATATAACGAACAATTTTTAAAGCCAACAATTACAAGTGTAAAAATATGACGAACAAATACACTTCAAACAATTTATCAAGCATTAATTTAGCTCCTCTTATTTTCAGTCGTGGACGCTCTCTCGATGTCGTCTGAAACTGAAACCAAACCTTGACCCTTCTCTCTCTCTCTCCCTTTCTCTTTGTCTTGGTCTCTTGGTGACGATCGAGAGAGAGGCGGTCTCTCTTGACCCATTTCAAGATCGACAGTGGGAGAGCGTGAGAGATCGAGAGTCGCAGATCTGCGACATCGACGACGGAGGTAGGTCGGAGGTACGGTTTCGTCTTCGTCTTCACCATCGACGCTAGATCGATCGTCGTCGACGCTCGATCCGATATGGGCTCGCCAGACTCGGTAGATTCGAGCCTGGCGAGCCATCTTGGGATCCCAGCGAGCCTAGCTCGCTCGCTCGAGCTCGCGAGCCCGCAATCCGAGCCTGGCTCAGATCGCTACAGTACCGAGCCATCGGCTCGCTCGAATGCCACCTCTAATATACGATGAGGAACGCCGCTGAAGAAGAAGAAGAAGAAAATGAAGCAAATATGGATTGAGTAGACGAACTAATCAATGAAGTTTACGACCCGACATGTCAAAGTGTGCATATGAGAGAAGATGAACCAATAAATGACAATTTCCGGCCATTAGATAGTGATTACAATGTGGAGATTCAATATTTATCAAACTGTGTAAATATGAGAGTAATGAATATGTCATCCAACTTAGATGATGAAGATACGAACAAAGTTATAAGTTTTCCCGCAGTAGCCGATAGCGGGCTTTATCTCTAAAAATGTATAAATTTATTAAAAAAATTAAAAGCTGACATTACTGAAAACGCACTGACAAATGATTGCAGAATGACCTTCAAAAGATCTAACCTTCATAGGCTAACAACAATGTGTGTAGAGAGATGCCAATGACACTTCATGCTTCAAAAATGTATGTTAAAGAAACTATTCAAATAAAAACATTCCTTGATAGTCATATTTGTGCTCGAGTCTTACAAAACCGACTAGCATCAGCAAGTTAAGTAGTCACTACCTATGCTTACATGTTCAAGAGTCACCATTCATAGGGTATCCTGTCTATCATTGAGACAGTTAGAAACGATCACAATGTTAATATATCAATCTATGTTGCAATTAGAAGTCGGATAGAAGTACGTAAGTTGAATGAAGGATTTGACAATGAGCAATTTCAATTTCTTCGTTAGTATGAGAAGGAGCTAATGCGATCTAATCCTTGCAACAGAGTAGGCATCTAATCCCAATTTTTGTTTGAGGTAAGTAGTGGTGAAAAGCAATACATCGTCAATATGGATAATGCGACATGCAATTGCTATAGATGAGATATGACAAGGATCATGTGTGTACATGTTATCTCCTGTATGCAGTGGTTGCGAGCCCCCATTGATAACTACGTACATCGATTACATTATTATGATACATATCTAAGTTTGTTTTCATTGTACATTTTACCGATTGTTGAATGAGACATGTGACTTGCTGTTTTTTAATAAGTGAGGACTTTATTGCCTCCAAAAATCAAACGTAGACTGGGTCGACTGAAGAAAAGAATAAAAGACGTTGATGAGCCCCAACGTAGTAGCACATCACTTAGTCGAAAAGGTAGAACAATCCATTGTGAGACATGTGGTAGGAGCGGACATAACAAGAAATCATGTTCCGTTAAAGCATCCACTCTAACTACATGTAGATCCGACACTGATAAAGACATGTTCATAAAATTCAACATTGTCACACAAGAATCTCAAACTAATCAAACCGCCACTAGAACCAGAACCCGCCCCAGCCCAAGAACCTTGTCTCAGGTGGCCAGCATGACTGAGATGAGCATCTCAAAAGTGATTGGTATTTGTATATGTTTCAAGCAATAAATACATATAAAAAGCACATAAGTACATACGTGCATATGAAAAAAAAAGTACATACTACATATAGAAAGTAAGTATTATTAAAAAAATACAAGTAGTTATGAAAAAAAACATATTACATAAAAAACACAAGTACATATGAAAAAAACAGTATAACTATCAACAAACGTACAAAAGAAAAAAAAATATTATTGAAAATCACCGAAGTCGGGTAGAGGCTGTGGAGGACGCTCATCGTAAGGTGAAATACGAAATAACTCAGTTGTATCTATCGTACGACGCATCTGAAGCATTGTGCGCTCTAAGCTATTAATCACCCTCATTTGTTGAGTATGATAGTTATTTATCTGAGTCTGACCGCTATCAATCATCTGTATCTACTGAGTATGATAGAGGCTCTTTTGCTCCAACATAGATGCCAAATTAAATTGCCTGGTTAAACCGGGCTCCTGTATGAATCATATACATAATATACAAATTTATACGAGCTAGCAGCTCACGATGCATGTCGCGAAAAAATTAGTGTCCAATCCTGTTGTGCATGACTCGAGAAATCATGTTTAGGTTATTTTCTTTAGGCTTCGTCCAAGACTCAACATCGCGATCGAACACCTTATCGACCTCATGAAAGGGGCTATAGATCTACCAATAATAAAAGATGCAGACTTACTAAAATTATTATTCATCTCTCCCTCATCATTGTCCGAGTCAACTGCATAGCTTATAACGTGGTTGATATGGTCTGGTGTAAAGGAAATATCTCGGCCAAAGATGAATGTCCTGTCACGACCACTCTCGTCATTTATAATGAGGTTAGCATAAAAAATTGTACTAACCGCTCTGCAAATGGGCCAAATAACTCACAAAAACTAAGCGATTCAATATCCTCGACCATATGCTTAACTTTCAAGCCCTCGAAAGCTGTGAATACAACTGGTCTTTGAGGTATCACAACCTAACACAGAAACATGTCATAAAACAACTTCTCCTGCATAATTGATCGAAACTCTCTATAATCAACTATCACTAGTGACCGCGGCACACGTGCATAGCCTCTTGTGTCCGAAGGCTAAGATGATCAATCACCGTCATCTCGATGTTTCCAAGCATTTCTAATCCGCTTCCTATGACCATAATTCATTTTCTGTAAAAAAAAACGTTTTACAAAATCTTGTATAAAATCACTATAGAAAAAAATGAGCAACGAGTGAGAATTCATAAAAAAAATTTGCTTAGACGTACGAAGGAGGGTTACCGCATCTGTATCGAACATTCAAAGTAGGGTCACTGTGTCCCATGCAAATAATCTGACCCTCCTTCGACCATCCATATCAGACGCAGTGACTCTTTTAGAGGTCTAATAAGTCCAATTTTATGTTTTTTTAAAAATTCAGACTTTTTTTCACTTATTTACTCAAAAATAACGCTGATTTTGGTTTTCACCCTATTTTTAAGGTGAATACTTTTTCTTAACTATAATAAGTATACGATATTGATTTATTTGTAATATATTTTTTAGTAAAAGGTAGATCCATCACACTCATTGAACAATCCTAACATCTTAGCTACTATATGCGATGTGACATGGCATTAACTTTGATCATCTGCAACATATTTTTTTGTGGCAGAAGGTTATTCTTGCATTGTCAGCAAGCAAAAATAGGATCCCTAGCGCACAACTCAATATGAATTTGATGTCATGACAACCGAACTACATGGGCGATTCAAGTTTATTGTATGTGAATTTCCACTCTATGGTAATCAATTTTGATCTTCAATACGTAGACGTCAAACAATTTTGCTCACATTTTTATCTTTCAAAAATTTTATTCACCATTTTCTCTTCATTTCAGACAATTTTATCAACTACTGCTTGAAGTTCTTCGCACCTAAGCTCGACCTCTTCCTCTCATGCACTTAACTTACAGGAGACTGAAAGCAAGGCTAAAGAGAAATGTTGACTTCATTAGTGATGATAACTTGGGGTTTTAGTCTGTGGCAAAATATACTGTAAGATTCAATTGGCTTTTTATTCCAATAGTTGGAGTTAAAATTGGAATTTTGTTCGGTATTCTCTCCGATGGATATAATAGACGTGTGATCAGACAATTTTGTTGTAACCCATCATCGAATCGTAATCAAATTTCTGTCATTTCTTAAAAAAAAATAATATTTTGCGAGTGTAAATTGGTCTCTTCGAACATAATTGAACATAACCATAGCGGAACCACAATAAACAGATACACTTAAACACTGAAAGTTAAGTTTACATATGATTATGTTTTGAGGTTGAAAAGGGAAAAATGGGGAAAAAGAAAAGGCTGGTGTTTTGTCAAACTACGATAGCGCAATGCACATTGGATGCACTTTTAGGTTTGACACAAGAGGAATCAAATCTATAAAGCAAACCCCGAAACCATAAAAAATGAAATAAATTAACTATGAAAAAAGAGAAAATGGTGCTAAGTCAGCCATATTTGATCACTTTTTTCTCTTTTCAACTCCCGTCCATTATCTTTAGTTGGTGGAATGTCTCCTTCACTTTCACCATTTTTCAAACACATTGTCTTAGATTCACTCCAATTCATACACCCCTTTGATCGCATGATGATCTAAAAAGACCAACTTTTGATTTTTTAACATGCTATTGACGAGTAATTGTTAAGAGATTAGGCATGCAACATCGAGTAACAGGAGCCAAATAGGTCCATTCTCTACATGCATGTTACTTAACGTGAGTTGTCTACCTAAAACGTATGTGCGCTAAATAAATTAAAATTTACCTGCTTAAAATATTTATATTTATGACGTCATAAAAAACGTCGGTTGTAAATATTATAAAAACAGAAAATAAATCATTGGGTAATCAACGGCGGAAATCTTTTAAAGTCAAAGATGGAGGGCGACATCCCGGAAGTAGTCGCCACCTGTCTGTCTTGTCGTGATACTGGCTGACAGTGTTGTGCCGCGTGATCCTCGATTCTGCGTTTCAGGCTAACGAGGCGGGTCCCGCTCCCCACTTACCTCGTTGAATCACTCGTGAATAACTGAAGGTGTTAGCTGCGGTCGACATGGGTCGGGTTGAGTCACATTTTGATAGAAATTAATCTGACCCATTAACCATTGGATTGAAAAAAATTATCCTAAAATTACAAACTAGAATGACAACTAAATCGCAAACTCAAATAATCAATGAACATACTACGAATAACTAAAATAATCTATCATTCAATGCGAAGTTTAACATTTTAAATTTCAAAATATAATCAAATTTCAACATAACTAATCCAACAATTCCAAAATAGATAAACATAAATTAGAGATGTCCCAATAAACAATTTCTTCTTCTTTGTGGTGTGTCGATGAGGTGCTAGCAACAATTTATGCAAAATAAACAAAAAAAAAAACTCAAATCCATGAGAATAAATGAATAATAATTTAAATGAAATTATTAAAAAAAAATTGATATTTGCAGGATCTATGGGTTACACGGGTCGGGTCATAACCGACACACAACCCACAAAATTAACCAATAACCCAACCAATGACAAAAAATGTCACTAGTTACTCGACTCATTTTGACCCATTTGAAATGGGTTAGATCGAAACTTGCGGGTGAGAGTGAGTTTGCCAACTCCTAGTGTTAGGTAACTCAACAACGATCAGGGTGTCCAATTCTAACACAAGTAGATGAACAGAGCATAATTAACTTCATGGTTCATTTCTGTTCGATCTTATTCTTGATTTTAGAATTTGTAACACAAAATATCTAAGTTTGGTCCTGTTTATTTCAAAATTCAAACTAATTCATGTCCACTCATAATTAAAAATTTACGACTATTAATGTGGTAGATGATTTGGATAAATATATGTTTTAAAATTTTTCCATATGATAATTTAATCTGTTAACGTGGTCATTTTAATCTATTTTATTATTTGATTTTCGATACTATAGTTATATTGATTATTACGTATTTTGGTTTGGATATCAATGAATTATATTGATTTTATTTATTTTAATGGTGAAGACCTCATTAAAAGTGACCCTTTGGTCCAAGTCCTTGTGCTAAAATTGCAAAATCAAAATATATATTCGACTTTGAAAAATCATGACTGAAGTTCTTGTAATAGGTTTTAGTAGGATAAGGTCAGACAATTTCGGATGGATATGAAACCAAAGACACACAAATTTAGCCTTCTAGTTCATCATGTCCACTGTCCACCGTCTGTACGCATAATGAAGGAAATGAATGAATTCATGCAAGCTCCTCCAGTCCAATCTCACCTGAGTTCAGATCTGAATTCACTCTATTAAATACCAAATCAACACCAAAAACAAGTTTCAGCACCAAAGAAGATCGAGCACCTTGAATGATCTTAGGCCTTATCTCCCCCAAACATCGGAAAACAAAGAAACTCAAATTTAAGACGGTCAAGTGCAGAAGAATAACACACCACAAGATCTTCTAAACTCTTTAATTTCATATCAGCACTACTTTCTACAATTCCCTACGGGGACATCGAAGAGGGTTTTCAATACTAAATCCAACTCCAGTCACACTGTTTAAATTTCAATAACATCTTCATCAATTGTCATTGTCTTAAAAACTTTGTTATATCATCTCTAGTAATAGTATCACAATTCAATATCATAATATGGGAGATCAAGATCTAAATCAATGAATGAACGCCAGCACGTAAACACTGTGTCATAGGGTAATATCTGAGAGTATCAAGTCATCGAATAGTCTAATCAGCATGTAACCTCTTAAAGAAAGCGAAGATCATCTACATTAGGCAATTGTTCTTTACATTTGAGACACTTTGAAACAATTTACAGAAGTGGAAAGATTAGCAAAATCATCAATGCCAGCAAATATCAAATATCAAATATCAATGCTAGAAATATCAACTGCTCTCATCGCATTAGCCGAAAAAGATGAACAGAAAATAAGCAGAAAGTCAAAGATTTGAGTCAAGTATCTAAGCTATAATTTTCATGAGCAAAGAAATAAAGATATGTGTAACTGAGCATCTCCGTGTTAAGTGCTGGGAAAGACAAACAACAACAACTACCTGATTGTGACAAATTTGTTAGTCCCGTGTCTAGCCCAGTAATTCTTCAAATCAATTGCATTAGCAAAATGGTAACCTTCAGCTGCCAATTTCTCAAGAACCTTCTTAAATGCGCCCTGGCTCATTTTCCGGCCAGCAATCCTTGATCCGCGCCTTTTGGTATTCATGGGAAGAGGATATGTAGATATATTTATTGTACAACAAGCTGATTGCCACCCACCACATCCCCACCTGTAGCATTGTTTAGGAGTTCCAGTACAAGAGCAGACTGGAATGGGAATAGCCGAGATGTCCAAATCAATCCCATTTATCACTAATTCCATGCTCTTCTTAGGCGTTTTAACATGCTGACCCCTTGGAGAGCTCTCCTTCGGTTTTTTAGCTTTTTTAGCTCTTGAGACTTTAGGGGCAGCAGGAGCCCTGCCACCTTGGCGTTTTCTCGATTGGCTGCCTTCTTTTCTCGCAGCTGGCTCCTCAACTCGACCCACTATTCCTTCCTGTGATGTAATATTAGTTGGTGGCTGTAGAATCTGTAAAGAATGAGCACCTGGAGTATCTTGAAGAAATGGATTATTGGGGTTGGGAGGTAACATGAGAAATTTCTCCCTATAGTTTATCCAACTATCCCTTGGATAGTTCATATGAACTGGGGCTTCAGGAACTATCGAGTTTCGAGGATGAAAGACTCCATTGGAACTGAACAAGGTGTGGTGATCACGACCATGAAGATAATGCTTTGCATCACGGTCTACCATGGTCGACATGAGCTGAAGGCCGAGATGACCCTTGGAGGATGGTTCGTAGTAACCCCAATTCCGCATGTTCAGCCCATCATCATCCATGGTATAACTACAAATCATTTAAAGGAGCAATAAAAGTTTATAACTTTGTTTTTCTCTGGCTTGATCCATCAACAGAACTTGAATGTCAACGACAACAGCCTTTCAATAACACATCCCCTCGACCAAAAAACGCAAGGGCAATGCATACATAAAAAACAAATGATAAAAAAAATAATACTTGATGATTGAAAAGTTAATTGAACACCGAATACCAGGACTGTAAACGAAGCACCCATCAATCTTCCAATCGTTAAAGTTTCAATTTTCTTTCATGATATGGCAAAAAAAAGGGTTCAAATCGCTCAAATCCTGCAGTTTCTACAACTCCATGCCCTAATCCTTTTACAAAATTGCGCAATCTGAGATGCCGTAGTCAATTTCTACGAGCCCAAGAAACGAAGGTTGCAGTCGAGAAAAGAAACGATCAAAGACGGGTAAAACAACATAAATTTGGTAGAAAAAACAAAATCGACGCCAATAACATTAAATCAAAGACGCATTTATATCAATGGTAGATCTACACTCCAACGGTATGAACCCAGGATCCAAAACTCCTTGAAATTACCGAAAGTAAGGTATCAAAAATCAAATACTAATAAAACGCAGATCTTCTAAGCAACAAGAGAAATCTTAAAAAACTCAGTTTGGGGATTCTGCCTTCTACAATGTAAACGAAAATGTAAACTTCAGGAGTAAAAGTACACAGCATGGACCCATACATTCAAAATGGACCGAGAGAGAGGATGTGAGAGGAGGAGAGAGAGAAAGAGGATGAGAGAGAAAACTCACTTGGCTAGGTGTGGACGACTCTTTAGGGTTTTGCCTTCTGGAGAGAGGAGAGAGGAGAGAGGAGAGAGGAGAAGGTATCCATCAAACAAGTAGTTGTCGCTTTATATAAATAACAAAAGATAAAAACTTGGAAAAATAACCATTTCAAGGGGTAGGATTGTACTTTCACTTTCTTGCCATTTCTTTTTCCTATTTGATAAAAACAATACTAAGTTTAATATTGGACGATGTTCTATTGTTTTGGTCCATGACGTGACAAACACGTAATCTTGGAGATTTGCTTACAAGAGTCACCCTCCTAAGCTTTCAAGTTTGACCGTCGATTGATCGTTGGGGAAGAGTTACCCAGCTCTTCGTTCTTAGAATACCAATTTATTTTACGGTAATTAAACTCTGCATTTCTTTTGGGAGGGGTTGGATATTGTTAATCCGCGAGCTATCTTAATGAGCCGGTTCGATCTAGAAGAGAAGGATGGGATATTCGTTGGACATTAACATAAGAAAAACGAGGATCTTCGAATGTTCTAATCGATCATTGTTGACATTTAACACAAATAATCGCGTCATGAGGTAAGTTAAGAGCAAAAACAAAAGAACAAATTGTTTCATTCATTTGATAAGTGTCACAAACATAAGAAACACATAAAGAAGTCAAACGAAAACCTCGCATTTGATAATCAAGCTATGAATTACTGAAAAATATATGAAAAAAACACTTTACAGCCTCCACAATGATTTAAGTAAAGAATCAAAAATTACAATCCAAAGGAGGAAAAAGATAATCAAATGCTTAAATGCTCCTCTCTTGGAAGACTCTGAACAGTGTCTGACCATCTTCCTGGAGAATGATCACTGCTGTTGGATGACACTTGAGCTTCTCCTCTTGCATCTCTTATCATCTTCAACACCTCCCTCATCGTCGGCCGATTCTCCGGCACGACCACCACGCAAGCCATGGCAATGTTCAAGAGCGCCTGCAGTTTCTCCTCGGATGCCTCGTTCCCGGATGCTGGGTCGTCACCAGACTCGGTTTCTTCTTCTCGAACGGACCTCACCCACGTAGGGATATCCGAGCCGTGTTCTTGGACCAGGTCTTGGAAAGGTGTTTTTCCAGTTAAAAGCTCCAAAAGCAGGACCCCGAAGCTGTAGACATCGGCTTGTTGAGTCGATGGCTTTCGAATGTCTCGGCATTCGGGTGCCTTGTAGAAGAGAGATGTGGCGCTTTGTTCTTCCACCGAGTCAGGATTTCGGAACGGAGTTAGGCCGTAATCTGTGAGGCAGGATTCGAAATCTGTTCCTAACAAGACGTTAGAGGATTTCAAGTTTCCATGTGATAAGCCATTGTTCTGATGGATATAGAGTAAGCCACTAGCCAAGTCTTCTGCTATTTTGAGACATGAAGTCCAATGGAGAGGTTTTCCACCAGCTGATGTTCTTGACCCTATAGGCAGGCAAACATGTTAAGCATATATTGAAAAAAAGAAGTTAATGTTTTCATATGCAGCTAATATTATCGCAATTTCAACAGCTTTGAGTTAATATCGGCAGTAGGATAAACACCAAGATTTGTTGTTTGTCCATAAATGATAAGAAACTCACTATACCCTGATAAACTAAAAACAGAGATTGCATAATCTCATAAGAAAAAAAAAATCGATACTTATTATCAAGTATATCAACAAAAGTTATACTCAGCACATGCATTACTTCCCAGCATAAATACTGAAAACCCATTTCATGAACCGAAAGAAGAAACTTGATGTTGTTCACTGGCAAACTGCATTAAAGAAACAAGGATTAGATATATTGATATAGTCTTTATAAAAGATTATATTGTATGTTAAGATAGCAGAAGGTCTCATGCTCACTAGAAAAAGAGGAATGCACTGATTCTGGTGCTTCTCCTATTTACCATTCTCCTGTTCCTCTCCTTCACTCCAACATCTTTGCAATTTTGTGGACACAATTTATTTTCAAGAAGTAATGTGAAGACCAGAGATCAATTCAAAAGTGAGAGAATTCTTAAGTAAAGTTATCTAATTAGATTTGTCTTTATTGAACCTGTTTCTTTCCACAGGAAGGACAATACTAGCGTTGTATATTCGGCGACTATTTGCTGTGACTTTGATTAAGTAACTCAGGCCATGTGTGGTTGCTCCACTGTGCAACAATTGATCATGTTGCAACTAGAATACTTTTTGTTCCATAAGATTTTGAGGCAGTTGAGTTCTAAGTTGTATGTCTGCAAGCTCGTACTCCTAAAACTTTTGTATATTTACTCATAATCTACTTCTTGCTTGTCAAAAACGTACATCCAATTGAAAAGAAGAAAGGGGGTCTGGATGATGGATGGGACTTATAAGGGAGACACCTCCTATCCTTTGACAATGTCTCTAGCTAAGACCAGCTCGTCAAGAAATGAAGAAGCACAGAATATGTAGTTAACACATCCACATCCACATCCACTGATAATTATGCATGAAAATCATACGAAATTCATGGCTTTTGCCATACCTTTACTGAACAGAACAATGCATCCTTAAGAAATTGGTTGAAAGAGGAAGAAACGGAATATGACAGCCATTCTTGTCCTGAAGCACCTTAGCGACATTGTTTCCAACACAGGAAGTTGTTGGACAGAGTAACACAGATGAATAGCTTGCAAAATGCAGTGCTTTTTCTAAAAGCATGACATTGACCCATCACTTAATGATCCCTTACTGCATAAAGACGATAACCACTCAATCATTGTCTAAATCCATCTCTCTTTCCTTCTCCAACGTGGGTCAGTAAGGGTTGATTGGTGATTATGCTCCAAAATAATCATCACTTCTATTAACATCCTTCATAAGATCTTTCTGTAGCAACTCGAAATGCCATCCACGCTTCTGTTTATCTCTTTTCGTTTTCTCTATTCTCTCAAACCCTACATATGGGGGGACCTTTCTTTCCTCTCAAACAATAGTTAGAAACTCCTCTTCCTAGATAGAAACTCGATCGTGAGACATCACATGTCATCTGACGATGTGGGGCCTTGATGTCAGGATCGTGTTTCTCACGCCTGACTACAGAGCGTGAAGCCCGAGTACTTCCACTGGATATATATTTTATCAACGGTTAGGATTTCACCATAGGCTGCATCTAACCATACACGAGGAATCAGCGAACAAATGGCTTTTGGACGGGCCTGGAGACTAGGTGTCATCCACAATCACAGCACACAGGTATAATATAATGAAGTAAAATTCTTATCAATTTTGTAAATTAAACCTTGCTTAAAGACCAAAAGGCACAATAATTTCCAATAATACAACCTACTACAATAAGAATAAAGTTAAATGATGCATGCCAAATTCATATCTGACAGCAAAAAAGAATTAAAGTACCAACCAATCACAAATTAGATAACAATGTTTTGAGTTTTATTGCTTGTATAAATAGAGGTTCATCGATTATTTGGCAATATAATGAATGAAAAACTGTATTGAGAAATCTATTGGCTTGGATTTTAATTATTTTATTTCTTAAAGCACTTCATACGCATAACAAAGTGTCACACGATGCTCTTAAGAAGCAAAATATTATTGCTGTGGCAATTCATTTAATAGATGGCAGAGAAAATTGTAATCATAAATGAGATCGGTAGAGTATGGTATGATATTTCAATTAATGGCATGCATAAAAAGGCTTCAATCTGAATATATTGTAAACAATGTTTCTTCCTAAGGGAGTGATCGGCGATGAATGCACGTGAGCCTGCATTAACTATTAACCAAGATGGTGACAGAAATGAATAAGGATAACAATGGTGGACGACCCATTTGGGTTTATATGTGTTGGGTAAATATATTATTATATCCATGCACTCATTACACGCAAAATCTAATTTTTTTAACAAATTAAAATCTTGTCATAAATACAAAACTAATGACCGTCATTCCGTAAAAAGTGTTGGACTGAAGATCTAGAACTACATCAGGGAATGAATAGATATAACATATTCGTAAGCAAAAAAGTACCCTACGCTGTATTGATTCGAATGATTTTATATATTAATTGAACTTAGATTAGGAGATTAGTCAATAATGTTCACTGTAATCTTAGTTAATTACTTTTATATTAGAGCAATTGAAGGAAGAAAATTAGGGTAATAAAAAAATATGAACAGTGGTCTTCATGCAAATGGGTGAGGTGTAATGAAAGGCGATTTAATTAAAGAAAGAAGGAGATTACCGTGAACGAGGGAGAAGAGACTGCCGTTGGGGAAGTAATCGTAGACGAGAAGGCGTTCCTCTTTAGCCTGGAAGTACGCCCTGATTGGTACCAAATTGGGATGTCTTAGCCTACCAAGAGCCGCCATCTGTCTCCTGAAGCCCTCCAGGGGAGGGTATTTAGCGTCTTTTAGCCTCTTCACCGTCACAATATAACCCGATTCCATCACCGCCTTGTACGTGCTCCCCACGCTCCCTCTCCCGAGCGTCTCCGCCGACGCTTTCAGTAAATCCTCTAGACTGTAGCTCATTTGCTGATCCCCTGCTTCGCAGAACACGAGACTGCCTAGACCCTCACTCTCCCACGAAAACCCCCCTTGTTTTCCGCCGTTATTACTGCCTCTACCACCGCCGGCCGACGCTTCCCCCATTTCCCTTACCTCCGCCACCGCTGTTCCTTTACTCCTGTTCTCCGCCGTGCTTTTTTTGCCCCTCCGCTTCCGGATAACCAAACACCAGACCAGAAAAATAACAATCAAAATGCCCAAGAATCCACCAACTGACCCGGCGATTATCTTCAACTTCTTCCTACTACTGCTTTCTGAGATCGAATTTCCGTCTGAAGTAGGACCCGGCGAAGGTCCAAACTGTAAATCTGTACATTGAATATGAATCTGCTCTCCGCAGAGCTGAGCATTTCCTGAGAACGACGATGAATTGAACTGGACCAGGGCAGAGGTCGCAGGAATTTCCCCGGAGAGCTGGTTATTAGACACATTGAATAATCGAAGACTGGTTTGATTCACAGGGGGAATGTCTCCCGTTAATCGATTGTTATCAAGGTAAAGAATGTAGAGTCGTGGAAGTCTGACGAGCGAAACAGGAATGCGGCCGGAGATTTGGTTTCTTGACAGTACGATTACTTTCAAACGGTGGAGATCGGAAATATAGGCCGGGAACTGACCGGTGAAGTTGTTGTCGTTGAGAAAGAGGGATTTGAGATTGAGGAGGGAGGAGAGATCGGGGATTGAGCCGTAGAGAGAGTTTCCTTTGAAGCTGAGAACGCGAAGCTGGTCCAGACGGTTCAAGATTCGGGCATCAAGAACAGCGGAGAGATTGAGACGCTCCAAAACAAGCTTAGTGACTCTGCCATTCCTGCACTCCTTGACCCCCCTCCAAAGGCAGAAATCAGGCCCCGACCAGCGAAGGGAGTTTGCATCGCCAAACGAGGCCTGGAGAGCCACGAGAGCATCCCCGTCGGCTGCATGAACGAGAGGCAGAACAGAAAAGGAGAAGAAAAGGACGAAGAAGAAGCAGAAGAAGGGAGAAGAGTGATTTGAAACCAGAGGTTCCATTAACACGAAGCCCCCAAGGACAGATCTTTTAAAATCTCCATCTTCGCCCAAATACGTAAATAATTTTATTGGATTTTAAATTTATTAATTTAACTAAAAATAAATTAGAATAAAGAGGTCAATGGCGCCGGAGTTAAACCGGCAAAAGCCGCGAAGTACGTCGGCGCCGGGAAACGACGGTCGGGTTCACGTGAAATGTCAGAGGACAGATGCCAGGGAGAGGGAATGGCAAATTTGCAATTGGCAGAGGAGAGTAAAACCTAAATTTGCGTGAATTCGATGATTTTCAATTTTCCAAGCTCTCTTTTTTTTCTTTATTTTAATACTATTTATCTACTAAATAAAGATGCTCTTCAATGCGTATCTGTACTATACCTCCTACAAATCCAACGAAAAATCAATAGTTTATTTAAAATAATGGTGCAATTATTCTTCTTATTTTAAATATCTCATTAGAATATATTTTTTTAATAATTTTGTGTAAATTAAAGATACAAAACTCAGCACGTAACTAGGGATAAAATTAATCTAGTTTAGTTTAGTTCAAGTCGTTGGCCGATGGAACCCGAACCCTAATCAGTTTGGTTTAAAAAAATTGTAATTAACCTTAGTTTTTCAGTTTGGCTTTCAGTTTATCGGATTCGTTTCTTTGATTTTTGTTTTTAGGTTTCGTGGATTGGGCTTTGGTTTTTTTTTTGGTAAAAATTATATTTGACCCTGAGTTTTCGTAAAATATGCGAAATCGAGTCTGAATTTTTGGAAAATAAAATTTGGGCTCGTCAGACGCATTTTATTCTTCCGATATGCGTCCGAGCGAGGCATGGTCGGACGAATGAGGCAAGAAATTTTGCCTCATTCGTCCGGTATGCGTCCGGTATTCGTCTGATATGCGTCCGAGCTTTGCCTCATTCGTCCGATATGCGTTCGATAGCCCGAAAAAACTATAAATTTGACGTTCTTTCTCATTGAAAATCACACTTCAAAAAATAGTTCTATATTGGCTATAATTGATGATAGCTCGAACAACTGGTGGTTAGAAGCGAAGAATAACGAAGAAGATGAAGTAGAAGAAAGTCAATCAAATATGAATTTGGTTTACGAACTTAATACATATGTCTCATATTTGCAACCTTTTAATGGTTGATATGATGTAGAGGTTCAATCTTACTCAGATAGAGCAAATATGATGGCTTTGACTATGCCACCTAAATCAGACGAGGAAGATGATGCCGAAGTTTTGAGTTTGCCAACAACGGCCGAGAGCGAGCTTTATCTTGGTTAAAGGTACCCTTCCGTTAAAATTTTGAAAGATGAAATAACGAACAATGCATTATTAAATGGATATGAGATAACTTTTAAAAGAAGCGATCTAAAGAGACTAACAATGGCATATATAAAGGAATGTCCAAGGCGCCTTCATGCTTCAAAGATGCACGAGGAAGAAACAATTCAAATTAAAATTTTCGTTGATAGTCACACTTGCGCTCGAGTATTGGAAAATCAACTTGCATCGGCAAAATGGGTGGCGGCCACATATCTCGACAGGTTCAAGAGTCAGCCTATGTGGGAAATCTCATATATTATTGAGACGATACGTAAATATCACAATATTATCATAACTTCAGGTATTGCAATTAATAGTCGCCTAGAAGCGCGACGTTTGAATGAATGATTTGGCGAAGAACAATTTCAATTTTTTCGACAATATGGAGATGAGCTCCTGAGGTCCAACCCTGGTAGCAGGATAGGCATTCAGTCAAAAGTATTGTACGGAACAGGTGAAGGAGCTGTCTGTGAGTTTGAACGAATATATGTATGTCTTTTTGCATGCGTGAGACCAATTGTCAAATTCGCTAGACCAGTCTTATGTTTGGATGGTTGTCACTTGAAAGGTGCATGTCTCGGTCATCTTCTAACGGCCGTCGTTATTGACTATGACAATGGACTCTATCCTATTACATATGCAGTAGTGGAGTCGGAGTGCGGAGATTCATTTAGTTGGTTTCTCGAACAGCTAAGACAAGATGTTAACAGTTCAAACGGTTTTGGTGGACTGTAATATCAGACAGACTGAAAGGACTTGTCAATGCAGTTCAAGAGAAGCTTGGTGATGCAGAACATAGATTTTGTCTAAGACATCTATATGTCAATTTTCAAAAAAGCTTCCGTGGATCAGTATACAAACAGTTTTAATTGAACGCTTCACATGGGTCGACCAAACCCGAGTTCGAATGTCATATGACACGGTTGCACCGTCATAACCTGTTGGCTGCTGAATATTTAAGAGTTATACCAAAAGAAACATGAGCAACACATGTCTTCTCGTCGAACTCAAAATGTGAAATGAGTTTGAATAATCTCAACGAGTCATTCAACAACGTTATTCTCGCAGCTAGAGACAAACACATCATCACAATATTGGAAATGATACGTAAATCTACAGTTATTCGTATTGTGAAAAGACATTAGACAATGCTTCAAAGTTCGGATATGTTATGCCCAAGAATAAAGCAAATCTTAAATCAAGCGACCCGAGAGGCGAGGAATTTGAGTGTCGTGTTTTCCAGAAATGTCATGTATGAAGTTAGCAATGGCAGGAGGCAATTTATCGTCAATATGGGAACTCAGAATTGCAACTGTTATAGATGAGAACTGACAGAGGTTCCGTGTGTCCATGCTATCTCCGCTATGCAGTGGATGCGTGTGCCAATCGATCAATACGTACACCAATACTATCACCGGGAGACGTACATGAGGATTCATACTACATTGCACCGATTGCTGAACGTGAGATGTGGCCGTCAAATCCTGAAAGATATGATACATTGATACCACCAGCAGTTAGGAGCAGACATGGTCGACCGAAGAAGAAAATAACAAAAGACGTCAATGAGACTCAACGTAGCAGCACTTCCATAAGTCAAAGAACTGGCACCGTGGCAAAGTGGTACGTGCAGTAGGAGTGGGCATAATAAAAAATCATGTCCCGGAAAAGCCTCCACCTCAGCCGCTCTACGATCTTCCGCTGAGGAAGACATGTTCATGGGCTTCAACGTTGACACACAAGAGTCACAAAATAATCCACAAGAATCAGGCCGGAACCCGTCCAAAATCTAGAACCACGTAGAAGGTGGCCAGCCTGGCCGAGATGGACAAGACAATAATATTATAAATGTATTATGTCGTTGAAGAAAAAACATGTTCATTACAAATTTAAAAAAAGTACAATGATTCTCTAAAGGAAAAAAAAAGTACAATAATAATGACAAAGTAACTAAAAATCGCCACAATCTCGTGGGAGCTGTGGAGGATCTTAGTCAAAAGGAGAAACTCGAAACATCTCGGCTGTATCCAGCGTCCGCCGCATCTCGTCCACTATGTGCTCAATCTTGTCTATCCGTTGCATATACGTGGCATGATAACTGTCAATCCGCTGCATCTGCTCGGCATGGTAATTGTCAATCCGCTGCATCTGCATGGTATGAAACGGGTTTATCTGCTCCATCATAAGCGTCAACGTTGGCTCATGATACGAGGTCTGCAGCATCTGACTACCAGAAGGGTCGGAAGGTCCTAACATCTCACCAATCGAAGGTGCAGAAGGTTCTGACATCCCATCAAAAGACGGCTCCGCCAGTCAGCATAGGGAGGAGTGGGCATCTGGGTAAAATCCAGCGGATCATCCTGAGCGGGAAGATCAACGTCCTGATCGAAGTGCATTTGGGCGGCTGTTTTGTCCCTCCTGTCTACCCACGTATCGCCTACCTCTATCAAATTCATTCTCCCAAGTTGACGACGATCGAAAGCATCATGGACTCGGGCTCCCTCATCACCTCACCCCGATGAATCCATCCACATAGTACGGAAATGAGTTTTGTAATCAAAACTCCTTACAGGAGGTTTTTCTTAACTCCCTTATGAATCTCACCCATATGACGTAATATTAAATATCTCGGGTTGAATCGGGTTCCAGTATAAAGACAATACATAATATATAAGTCAATATGAGTTACCAACTCGCGTTGTTCGTCCCTTGAAAGAATCGTGTGAGATATCATGTTCTGGATCACTCGAGCTACCACGTTAAGCTTGTGTGCCTTCGGCTTCATCAAATAATCTGCTCGACTATGTGAGACCCAAATTTGCCTCAAAAAAGATAATTCAGCCACTTGTACAATACACTGAGCGCCCTGAGTGGAGTTGTAATACATCTCGCCTTGGCAATCCTCAGACTCCTCAGAATAATCAATAATTTTGTTGATGTGCTCCGGTATAATCAACAGATCTCTCACAAACATAAATGTCCTTCCATTATCGCTGTCCGCTGATACTACAAGGTTTGCATAAAAGAGCCGCACTAATCGCTCAGTTGAAGGGCCTGATAACTCAAATATACCGACCAAACCAATGTCAACAGCCATCTGTCGAATCCTCAGGCCTTGAAATGCTGAGAATACAACTGGTCGAGGATGTATGACCAACCGTAACGAGAAGAGTTTGTCAAACATCCTCTCGGTTGCAAGGGAACGAAATTCGCCACGACGTCATCCTACGGACAAAGGCGAAGCAGAAACTCCAACTGCCAAGGGCTGAGACGATCTGCCATGATCTTCGCGGTGCTGTCCGACGATTCTGATGCGTTTTCCACGACCGAAGTTCATTTTTGCAAAAATATAAAAAAATTTGACAGAGCTTCGCTAAGACTTCTGAAAGGTAAAAAATAGGAAACTGAGTCCAAATTTATAGATTTTGGGCCGATTGGACGCATGCTTATCTCACTCGGACGAAAGAATGCGTCCGAGTGAGGCACGATTGGACACATATAGGACGAATATCTGACGCATACCGGACAAATGAGACATAATTTCTTGCCTCATTCGTCTGATATTTGTCCGACCATGCATCGCTCGGACGCATATAGGCCGAATGAGATGCGTCCGACGAATCCTAATTTTATTTTTTAAAAACTCAGGCCATATTTCGCCTATTTTACGAAAACTCAAGCCCATATATAATTTTTACCCTTTTTTTCTAATTTTTAGTTGGCCAAGCTTCTTTTTTTTTTTCAGTTTTTAGCTTGTTTTTTTTTTAAATTCTTCAATATTGGACAGCAAAAAATTGTCCACGGAAGCCAAAATAAAGTAACAAAATACTTGCACAAATTGACAAACAACTAGAATTTTATATAGTAAATTAGACGTCAAACAACTTATCTTAATGTTTAAATTTGGTTGGTTCACTCGGTTCGGTGTCTTCGGTTTTTAAAAAATAAAACCAAACACTTTAATCAAATTTTCAATTTGGTGCAATTCATCTGTTGTAGAACTGAAGCAAACCAAGGTTTTCTGTTCATTGGTTCAATTTTAACATTTTACAACCAAGTAATATTAGATTTACAGTTTTGAGAAAGTCATAATTTTGGTTAAGCGAGTGGTCCACCCACGCCGCCCAGAAATGAGAGGCAGAGAGGAGTTTTGACATGAAAATGGAGGAGAGAGAATAAGTGAGTCAGAGCGGACTGCAATGGAGGAGAGAGAAAGAAGGGAGCCATAAATGAGGAAGATAAAACACCTCTCTCTCTCTGCACAACTGTGAGAGAAACTGCTTTCCGGCACTAACTTCTGTTGACTGCTAATAATGATAGAGAGAGAGAGAGAGGCCTGAACTCTGAGGAGAGAAGACAAAGCAATCACAGAGAAGGGATGAAGAAATGAATGCAAAGGGGCTGCCACAAGGCTTTCTACTCCAACTACTGACAACTGTCCTTTGCAACCTGCTCTGCTCACCACCCTTCTCTAGTTCTCTTCTTTTTGGCTTTACTTCTCCCTTGTCTGTTTTTTTAATCGTTTCTAAAAATGAACCAAGAGTTTTAAGCTGTTTGTTCACATGGGTTTGATACACATTTCGAATCAGACCGAACCAGCCAAACCACCCCAATCAATGAGATGCTCAAAATCGAACCCAAGAAGATGAAAAAATCCAAAAAACCAAACCCAAAAGCCAGTCTCGATTGCCGTCCAGTTCCGAGCTTTGCTCAGCTGGGTTCCAGTTCCTAAATTTAGAAACCGAATATTGAGGCGAAACACACCGAAATAGTTCCCTATCAAGCAATGCGTTCATTTACATTCCCGAGCCTAATGGGCTAGGAAGCAAAGCCTTAGTCCTCTAGAAGAATAAGAAGACAATAATAACCCCAGGAAGATGTTAATTTTGTAACTCAGAGACATATTTTTGCAGCTGCCAGGAAACCAATTAATGTACTCCAAATCATTCCTCTTCATTATCATATCCACTCAAGCGCAGCACAGCAAACTTACAATTTCTCTATTACTTATAATTTAACGGAATGACTTACCTGTCGGCGCGGCTGCCCAGTGATGTTTTTACACATCAATTCCATCGTGGGGCCTTTGGAACTTATCATCACATTCGAGTCAATTTGCTTGTTGAATTTCTTCTTCCTCCTGTCTTCAAACTCTTCAAATCCTTCAGTCTAGTTGATTTTTTTTTTTGTCAAAAGGTTAAATATGATTGAACATATAATTAATCGAGTTGATGAATGTAGGGGGATTCGGAATGATTCAATTATAACTAATCTCACCTGCTGAAACCGATCTGCTGAAATTGGATTGCCATGCAAGGATATATTCTGTAAAGCTTTGCAATCTTTCAATAGATTTGAAGGAATCTAACAGTATTGAGAAACTAAATTAGCAATAAGAAAGACACTTAAGTTAACAAAAATGAAGATTAAAATTGTTAACTTATTGAGCAATATTATTTTTTATGATTAACTTAACTGTAAAATACTTTTGATTGGAAATACCTCTAATAAGAGTATTTGTTAATTCTAACTCATGTGTTTAAGCGTTTTTAGTTTCGGTAAAAACATAATTTGTTTAAACTGTTTTTGAAAATTACAAGTGCAGAATTTACAGTTAGGTCAACCGAAAATAAGTTTAGGTCAACCGAAAACAAGTTTAGGTCGACTGAATCTGTTTGAAGCTCAAATGATAAAAATTCAAGCAACCAAAAAGGTTCAGTGGATCGAAAACTAGTATGGTTGACTGAAATCTCCCTAACGACTATTTTTATTTCTCCAACGGTCAGCGACGATTAAAAAGTTTTAGGTTGACTAAAAATTAATTTTATGGACTGAAAAACTCCATAATGCAATTTCTATAAATTGGAGAATGATGGATTATTTTACCAAGGGAATTTCATGAAAGAAAAAGACACAAACGTGTTGCCAAAATCCCGACTCACAATCCGACATTTTTCCACTTGAGTTTTTATTTATTACAAGTGTGAGGTTGTTTGAGTTGTAAAAATTATAACCAAGTTATTTGAGTATTTTTATTCAAGCAAAAAATTAAAAAATAATGATGTTGTTCTAAAAGAAGAGTCAATCGAAGAAAGGTAATACCGTTTGAAAAGAAGAGTCAATGATAATGATTTGATTTACACAAATAAGTCAACTTAGTGGATACTCAGTGCGACGCGGGGAATTTTTTTCAAAATGCAGTCTTGGAGCATGAACGTAAACAAGATTGGCTGAATAATGTTAATACACTAGTCTAAACTTCTATATCTCCACTCTTTATATCTATCGCAATTATCACTTAGAAACTTAAATTTTATAAACTCATGAAAAAGTTAGCTAGCCTAAATTATCTCTCCTTTTAGGTTGAAAATCAGCCCCATGAAATTAAGTATAGAAAAAATGGAGAATCCACAACCAAATTTTAGACCATTCTATTATTTGCGTAAATTTATAAACACGGCAATAAAAAATCAATTTTTCCACTTGTTGGGAAGTAAATTAGGAGGGTAATTTATGAATTACATTAAGGATGATTAAAAGTAGAAGGGAGTGGGAGTGAGATTATTATAATGAATGTTTACGCTAGTTTCTTAAGATTTCTAAATTTAATGTAATATTGTTGCTGAGATTTGTTGTTAGTTTCATGATTCTTCTTTGATTTTGACAATCATTTATATTTCTATACTGATCACAACTCCATTTGGATATCATTATCCAAACAACGTGTAGAAATATCAAAATATAGCGGGGAGAAACAAGGAAAGCCTTCGGTGGATAAACAGGAAACTTGGTTATGGGAACAAATACAAGGATTTAAAAACATTAGAATTTTTGCATGATACCTGGTTCACATTATTATTGTTCCGGCAAAGTGACTTCAAGAGCAAAAGATTGCAAACAGATGGAGGAATGCCTTCAATAAGGTTATCTGAAAAGTTATCCTACGATGTCATTGGTCAAATCCTAAGAATGATTCACCCCCACAACAAAAACGATAGTTAAGAAAGATAATGAAATACAATACACTAACAACCATGTAGGTGTTTTAGATTATATATGCATATTTACTATGTAAAATAAGTATATCACCTTCATCAGGCAATGTAGTTATTCGATTTCCATCTAAAATCATAAATTGCAGAGATTCAAGTTTCCCTAAATTATTTGGCAGTCGCTCAATGAGGTTTTCTGCCAGCGCCTAGAAAAAGAGGTAAGAGAGAGAATTTGTTTTATTTTTGTTCATTTCAAGCTTGGGTCAAAAGCTTAAATACTGCCATTTTCTAACTGTTCAAATGGAATATCCTCAACAAACAAAATGTTGATTCACTAAGTTTAGTTAGAACTTGGAAATTATATGATCTAGAAGCACAAAGGAGCCTAAATACATCTCATGTTCAATGTTTACAGTAGCATTTTCAAGCAAATATTTTCTTATCAAACCAATGTGATAAGTGCGGCAAAAAAAAAAGAATTTCACGTACAAATGTATCTAATAAAACTTAACAAATGAAGATTTGATGTATTTTCATGAGCTCTTAAACAAGTAAGGTGCAAAGTATTGTCGCAACTGCTTTCTTCTTCAAATTCGAAGAGTGTTTCTTCCAACAAAGATCATTTTTGTGCTGGACTGATGAAAACTTCTAAGGTGAATTTAAAAAATTATATGTTAAAGTTTCCAACTGAGTAAAAACATATTATAATATGACAAGAAAAAAATATAATTCTCACCAGGCGTTGCATGTCAATCAATATGCTTAGTTCCACTAGCACATCAACTGATTTATGACAAAAGGATAAAAGAAAAACATTATAAAAGTACCCATAGAGGTTTGAAAAATTCAATAGTAAGTTCAAAATTGAAGGTGACTTCTAAATTTCTTGTCAAGATAAAGCAATACAATATATCAACTTTGAATGGTAAATATGTAAGAAAAGAAAAGGTAAATACCTATTTTATTCTGTGTTAAATCCAAAGAAGCACAGATCTTTCCAGATCAAGAACTTCATCTGGAAATTTATTTTCATAAAAAGTAAATAAAAAAGTAAGTATGTTAAAACGGATATGTATAAGGAATGATTTCTTGAAATGGAAGTAATGGCACTTCATTACAAGCAGAAAATGTGTATTAACTACATACTGATTGTTTGAGTTAAGTTTCATGCACCATAGAAAATTCACATTGTTTCAAAAGATATTTCTGTACACAATATTAAGAGGAACGCATTTGAAAACCCTGAAACTTGAAATACATTATAGATTAACATTAACAATTCGCTTTCTTTGGGGATGTACAATAGAAAGAAAAACATTTGGATGGCCAATTTATCTTAATAAATCCACAGCTACGCAGATTCCTTTTGTCCCCATTATTTCAATACGGTAACTCACATAACATAGAAAATAAGCAATATTGTTTTTGAAGTAAATTTTTACAACCAATACCTGCATAGGCTGCAAAAAAAATGCGTTAGTGTATGGCACAATCACAGACGTAGACCTTCAACAGCCAAATTTCTTCTTACACCAGAATCAGGGATTAATGAATTTTTCCACGTACAACCAAAAAGCAAATACAGGAAATCATAAAAGATTAATATATAAACTTTAAGCAGGCTTTCAATGAATTGTGAACATTAAATACTTTAATCCCATGACCATTTTGGACCCTGGAATGTTGTCCAGGTATTAGATCTTACATATGCGAGTCGACGAAGGGAACAATATTAAAAAAATTATGCCTGCGGACAAAACTGTTAGGGTTCATACGCAATACTCAACATGTAAAAATTTATTAAGAGCCTAGATTTGTTGGAAAGCCTATGATCATCAAACAAAACATAAAAACCAATACTAAATAGAAATAGAACTCATTATGAGATTATATCCGGAAATATGGAATCTAACACCCAAAATCCATGTGAGAGCATTTATGTGGAAGCATGATTAGTACTCAGAAGTAAAAACATAAACAAAATCAATATATTTAAGGAGGATTTGATCAACACGCCCATGTTTTAATGAATGAAACGAATGTTTTTTTGTAATCAAAACACGTGATCAACAAAACATAAGAAAGAATTCAAACAACAAAAAAGACAAAAGAAAATAACCTTCAATTTGGAGTCGCGAAGAGCGACAGTGCCAGTGGATCGTCAACGGGAAACCCTGCTCGCTTTAGAATTCTCCGACTTGCTGGAAAAGCACCCCACGCTTCAAAAGGGGAACTCGAAAAATCAGAGGTTCAAGCAGAAATGCGGAAGCATGGAAGGGGAATCATTCGTCATTTTCAAAGACGACAAACTTGATTGGAAATTGTGTGTTTGTTTCTTCGGTCAAGTTCAAGTGTAGACGGGAATGGTCGGCCCGGTTTTCAAAGACTGGTTTGTTCGGTTCAAGTGTTGACGGGAAATTTGGATGTTTGTTCTTCGTTCGTGTTCAAGTGTAGACGGGAATGGTCGGCCCGGTTTTCAAAGACTGGTTTTGTTCGGTTCATGACTCAAGTTTAATCGGGTTTAAATATAATGTGGAACCAAACGATTTTTCTTAATTTGTTTCTGTTTCTGACACAATTTTTGTCTTCGTATATGTAGAGTTTCCTAATTATTGAAATCTTCACATAAAATCAGCTGAATTTTTACTCAATTTACTGAATTTTAGGAGAAATTCTAGGAAAAGTTGGGTGTAATTTGGTTGTTGCTGGATTTGCGTATTTTGAACTAATTTAGCTATTAATTGAATTGCTTATTGTTGGATCGGTGTCATTTACATTTAATTGGATTTTTTCGCAGAATTATTGATGAGATAGGAGTATGGCCGTACTAATTGGATGGACGATGACATGTCAATGTAAATAAAGTTCTTTGAAGTGCGTTTAAGGAGCAAGTTTACGCTGTTATGGATTCACGTTTTAAAAATTGCTATTGTCGTGGGGGTAAGGTACGAGAATATGTGAAAACATTTGTGAGCTTGATGACAAGTAATTTGCATAGGAGAAGAGTGACGTTTTGAAACTATAATTTAAAAATTGCTAATTCTGATTAGCTCTGCTATTCATTTTGAATTTTGCATTTTGAACTTTATATTTAAGCATCCAGTGATGAAAAAAAGATAGCCGAAGTTATATTCAAGACCCAACAAGTTTTTAACAATATATCAGAATCAAATGATTGAGACTCTCATCGTTACAACAGATGATATATAAAATGTTAAATATAAAATACATGGTATCATATTAGATGATGATTAATACAATTGATTGGATATTTTTTTTAATTTACTATAATAATTGCATTAATCATTATGCAGAGTTTTTACTAGTATATTAAATAATTGAACAAAAATAAGAATACAGAGTCAAATGAGACGTGCAATGAAGTATTAACTTGTGCAATTATTTTAATCATTACATTAAAAACCTTGCATCATAAGTAACCTAAAGTGATCGAATTAAAATTGACACAATGATTCCCATCACACGATAACGTTCTCTTGCGTTCGTTCATCCAAGGAGACCGTCTCTAAAAATTCCATTAGAGATGTTCATGTAGAGAGATAATGTATCAATTAGCAATTGGAGCACATTCATAATTCTCTCGGATATAAATATATTCTTGTAAATAGGTTTTGATTAGGCCAACATTTGGAGGGAGTAGGAATTGAGAGACCAATCATAGGGTTGGTAGGAGATGTTCAGGGGGCCTCCGTCCCCCACTAGATGGGTCAAAAGACCCGCTTTACTTGCATCCAAGTAATTCATCACCCACTTCACCACTTCTCTTTCTTGTCCAAAATCTCCGATTACCCTGCAACCACATTGCTTTGATTAGTGCCTGATTTTTCATTATCACTCCGAATATTGTTTCTCACATTGCTTCAGAGTTTCATCCTAGAAAACTTATCAAATATCCATGAATTTGTAAAGCATGGATGATAGAGAGAGAGAGGGTTGAAGATTCATTTTGTGCGTACCACTTGATGATTCCAGAGAGATGAACATTTCTTTTCTCAAAATCCACCTCAATTCCCCCGTTCTGAAAGAAGTCTCTTGCTGCGGATCTTAATTCACTTTCCACTGCTTCAGCAGTGAAGAACTTCACCGTGGGACTTGACCGTGTTCCATCACAGAGTCCGAAGTGAACTAATGGGTTCACTTTTTCAAACGCAAGCTGATTTTTGAAAAAAAAAACCCATAAAATCCCAATGAAAATATGCAGAAGATATGATATTTTATTTCACAATTGAGAAGAGTCTAAATAGGATGAGAGGAAATGGATACCTCCAAGCGCTTGTCTCCATTGCTAAAGGGCTTGACCAACGAAAAATGGGGTCTCCTGTTAGCTCTTAGGATTCCATTTTTAATGGAACTGAGAGAAAAAGGATGACCACCAACCAAGTACTGAAAGTCAGAGTGGAAGGATCTTCTGTCAATCACGCCTTCCGGGTGTCCCAATCTGATAAGTGCATGGATTACCATCGCATTGTATAAATTCAAGAAGAATGCCAGCTTCTCATCCTTGGAGAGTTCGTAGAGGTTCACCCGGTGAAGTTCTTGCGCCAGATTCACATACCTGTATGTTTATAGATATATACGAGTGAAGATAAACACACAATCATAGGTCGATAAAAAGATTTTTTAAATTAAATTTTGAGTTAGTTTAGATTAACCTTCTTGTCATATTCTCTTATCATATCTTCTAACGTGTTGTCGCATAATTGGATCAATTTAAAATATAAATAAATATTTATATTTTTATTCATTAAATATACTTGAATTGACTTAATCATGCGGCGACATGTAAAGAGGTACGACAAGATGATAGAGCTAAAAGATAACTCTAGAAATCCTCTTGACCTTTAGAAGGAAGAATTGTAGGAGATCTGTTTTCATGATTTTTTAAACAAAACCCATCAGTTTTTGAAAACAACTCTAACTTCTCTAGGAGAAGATACTTAGTTTATGAAATGTAAATGATTAATAGTTTACGGAAGCTCTAATGTTTTTTTCTTTTTAACTGTGTCTATTTCGTTTCTAACCTGCGGAACTCCTCGCTGTTGCTGATGCCAAGATAATCAAGGTGGCGTCTGTCGTCTGAGGCATAAGAGTCGAGGATAGCAGACATGGTCTTGGTAAGCTTGCGTCCAATCTCAGTGGCTGGCTTGGGCTCGTAGTCATTTGTTGATCCTCGAAAATTAAAGCATTTGGGAATCGAAGGTCCATGCTCAAGAAAACGATAGAAATGATTGCCATCTACAAAACCATTTTCCCTGCAGAAAGTAAGAACATTAAAAAAAGAGGACAAGACACGGTTTCATCAAGCAAAGATCAATCTTTGTTCTTACCCGAAAACATGTTGGATGAAGTGCCTCTGGGCCAGCTTCTTTCCCACATCGACTGCCTACGTTTTTAGACCAGAACAATCTAATTATATTGATTGAGAACAAAAACTTGTTTTTTAATCAGAACCCTAGTTTCCTCTGTAAAGATTGATATCAAACAATGCAATGAATTATAATTCGCATTCAAATTCAAGAAGAACAAAAAATGAAAATTCAAACAAAGGAAGACTTCACGAACCTTTAAAAATAGAGATCTCGATGAACAACGGAATTTCAATTATTATCAGTATGACATGAATTTGAAAATAATGGATTATTACAAATTTCTGATTTCAAATTTTAACTATTTATTTCATCTTTATAGGAATCAGACCATTGTGTACCAGGTTTTATAATCCTAATCATCAAAAATAGAAAAAATCAAACAAAAAAATATGACATATATCATAAAAGCATGGTTAGGTTTCAGTTGGGTAAACTACCGATTGCCAATTAATTGGTCGTACTTTCTCTCTAAGTCGGCGACTTATGCCAATGGGGGGCGAAAGCATATCAACTCAATCATAATTATAAAAAAAATAAGGTTTATCATTAAATAATAATCAGAAAGTTATTAAACGACCAAGTAAAAAAATTAAAAAAAGACAAGCAAACATCTCTACATCACATAGTTATTGCATAAATAATCTACTACCACACTCGATTTTGTTATAATGGGTTATACAGCTAAAACTTTTTAATAAACCTATTTTCTAAGTACTCTAACAATTAATGAAGAATGTATCATATCTTGGTATTGGAATTATGATTAAAGAACATTTTTAGAATAATAGAAATTTTATAAAATAAAATTAAGATACATTATTAAGTTTGAACCATAACGTGTACTTTAATTATTTTACTTAATCAATAAACTACCTATTTCTAACTAATTTAAAACACAATAATTGCCACAGGTGTGTTTGAACTTTCACTCAATATTTTTAGACTAACAAACAATTGAAACGGTGTCGTTATCATTCAGTTATTATGCCGGCCTCCGCCTGTCATCATTGTTGTTGGCCATAGAAATCAACTCACTCTTGGATTTCTACTGAATATATTAAGTAATTGAAAGGCAATATTCTTGTTAAGATTTTTCTAAATGAGGGTTGTTAATAAATAATTAATTTTAAAACGTTGGAAGTTATCGGGTGTTACGCTGACCATTGTTGTTAACACTAATATCCAATTAAAAAGCGGGACTAACGTCAGCTGGGTCAATGAGACTATGGCTTTCTAACATCGTACGTTAAATGCTTGAGAGTGCATTGAGACGACTCTTAACTGCTAAACACAGAATTATTGAGCTAACGACGTCGTACCTTTCGTCGGCCGCAATCCAAGTGTTGAATGAGTACCTCCACCATCTCGCTGCCGGAGAAGCAGTTTTTGATGATTTTCATCTTCAACAGGCGGTCCTGAATCGGTAATCTCTGCCGTAAATATTTGACGATGCCGATCATCCCGTCGATGGAACCTACCTCCGGATCGTCGAAACCGTACACAGGCGGCGCTGGAGCGTCTTCCGGACATTTACGGCTCAACATATCCTTTAACCTCGTGTCGAATTCTCCGCTGTTTCTCAGAGAATTTAAAGCGACCAACCCTCCAAATAGCTTTTCGTTGAAGAATATCTGAGGAACTGATGAACCTCCGGTTAATTTTACCAGCTCCTCTTCTCTTTGAGGATACACATCGATGTTTATTTCGACGTATTTGAGTCCTTTCTCCCTAAAGAATTTCCGAACAGCTGTGCAATCCCTGCAATTCGACCTCGAGAAGAAGCTGACTCGGCCTTTGAGCTCTTTGTATCTATTTTCGTCACGTTTTAGCGTGACAATCACCTTGAGTCCAGAAAGATTGAACTCCGTTACTCCAGAATTGGCCTTAGAGTCGTCAGCCACTTCATCGTTTTCGTCATTGAGAGATGAGAGCCTTTTTACGATCGCTGCCGAGAAGGTATAACTCCTTTCACGAATGAATTTCCTGATCGCCGGCATGTCCATCGTGAAATCGTCTGTCATGGATATTGATCTATTGAAGAGAATATCACCTGGCGCTGCCGGGGAATCGAAAAGTCCGGGTGGCGCCTCCGGCTTGGGGAGCTGTGAATTTGGCTCTATGACGACGCCAGAATAGGTAACAATTTGGGAACCATAATCTGGTTCATTATTTTCTGCCGCAATATTTTGAAATCTATCTACATCCATAAACGGTAAGAGAATTTCTGATTCTTGGCCATCATCGACCTTGGGCCGATTATTTTCCAAATCAGAATTAAAACAACCTTGGGAAGATCTACTTACACGATCCCCGCCGAAATTCTCTGGGACTAGACGCTCTTCCAGTTTCCTTCCTTCAAAGTCGTTCAAGAAAATCTCCGTGGCTAACGAAGTTTCCAGGGAAAGAATCTCATCGGCGGAGACGGTGGAATTGGCGTTCATTTTCGGTGGAATGAGAAATTGAATTACGATGAGAGAGAGGGAGAGAGGAGAAATGAGAGGGAAGTGAAGGAGGGAAGCAACGAAGAACGACGAAATCGGAGTGGAGTTTTAACTTCTAGTTGTTACATCCGTTTGTTAATCCAATTGACAGAAATACCCTTTCCCTCTAACCACTTGTAGTAATTCGCTACCCAAAAAGAATCCATGTCAAAATAGGCATTCTAGTAATTTGACAAAGCACCAAAAAGTCGGCCCTTGTTAAATACTCAATTCTGACTCGTTACTAATCAAACATTCTTTAATAATTTCCTTAATATTTATAAAAATCCCAAATGGGATAAACCTGAATTTTTATAATTATATATTATTATCTTAATAAATAGGCAATTCAGCAAGTTGGAACCCTAAGCAGAAGGCAAAATGAAGTTCGGTAGTTTGAATGGAGCTCGACATGGTCAACTTGAAACATTCAATACGTTACTTTCAAATCCTGCAATAATTAATTTTGGAAAATGTCAAAAGAAATTATAATTCTGGGATCATGCCAATTGAACTAATCAAACCACATACTAGATGCCGTCCTTGTCGGGTTTTGAGACTTCTTGGTTCATTTTTCATCTACTAAAACCCCAGCAACAAAAAGTACTATGAAACCGCAATTTTCTATTTTGGTGTTTGTAATTTATGGTTCAAATGAGTTATCTTACGAATATGCCGCACGGATGATGCCCGAGTTGATATTTAAAACGAGTTGTTATCTCATGTTCGATGAAATAATTTAGCAGAAATCAGTATCATCATGGCTATTCTTTCTTATGTGGTTATAGAGGATTGAGCTTCAAATGGAAATTAGAGTGTAATTTTCATAAGTGATTTGGAACCAAGGCAAATTTTAGTTTGGTTTCGTATTCAAATCTTCAGTAATTTTAAATGCAAGTCTGTTTTAGATAAAGGACATATTTTGTTTCATTTAATAGACTCAAATTTATAGCGTAAAAGATAAAAAAAAAACATAAACTTTTGGTGAAATTGTTAAAAAAACTCGAAGTTTGAAGTATGTTAAAATAAACTTGGCAGGGGCTGCATGAAAGTGACATGATATGTACGCCATTAGGGGCGCGTCCTCTGGGTTTGAGTCGGTATAAAATAAATTTGATTCGATTAGCCAAATTTAATTAAATTAAATTCGAATTAAAATCAACCGAATAGTTAATTTAATTTATATCAGACCTAAAATTTTAGAGTGGTTTCGATTCAAGGTCATATTCGATTTTATAAAATTTGAACACATGATTATAAACCAAATTCAACTCAAATTTAATTTTCCTTTCACAAATTTTGGATTTGACAGGTTAACCGACTCGATCCTACTAGGCTGTTACTGTAAAATTAGATTTGAACTCAATCTAATCGTATTTTTTTACAATAAAAACTTAATAAATCATGTAACATTTAAAATTTATGAAATTTTCTAGAATATCTTCTCATAATAATGTTTATATGTAGTAGTTATGCTAAATCATTGTAATAGTATATACTTAGGAATATTGATAAATTTTAAAAATAATTAAAAATTTTAAAAAAAAATCATCATACACGGTCGTGTAACGTGTACATGGTGACACCCACATGCTGTCACGCACATGCAAGGAGACGTGTTATGGCGGTCCGACCATGATTTTTAAACTATTTCCAAATTTATGTTTTTTTGTACCTATTTCATCGAAATTTAGGGTTTTTTTCCTTCAAATTTTACCAAATTTATATGATTTCTCTGGAAAGTGGACTCAATCGGCATAGTTAAGTGGGGTTGGCCTTGAGTTCCAACTTGGATTTAGATTGTAAATTTATTAATGAACTGATTAGTAAATAAATGAAATTGGGCAAAGATTGAAATGGTAATTGGCTTGGACTCTAACATCTGGGCCCAAAGAACAGGCCTCTCAGAGCATGGTCAGAAGAGGCATCTGATCAACCAAATTAGATCAGAATGTGAGCACAAATGTTGGTCTGATTTGAGACAATGAATAACACATGGTACTCTTCACACACAAATTGATGCCGAAAAACCGAAACAAACATAGATGTCTTCTTTGGGAGGCTATGTTTGGATCAACATTGTTCGTGACCGTTAGCTATCGGAGTGTTTGTAGCGTGCACTTCTAATTAAAAATTATCAATCATTTCTTTGAATGTTATTGTAATTTTGTAGAAAAGTCCGACGTTACGATATCTTCTAATTTTAACGATATTCATCAATTTAAATAAATTTCATTGACAATCTTAAATGATAGCTATCTGCTGCAATTATTCTAGTAACTTAGAGAAATAACTTGAAATATACCATAATTCTAATTATTTAAAAAATACACTCTATCCCAATTTTCACTTATCAATAAATTATTAAAATAATTTTAAATAGTCATGATGATAGAAAGACCATCATTAATGAGTAAATGAATGACCATTGAACTAAAAAAATAATTGCTATCTATTATTGTTTCTAATAATAATATATTGAAAATAATTTTTATATATTTATGTAAGATAATATTATTTATATATATTTGACTCGTTAGATTCGGCTCGCTAACTTCACACATGCTCGATCAAATATAGTTTCACAAAGTGACCATTTTGTCATGTATTCCACTTACCATTCCCTTTTCTTATTACCAAAAGAAGAAATTTCTCGGCCCCAGGGCCCTCGAACCCCGGCCCGACAAACTGTGAGGGGGTAAATTACGGTGATTCAACAGCCCAGAGATGAGAGGTATTCTTCCTAATGCTCAAAGGAGCTACCCCAACATTGGGGATAACAACTCCCACACTAGGGCAGCGCATGATTCGAACATCGCACTTGTTACCAAATCTATCATCCTTTGACCACTGAGGTGAACCCGCACGAACTACCATTCCCTTTTCTTGGTTTCATTAGGGTGTCTCATCATCATTTTTTTCACTTATTTTTAAAAGTTAAATAATAACACTTATTGATGTGCACGCATGCATCACCAAAAACATTTGCATTCTATATGACCAATATAAAATATAAATAATCTCAAGCTTTTATTAAGCCATAATGTTTTTTTATTTGATTTCAAGAGTCAATGCATGTCTAGAAAATGAACTTTTCAATTCTTGAAATATTATTCAAACTTTTTTATATTAAAAAATAAAATCAATCAATAATTATCTTTATATACTTGGTTTTATTTTATCACAATATATATCTTCCAATAGATTCATCTACTTTTACATAAATTGTCATCAAAATATGTGTCTTCCCATCTTTTAAATAAATTATAATTAATTCTCAAGAAAAAAAGAAATAATATAGTTGTCACACATCAACTGTATATTAATTCAATATTGCATCATAATGATTTAACTTTTTAGGTGCAAATGGTTCTTTTTATGCACCGGTGTTGCCGTAATCTTTCTCTCCTTTCATAGTGATAATTATCATTTTAGGCGTTAACTTCAATTATTATCTGACTATATATAACGAGCAAAAAGGCGCGATTTCAACAGGCATGGCCAGCCCACTTCCACCCAAATATGGAACAAGCTTAGAGTCGTCCACTATCACGATAAATTTTGTGCAAGCGCCTTCAACCATCTTCTCCCTAAGAAGCGACCCACATCGGCCCTTCACTGAATTGAGATGAGGGTCTACCTCATCGGCGCCGGCGGCAACATCAATCACCGGATACGAATCGAGATCGGACAAGGGGATTCCCAGCGAAACGGCTTCCTCGTGAGTCTTCTTCGAAGTGGGGATCCCCACAATGTTTTTGTTAGCTCCCCACGCCGCAGAAGCTCGCCGATCGATCGACGGCGTGCTTCGCCGTCAACCCTGTGCCTAGCCCGAGGACCATACCGGATTCGACTTACTCGAATGGGCATTCCACAAACTGAACAAAGGAAGAGAAACCAAAATCCAGAAGTTGATTTGGAAGAGCAAGGAGGATTCAAAACTTCAACCTGCCGATCCAAAGCGAAAAGTAAAAAGAACCCAGAAGTTAAAATCGACGAAAGACCACGACTTTGAAGAAGATAAAGAAAGATATAATCAGAAACGCAAGCAGAGAATCTGGGGCTAGTAACCAACGTTCAAATAGTGACGCAGAAATTCGGACGGAAAAAGATAGTGAAACGGAAGACAACAGAGCGAGACACGAGCACGATTCAGTAAACTCAGAGAGATAGATTTGACATAAAAGCTTAGATTCGTCCGCACTCTCCTGATGTTAGAATGGTTATCTTTAATGTTCTTTAATGTTGGAGTAGCTCCTTAGAATATCAGGTAAAGATTTTCTATCTGTACGCCGTTGAGTCACCGTAATTAACCCCTCACATACTGTCGGACTGATGTGTGGGGTTTTAAGTGTAAGAAATTTTGTTTTTTGGTATAAAGAGATAGACAAAGTGGATGCAGGTTTATTTAGGATTGTTGATTCAGGGGAAAAGCAGAGGTAGGGGGAAGTTGTTTCGGAAATAATGCAGCCAAAGGATATGATATCTACTTTAATAAAGTTGCACATTTTTAAAAATCTCATCTTTTTCACCAAAAGATTCAACTTTTTTCCTCACGTACGTCGACTAACTTTTGTATATAATTGTGTTTTGACCTTTTTAATTTTATTAGTTCATATATTAAAAAATAAATTTTTTTCCTATGCATAAATATTGGCCAAATTCAATATATTTTTTCAAACTTAATACCCTATTTTCAATGAATCACATGCATATATTTTCGCACAATGATTACATTTAACTTGATTCCAAAAGGCGATTATTTCGCTCTTAGGGTGTCCACACCTCGGCCCGACAGTTTGTGAGAGAGTTAAATTACGGTGCTTAGCAGCTTAGAGATGAAAGACTCGTACCTGTTGTCACAAGGAGCTACTCTACATTGGAGATAACGACTCTCACACTGTGACAACGCAAGCTTCGAACCGTGACTCTTGATTCTAAATCTACCATCCCAGAACTAACTGAGCTAAGCCTGTGCGAGCATGATTACATTTAACTTTAGACGCTTTATCATCACTCTTGTCCATAATGCTAAAATAATTCCATACATCTGTTTTTTATTCTTCCTTTACAAAGACAAACAGTAGAAGCAATAGAGAAACTCTACTATTTCGTTAGTACTTTCTGTTTCCATCATATAAAAAAACCAAATTCAATTCACATTGATTAGTGTTAGTTTCAATAATAACACAAGAACACTCAATTTGAATACACAAAACACTAACAAAATCAAATTCACTCTCTTCAACAGCTGGGCATACTAAAAAACAAAAGAGAAATCAACAGCCTTGGGTTGACACAGTAACAGCAAGACAGTAGGACTAGTGCACTCCATGAAATGCCCGCACGGACATAGTTCAATTGACTCAGAGATGGTAGATTGAGTACAAGAGACTAGGTTCGACGCTTGCGCTGTCATAATGTGGGAGTTGTTACTTCCAATATTGTGGTAGCTCCTTGGGATATCATGTAAATGTCTCTTATCTCTGGGCCGCTGAGTCACTGTGATTTAACCCTTTCACAAACTGTCGGGCCGGGGTATAGGGGCTTTGAGAGTGAGAGATTTTATCTTTTAGGTACAAGTGCACTCTGTGAAACATAAAAGAATAGATCTTTTTTAAGAATCGTACCTCTAGCAAGACTATTTAGGAAAATCCATTAGTCAGATTTTTCACACTACTTTTACAGTTTTACGTATGTCTAAACTCTAAAGTAGCTCTTTCTGACGAACAACGACCAGAAATTATAAGAAGAGAAAGAAGATACTCAGACTCTGATCGAATTTGAGACTGAGATGGAAGAGGTAAAAACCTTCTAATCTTCCGCGGTAGAAGACAAAATTGTCGAGTAATTAGAGACATTTAAGCTAGCAAACAGAATTGTACTTGCACTATAACTTTAGATTTCATATTATAGAAATCAAACAGTAATGGAAAAGTACGTACCATTCTAAATTTAGGTGGGTGGAAATCTTTTTTAGGAAAAAAATGCAGCTACTTAGTATGTTGAAATACAATTGCCAGCTTAAGACTCTTATTCAAATGAATTTACAGAAAAATTCAATTTGTTATTTTATGTTTGCTTTTCATGAAAACTAGTGGATACACGTGCGAGATTGACATTATACTAAATTATAACAATTATAAAACTTTAATCCTTGTTATAATGTTGTAAAAACATAGATAATCATGTGGTAAATATTGTTACGAAATGAGTTTAAAAAATCAGGATTTATCATACTACTGAAACATAAATTAAAATATTACAACACTTCATTACAATATATTACAAAAAATAACTAATAAGTAATAAGTATATGAAAAATTTAATATTTATAAACATTATGGACGATTTTATACACATATAATTAGTATTTAGAATATGATAATGAAGCTTATTTAGAATATGAGAATGAAGTTTACTCCAAACATCGACCATCTTTTTCATTTTGACATTAGGTCGTTTTAACTTGAATATCACTCGCTGAAAGCAAAAAATGCTTAATTTTATACTTGAGAATTTGTAGTATATTTGACCTAACTTTGATTTTTATTTCTTGAGTTTCAATTTCTGGTAACATGTCGCCGTAATTTATATGATTTATCCATTGTTATTTTATGTTTTTGACGATTTTATTATTACATTGACTACATAGACTATTTTAATAATTAAATAATATAATATTTGACAAATCTCAGCTTATACAAGCCACAGCCTGGGCGTTGCATTTGACCTCCATCCAAACTTGACGGAGGCCCCGCGTTGAATCTTCCTTCCACTTCCCATGGATTTACCTACAAATACTTCCTCTCCTGCTTCTCTTCCTTCGTCAGTCACCTCTTCTCCTTCCCTACTTCCTGTGTTCTCCACGCATCCAACAATGCCCCATCCCACTTGCATGGCGTATGCTCTGCTAATGGCTATCTTCTTCCTCAGCTCGTCCTGCACTGCCCAGCTGTCGTCCACGTTCTACGACCGAACTTGTCCCACCGCGCTCGCCACCATCAGAACCTCCGTCAGAGAAGCCATTTCAAGGGAGCGTCGCATGGCGGCTTCTCTCATTCGCCTCCATTTCCACGACTGCTTCGTCCAGGGCTGCGACGCCTCCATCTTGCTGGACGACACCCCTTCCATGGTGGGCGAGCAAAATGCAAACCCTAATCGAGATTCCGCCAGAGGTTACAATGTTATTGCCGCAGCAAAGGCCCAAGTGGAAGCCATCTGTCCGGGGGTCGTTTCTTGTGCAGACATTCTCGCCGTGGCTGCCAGAGACTCTTCATTCGCCGTCGGTGGCCCATCTTGGACAGTGAAGCTCGGAAGAAGAGATTCCACGTCGGCTAGCCGGGCTCTTGCGGAAAGCAACCTTCCTGGCTTCAGAGAAGGCCTTACCAGACTCATCTCCATGTTCGGCGATAAAGGTCTCAACGAGAGAGACATGGTGGCATTGTCTGGTGCGCACACCATTGGACAAGCTCAGTGCTTCACATTTCGCCAGAGAATATACAGCAACGATAGCTCCATCGATGCGGGTTTCGCCAGCACTCGCCGCCGTGCTTGCCCTTCCACCGGTGGAAGTTCAAATCTAGCGTCTCTTGACTTGGTTACTCCCAACTCTTTCGACAACAATTATTTCAAAAATCTGCTCCAGAAGAAGGGCTTGCTCGAAACTGATCAAGTTCTCTTTAATGGCGGGTCTACGGACGCGATTGTTTCAGAGTACAGCAACAACCCTGCCACCTTCAAGGCTGATTTCGCCGCTGCCATGATCAAAATGGGAGACGTCGATCCTCTTACTGGATTGGCTGGGGAAATCAGAAAAATTTGCAGCGCAGTCAACTAACTAATCATTGGTGTTTCCGAGCATCATCGTATCATTTAATTTATTCATTTGTTTACATATGGAAGTGTATAATTCTTTGTAAAATGAACTATTATTTCAATGGCTGTATTTTTCTTTTGATTATTTGTCCTAGTGTCGCAACTTTCTTTCTCAAACACATTGTTATTAAAAGTTGGGTGATTCACATAAGGTAACATGAGAATAAAGTCTTCACAAAGCTTGAGTTTGATTAACTCAAAACTTTCTTGACAACTAGGAGTCCATGCAAACTTCTTTCCCTTCTTAGTGCAATCGATTCAAGGGGCGACAATAGAGCTAAATCCCTTGATGAATCTTCTATAAAATGACGTAAGACCATAAAAATTTCTAACCTCGGTGATGCTCTTGGGAGTAGGCCAAGCTTTGATAGCTTCATTTTTTGAATCATCCACCTCTATGCCTTCTTTAGAGATGATGAATCCTAGAAAGTGAATCTCTTCTTGCATAAAGGCACACTTTTTTCAAATTTCCAAACAACTTAGTAGCCTGAAGAGTATCGAACAACATTCTAAGATGATCAAGATGAGTATTCAAATCGGAGCTATAAACTAAGATGTCATCAAAATATACCACCACAAATTTTCCCAAGAAATCTTTAAGTATGAAATGCATCAATAGCATTAGATAATCCGAAAGGCATTATTAACCATTCAAAGAGTCCATACTTTGTTTTAAATGCGGTTTTCCACTCGTCTCCTTCCTTCATTCGTATTTGATGGTATCTACTCTTCAAGTTCACCTTAGAGCTAGATGCTCCACTAAGTTCATCTAACAAGTCATCAAGTCTAGGAATCAGAAACCTATACTTTATAATAATTTGGTTGATGGGTCAACTATCTACACACATGCGGAAACTTCATCCTTCTTAGTCCCCAAAAGAGTAGGAATTGCACAAGGACTCATTGTTTCACAAATTTAACCTTTAGATAAAAGTTTTTTTTACCTAATTTTGTAACTCCTTTGCTTCCTCGGGGTTCATTCTATAAGAGGGCCAGTTAGTTAACACCGCACCCGGTTGAAGGTCGATTTGATGTTCAATACCTCGTAAGGGTGGCAACCCTAGAGGTAGCTCTTCTAGAAACACATCTTGATACTCCTCAAGCAAGTTTAAAACCTCCTTAGGAATCTTTCCAATCTCCTCAACTCTTTCCCGGAACAAGATCATCACAAAGGGAACACCTTTACGAATTGACTTAAACAATTCCTTTTTAGACATAAGAAAATTTGTTTTAGCCATATGACCTTGCAACCTCATCCTTAGCAATTTGCTTTGGATCTAGTGGTGCTAGTTTGATGCCTCTCCCTTCAAACTTGAAAGAATATTGATTGGTGTAACCATCATGCATAACTTTTCGGTCAAATTGCCACGGTCTTCCCAAAAGTAAGTGGCTAGCACTCATCGGCACCACATCACATAATACCTTGTTCTTGTCTCCAATAGAGAACTCACATTGCACTTGCTTGGTCACTTTGAGGTCGTCCTTATCATTCAGCCACCTCAATTTGTAAGGGCTTAGATGTGCCATAGTTTCAAGCCCCAATTTGTCTACAAGATCATGAGAGGCTACATTAGTGCAACTACCTCCACTAATAATAAGAGAACATACCTTTTTCCTTGATGAGACATCTACCATGGAAGATATTCTCCCTTTGATCTTCACTTCGGGCATGAGAAGTCAATACCCGCTAAATCACCATAAGTAAGGGACCCTCTTGAGCATAACATATCTCTACTTCATTTTCTTTGTCTTTTTGTATCTCTTCTATCGCTTCATCTTCACTTTCTACCTCATTAGTGCCCTCCCTTAGGGTCATTACCCTTTTGTTCGGGCATTGTGAAGCAATGTTGCCTAAACCGAGACATTTGAAACATTTGATTTCTCGTGCTCTAGGCCGAGTGTTTTCTACAACCGCCTTAACTTCTCCATTTTTTCTTTTGAGGCCACGACTTGATAGATATAGATTTATCTTCCACATTTTCTAGAAGTGTATAGGAATTGTTAGTTTTAGGGGTGTACCTTTTGAAAAAACCCTTACCTTTCCTCTTTACTTGCCGCTCAACTTCCATGGCAAGTTGTGTGGTATCATCCATTGAATGTAGTGGTTGCAACTCGACTATCTCTTCGATTTCTTTATTTAAGCCTCTTAGAAACCTGGCTATACTTTGTTCTTCAGGTTCATTAAGATCACATCGAATTCTAAGAGTTTCAAACTCGGTTAAATAATCTTCCACCAAAAGGTTAGCTTTTTTTAGTGATTGAAGTTGTAGAAAGAGTTCTTGCTTATAGTGGCCGGAACAAATCTTCTTCTCATCAACATCTTTAAATCTCTCCAAGAGAGAACTTCATCATCACCTTCACGCCTTCTTTAAGCCCTTGAGTTATCCCACCAAAGACTAGCATAACCAGATAGTTCCAATGAGACTAATCTTATTTTCATCCGTTCGGAATAATTATAACAATCGAAGATCTTATCAACTTTCTCAACCATATTAAAAAATGTATCCTCATTGCAAGAACCATTAAAAGAATGGATTGATACATTAATATTTCTCATGTCATCATCACAGTTGAAATGCTCATGCACATCATAGTCTCCCTTGGATTCATAGATAGCTGGACGTTTTGAAGCAAATAAGTCACCTCCGAGTTTTTTCTTTGGAGCCGGGGTTGGAGGAACTCTCATAGGGGGTGAATTAACATCCAACCTTTGCAATAACACCTCCAGCTTCTTATTAATTTCATCAATTTGTCATTGGTAGCTAGATTCAGCTACCTCATGGATTGGTGTGGTAGAATGGTGGTTTTGTGGAATGGTTTCTTGGTTATTTTGGTGTGAAGCTCCACTTCGAGTCATCATCACTTAATTGCAAGTGTATCAAGATAACCAAAGTAGAAATGGAAGTGTGGGAAGGAACTTTAAGCTCTGATACCAAATGACACGAAATTGAAAATGAAAGGATGGTTCTGGTGAAGGTTGGCTGATTTTATGGAGGTCGGAATGTGTTTGGGGATGAAGAATTTATGGCTGATTTTTGGAGAGTCTGATGGAGGATAATTATTACGAAATGAAGGGAAGAGCTTTATGGAACTTGCTACTAACATTTCTTCCTTGCAAGGATGATAGAAGGCAGCAAGAAAAATTCAACTTACTAACTAGAAAGTAAGATGAATTGAAGGTTCTTCTCGGATGGCCGGATATGACTCATCGAAGTTCGATCACAAGGGATCTTAGGAAATGAATTCCAAAGAAATGCAAATGCACTCTAATTTTCGATATCACAAAGCTGCTTACAACCATCCTCAAGTGATGTATTTATATTCTCTAAGTAGGCTGAAATTATAGCCACATTTAGTTGAATGAATAAACCTAAATATAGTGACTAAATTCAACTTGAAAAAGAAAAAGAAAACTAAATTCTAGCAATTTGTTAGTAGCTAACTAACATCACATAAAGGAGAATAAACTTCATCAACGTGAAGGGAGAGAGTTGGCTGCTAATCAAAAAGTAGAAACCCATAAAACCCATAAGAAACCCACAAAACCCATAAGAAACCTATAAAACTCATAAGAAACCTATCAAAACTCATGTCATACCCATGTGATTCCATGTACGTTAAATTAAGCATAAAATGAGCTAATACTAAATATAAAGTTTGTAAATGAAATAGTATTGCATGGGCCAGACAATGCTAGAAATCGGGTGCACTACCTTCTCGGGCTAGAAAACCAGGTGCACCATCTTCTCGGGTCCATTTCACTTCTTCTCATTGATCTATTCATGAAATAAGATGTTTGTGCTGCTCTTGAACATTAGAAGAAGACTCCATGAATGACATTCCATTAGATAGAATCCTTGGAAAATGAACAAACAAATTCAAAAAAAAATTCGCTCGGCTTCGGGTGATGGCACCTTGAGGAAGAAGAACAAGAGGCATGTCACAGTGCCATCAACCTAGAAATTAATATCATCATATGTCTCATTACCTACACATTGAAATTCACCTTATGAGCCTAATGCTTGATAAGAAAGTGCATATAACATGTTATATGCTAAAGAAACTAATGCCTTGTTCAAAACATTTCATCACTTTCATCTTATCTTTTCTTTACATTACATTCACAGGTTTCATAACATACAGTTCGTTGCGAAGATACCTTGTGGGATAGTCATCCTCCTCATACTTATGTCTTGTGTCTCATCGATATGTATGTATGTTGTAT
>QAOC01015268.1:0-48693 GCA_003255005.1 Begonia fuchsioides
CCAAGCTGACCTTCCAGGCTTGTGCAGCCGTTTCGACCACCATCCGGACCTGTTTTGGATGAACGTGCTTCTACAAAAATGTGGCCCACATCTTAAGGTTTCCAGCATGTGGAACAGCATAAACTTTAAACAACAACTGCCTAGCCAACGATTGCCATTACAGAGGCCTCCAGAAGATGGAGCGGCCCAAGAGCATCCAACCCATGGTGGCTGATCCATGGCCATGTTTGGCCCCAACAGAAAGGAAGGCTGAATTTCATCTTTGTCCTTCATGGGATCAGTAGCTAGCAGCCCATGGAAGTGCCCAACAATTAGCCCAAAAGATACAAGTGTTCAAGTCCATTTGATTATGGACATTCCATCATCGGTTTGGCCCATCTATTAGGTTTTTGGTTTTTCGTAGAAACCATGCAAGCTCCTTACTCTTTTTTTTGTTGTAAGTTAATTACATGGCTGCAAGTGGGAGATCCTTAGGAAGCCTAAGGGGATGGGTTTTACCTTCCCTTGGTGACCATCACTCTTGTTGGTGATGAAAGTCAAGGGTGGGCCCCATTTACCATACCTTGTTGTTGGTTTAGCACTTAGGATTATAGGTGATAATCATATGCCTTTTGTAGCTCGTGGGAAGGAGGGTTTTTACCCTTCCTTTCTCAGCATTTACAGATTAGAAAATGTTGAATGTTGAAGCTTGAAGCTCTCCCATTTTCTCTCACGACCAAGCAATTCAAAGGTGAGTAATATCCTTCGATTTTTTTGGTTTGTAACGGTGTTGGTGTCTTAGCTACAGTCACTAAGCCTTATTCCAACCTCCCTTCCTCACTTGTTTAGGATCATAGGTGAGTTTGGAAACCCCATAGCTCTCATCCCGTTGTTGTTTGCAATTGTGATTGTTTGAGTGTTGTTTGCTGCCCTTGTCATCTACCCGAGTGGTTTTAGTGCAACAAAAGTCCACTCTGTGTCATTTTCTGTTTCCCATGAACGAAAGCCCTAAATTTTTGGCTTTGAGTTCCAATTTCCTGTCTTGAAACATCTTTTCTTCTATTTTTATCCACAGGCCCTCCCCATCAAAGTTGGGTAATTCTGTCCATCAATTTTCAAACCTTCATATCTTTTAATCTAACCGTGCCTTTTCCCTCAAACCACTTGCGTTTTCTTCCCTTTTTCTTGAAGTGGATTTCTACCAATTTCCACGTTTCCAGACTTCCTACATTGGGAGTTGTGAAGAGGTCTTTCCCATACCTATATTCTGTCAAAGCTGGTTTGTCTGTTTGTGTGACAGAAAGTAGACCCGTGCCATTTTAAGTTCTACACGTGCTATCACTTTGAATTTTGGACCAATCCCAGACCGTCCCTTAAAGTTTAAGTAAACCAAATATTAGCCCAAACACACGTTTATATTTGTGGCCTTAACCAGTTTCCTCCCCTGTTTCTGCCAACCTTCTTTGTTCTCGGAAGATTGCTAATTTTCCTTTGTCCTCTATTCTCCTTACACCTCTCCTATCCCCGAGCGTGTCAAGAGGGTTTAAACCTCTCTCAAACTAAAGAGGGAAAACTCAATCAGATGGTAACCAAAGGCCATACCCGATTTGGTGCATTCACAAAAAGAATGGTTGAAATGACCACCCAACACTTACCGGATTTGTGTGTGGACAAGGATTGGTGGTCCCCAATTTTGGTCCTCCCAACCAGTTACTTTTGAGACAAACCCTCAAAAGTAAAAACCCATGCAAAAGAAAAACCCATAGAAACCCACTTCATACCCATGTCAAACCCATAAAACCCCAGATAATTGTTTGTGCAAAAAAGTAAAAGAGCATAAAATAAAACTGGAGAGAGAGAGATCAGATTCTCTCTCTACACCTTGAACTCGAGCTTGCGCCTTGCTTCATGGGCTCTGACCTATACCTGACTTGTACCCTGTTTGGCCTCCTCCTTTACCTTGGCCTTGTACTTCCCTCCACGGCGTTCGAAGCTTGTAGCCGACTCGATCTCGGCCTCCATTCTCAAAGGTTCCGAACTAGCTTCCCATATGAGGAGATGTTTGGGTGGCTCTAAGTCCTTCAGGGTAGGTTCCTCCATAATTATTCTGTGCTCATCATTTCCTACAAAAAAAAAGAAAACTGGTTAGAAAACTCCTTAGCTCGGGCTCGGCTGATGGCTCCTTGAGGCATGGCTCTATGCAAGGCATCCCTTGGCATGACATAATACCTATTAAAATCTCAAACCTAAAGCTCTAATCCCTAAGCACAAAGTGTTATGCCATAAACCCTAAGCCCAAAGCCATTTGCCCTAAGCCAAATGCCATATGCCCTAAGCCCTAAGACTAATGTCCTAAGCCCTAAGACTTGAACTGTAGACTCTAAGGCCAAAGCCCAAAGTTGTAAGACCCTAAGCCCAAAGCCCAAAGCCCAAAGCCTTAAGACTTAAATTGTAGACTCTAAGGCCAAAGCCCAAAGTGGTAAGACCCTAAGCCAAAAGACCAAAGCCTTAAGACTTAAGCCCTAATCCTTTAGCTTGAAGGCCAAAGCCTAGTGCCAAAAAACCTAATTCTTTAAGGCCTAAGCTCTGACAACTAAGTCATAAGCACTAAGACCTAAGCCTAAGCCCTAAGCCCTAAGCCTAAGCCCTAAGCCAAAGCACCAATTCCCTAAGCCATAATATGTAAGCCCAAATCTTAAGGCCCTAAGCCTTTAGCCTAATCTCTAAGCTCTAAGGCATAAGCCTTACACCCTGAGTGTAAGCTCTAAGCCTTAAGCACAGAGCCTAAAGCATAAAGACCTATGCCCTATTTCTAAGCCCTAAATTGTAACCCTTATGTTTAAACTCTAACCTGACACGAAAATTGGATGGAAAAAGACACTTTCTAGATTTGGGTGGAGAATGGTGGAAATCTGGATGAGTAGAAAATAGAGGGAACTCGTGGATAGCAGATCTCAAAAACGGTGGTGGTATTTGGCCTGCAATTTTGAGTAAACATAAATGGGGAGGGGTAGAAGGTGACCTCGAAATATGAAAGAAGTCTCACGAGTAGAATGGAAGATATGTAGAAGGGAGTGAAAATAGACAGAATGTAGCTGGAAAATGGTATGTGCGGGTAGATTCGGAAAATATGGGATTTCAAGATGACGAATGGAAGGAAGAGCTAATGATCTACACACTCACCCTCAAGACCACGAATGTGTCTGGAGATATGTAGTAAGGATAGGTCCTCCTAGCTCGGAAGGATGACCAACTCCGGGTTTGCTCTCAGTTGCCGGAAGTCCACTGGGAAGGCCGAGTCTTGGGATCAGAAGATCGACAAGGAAATTGACAATGCAAAGCAAAGTGTTTTTCAAATTAACCAAAGACCCCCTGCAATGCTCAGGGAGTTGAGCTTAAAACATGTACAAAGCTGCATGGGAAAATGACTTAAATCGGATGGCTCATGGAAGCTTACTCGATTTGACCACACACACAAAAAGGGAGTGAAAAGTGCCCCTTGACCAAACTGTTTGGGACAATTCTAAGCCAGCATCCCTACCTGCGTGAGCCACCCTAGAGCCACTAAAATGCAGCCTAAATAACAAGTCTGCCACTCCTAAGATGATACCCTAAGGGAGTCAAAAGACTCTCATGAAAAGGAATGCAAAAGCCAACGTTAAAGTTTGTGCACAAAAAGAAACACACAAAAACTTAAAGTAAAAAGTCTCCCTCCTCCACTTCAATTTGTCTTGGGCTTGCTTCCCATTGGGCTGGTCTCCTTATAATCCTCCTCACAACTCCCTTGGAAGGTCCAACTCTTGTTCGGGATATTAACAACATCCGCGGGCTTCTCTATGTAATTCACGGAGTGCTTGGGCCTCTCTTGGTCCATTAGAGTTGGTTCCACAATGCTAAATCATTGCATAAGCTTCCCTACAAAAAAAAGCACACGTGTTAGAAAATTCGCTCGGTGCTGTTCTGTTAAGGGTGAGGTATTTCGGGGCATGTCATAACCCTAGTAACAAAAAACCCAAAAGCCCTAGCCCTAAGCCAAAAGCACTGAGCCTTAAGTCGTAAGCCCAAAGACCTATGCTCTAAGCTTGAAGCCCTAAGCCCAACCTGAATCCTAATGACCTTTGCCCTAAGCCCTAAGCCTAAGGTCGTATGCCCTAGATGATAAGCCCTAAGCGCTAAGCCTAAAGCCCTAATCCCAAAGTTCTAAGCTCTAATACTTAACGAAAAAGCCAGAATCCCTTAAGCTTAAAGCACAAAGCCCGAATCCCTAAGACTTGATCCTTAAGACCTAAGGCTTAACAATATGCCTTGACCCAAACCCCTAGGTCCTAAGCTCTAAGCCTAAAGCTCTCAACCCTAAGCCCTTAGCCCTTAGCTAAAAGCCAAAGCCCAAACCCAATGCGAAAATCATCAAGCAAAAAACCCAAATATCAAATCCCTAATCCCTAAGTTCTAAGCCTCAGGCCCTAAGCCCAAAGCACTAAGACATGTGTCCTAAAAAAACACATATGCATTAAGCGCTAAGCTTGAAACCCTATGCACTAAGCCCGAAACCCTATGCACTAAGCGTTAACCCCTAAGCCTAAAGCACTAAGACCTATGCCCTGAGTCTAAACACTTATGCCCTAAGCCCTAAGCTCAAAGCGCTATGCCAAAAGCCCTTAGCCCTAAACCCTAAGCCTTAAACCTTATGAGCTAATCACTAAGCCCTGAGCCCTATTCATTAAGCCCAAAGACCAAATCTTTAAGCTTAAAGCCGTAAGCCATAAGCCTTAGGCCCTTAGCCCTAAGGTGTAAGCCACAAGGCTAAAGTACAAAGCCTTATCCTTAATCTGAATCCTGAAGCCCGAAGCACTAAGTCATAAATCCTAAGCCCTAATCCTAAACCCCTAAGCCCAAAGTTCTAAGTCCTAAGCCCAATGCCCTAAGCCATAAGCCCTAAGCCCTTAACTCTAAGCTATAAGCCCTAAGCTCTAAGCCTTATACTAGAAGCCTTATGCCTAATGGCCAAAGCACAAAAACCTATGTCATAATCACAAAAAAATCTTAAGTTGTAAATCATAAGCCCTGAGCCCTAACACTTAATTCATATATCATTAGCCTGTAGCCCTAAGACGAAAACCTTCAAGCCAAAGTCCAAAGCCCTAAGACCTTAGCCCAAAGTCCTAAGCTCTAAGCCCTAAGGTCTAAGCCCTACGCCCTAAGCCCTAAGGTCTAAGCCCTAAGCCATGAGCACTGAACACTATGTCCAGAGCCCTAACACATAAGTCGTAAGCCCAAAGACCTAACACCTTATGCCTTTTCCCTAAGGCCTAAGGCCTAAGCCATAAGCCTTAAGTCCTTTGCTCTAAGTTCTAAGCCTAAAGCCTTATGCCCTCAGCTCTAAGTCCTCGTGCTAAGCTCTAAGCCCTAAACTATAAGCCTTCTTCCCTAAGTACTAAAAGCTAAGCCCTAACCGCTAAGCCCAACACCTTGACCCCAAAACCCTAAGTTCTAATACCTAACCCTAAAGCTCAAAGCCTTGAGCACAAAGCCCTAACCCCTAAGCCCTAACATCTAATCCCTACGCTCTAAGCTCTAAGACCAACGCACTAAGCCCTAGGCCCTAAACCCAAAGCCCTAATTCTAGAGCTTAAGTATTGTGCACTAGAACCAAGGATCTATGCCCTAAGCCTAAATCCTAAAGCTCTAACCACTAAGCCATAACACCAAAGCCCTTAGCCCTAAACTCTAAGGCCAAAGCTTAATGGACGAATTCCAAAGCACTAATCCATAACTCCTATCCCTTAAGTGCTAAGCCTTAAGCACTAAGGCCAAAGCCATAATATCAAAGGTCTATACCTAAGACCAAATTCGAAGGACATATTCCATAAGCCCTAAAACCTAAGCGTTAGGCATTAGGGCTACAGCCAAAGCTCTAAAACCTAAGCGTTAGGCATTAGGCCTACAGCCAAAGTCCTTATCCTGATTCCATAAGCCCTAAGCTCTAAGCGGTAAAAGCTTAAACTCAAAGCCCTAAACCCAAATCCTTAAATTGTAATACTTAAACTCAAAGCCCTATACCTAAAGCTCTAAGCCTAAGCCCTAAGCTCTAAGCCCAAAGTCTTATGCCCTAAACCATAAGCTTTAAGCCGTAAGCCCTATGCCCTAATCCTAAAGCTATAAGCCTCAATAATAGAGCCCAAATCCCTAAGCCCTTAAGGTGAAATCCAATGCTCGAAGCTCTAAGCCCTAAGCCTTAAGACCAAAGTCGTAAGCCCAACGCCTAAAGCATTAAGCCCAAGGAAATAACACATAAGATCTAAGTATGATGCACAAGCCCTAAGCCCTAAGCCCAAGGAATTATGCCCTAAGCCTTATGCCATATAGTAATGCCCTAAGCCCTAAGCTTAAATCCCTAACGCCCTAAGCCCTACGCTGTTACCCTTATGCCTTAGTTCCAAACCCTAAGCCCTAAGCGTTAAGCCCTATGACCAATGCCATTGGCCCAAAGCTGAAAGGCCAAAGCCAAAATGCCAAAGCCTTATTTCATAAGCAGTAAGCACTAATTGCTAAGGCTAAAGCCATAATCCTAAGATCCTATGTCCTAAGCCCAATGCCCAAAGCCCTAGTCCATAGGCCCAAAGCCCGAAGTGCAAAGCCCTAAGTGCTAAGGCCAAAAGCCTAATTCAAAAGCCTTAATACATAAGCCTTATACTTAAAGCCCAAATACTTAGTTACTAAGTTCTAAGCCCAAAGCTAAAAGCCCATATGACACACTCGGGGTAGGAGGAGGTGTCGGGGAAGATAAAGCAAATGCGAACACAATTGCAATCTGCCGAGAACAGTGGGGTCAGCAGAAAATAGGGGAGAATACTGGACGAGGCAACAGATGGACCTGTGCGTTTGGGCTAATATTTGGTGGACTCAAAATTTAAGGGACGGGCTAGGCTTGGTCCAAAATTTAGAGCAATAGCACGTGTAGAACATAAAATGGCTTGGGACTAGTTTCTAATACACAAACAGACAAAACAGGGCTTGGCAGTGCAGTAGGTAGTGAAAGACTTCAGCACAACTTTCAATTCAGAGAGTCTGGGAATGAGAAAATTGGCAAAAATCAATTTCAATGAAAGGGGAAGAGAATTCAAGTGGTTAGAGGAAAAACACATAGGTAGATTAAAATATATGAAGGGTAGAAAATATGTAGACAGAACTGCCAGGTTTCAGCAGTCCGGGTAGAGGGCAGTGGAAAAGATGAAGGCACAACTTCTAATTGATGAAATCTGGGAGTGACAGGAAAAAGCAAATATTTCCAGATGTAAATGAGGAACTCACAAACCAAATATCATAACATTAGCACACGGAAAACGCAAGTTGGCACGAGGTGGCTTTTGATGCACAAAATCCACTAGATAAAGAAATAACAACAACAAATAACACCAAACAGCAAAAGACCCGAAACAAATGGGATGGAGTGAGGGCTATAGGACTTCCAAGCTTGCCTTAATCCTAATCAAGTGAGGAGGAAGGTTGGAACAAAGGCTTAGTGATCCTAGCTAAATCACCAACACCAAAGACAATCCATAACAAATGATATTACTCACCTTTGGATGAAAAGCCATGAGAAAAAGGGAGAGGAGCTTCAAGCTTCTTCTTTTATCCAATCTTTTTCTACTTACAATAGAGGTGGAGGAGGGTTTCATACCCCCTCCAAATTACACAAAAGAAATAAACAAAAATAAAAACCTAAAATTATGGCAAATGAGTGGCTAATGTAGGTGTTAGGTGGGAAAAGGGCCCCACCATCCACTTGCAAACCACCCAAACCCTAACTCACGTCCAACTACAATGAAAACACAAAGGAACTTGGAAGAATAGAACCTTCCATTAGTTCCAATAAAGTGGGGGGGTTGGATTGGTTCAAACTGAACCAAAAATCCAACAAGAATCGTTCAAACCGAACCATCCCTTAGGCCAAACTTCAAACCCTAGAATAAATACATTATTACAAGTATCCCAAACAAGAAAATATCTCCAAGGGGACAAGCAAACCTTCATTGCTGGGCCTCACTTGCCAAACTTTGTGGGGCTCTAATACGTGCTCAAGGTTGATGAGGCTTTAGGCAAGGTTTGGTCCATCAATTGTTGGATAGCCCTAGGCCAATCGGCGTTGATCATTTGCATCCTTCTTGGACCAAGGGTTGGGCACTTCCTTGGGCTGCTAGCTGCTGCTCCAATGGTGTAAAATGATGTAATTGGGCCTTCCTTTCCGTTGGGCCCAAACATGGCCATGGATTGGCCACCATGGGTTGGATCCCGGGCCGCTCCATCTTCTGGATGCCTCTGTAATGGCATTCGTTGGCTGGGCAATTGTTATCCAAGTTTTATACTCTGCCACATTCTGGAAACCTTAGGATGTTGGCCACATATTTGTAGAAGCTAGCTTGGCCAAATCAGGTCCGAAAGGTGTGCAAAACAGCCGCACAAGCCACGGAGGTCATCCTGGGCCGAAAACAAAAGTGGTGCTATCATCACCTAGGTGGTTTGGATCACCCTTCCATGCCACGGAAGCAAAAGAGTTGTCAAAAAGGAAGCATGTTTTCCCCTTCATAATTGGCTTCTTGATAAGCCTTTTATGAAAAGAGCCTCCTACAACATTAACAAACTCATCAGAAAAATAGTTTGCTTCATCAATCGAGTGGTGCCATCCATGGCACATCACCATAGCCCTAAGACATAAGCTCAAAGCCCAATGTCCTAAGCCTAAAGCCTAAAGACCAAAGCCTAAAGCCTAAAGCCCTAAGCCATGAACTCCCAAACCTTAATCCCTTTATCCTTAGCATTACGCCCTAAGTCGTATGCCTTAAGACGAAGCTCTAAGCCCTTGCCCTAAGCCCTATTATGACACGATCCAAGATGCGGAGGTGTCGGGAAGAGAGGAGATGACAACAATCTGCCGAGAGAAAGAAAGGTAGGCAGCAACAGGGGATTGGAGCAAGGAGAACTCCAAACGTATACAGGGGCTTTAGCTAGAAATTGGAGGACTTAAACCTTTGAGATTGGGATAAGTTTGACCAAATTTACAGCTTAAAAACACGTGCGGATCAATAAAATACACGTAGGCAATTTTAGGTGCACAAATAGACAAAGCTAAAAGAAACAGTGTAGGGGAGGGAGGAAATTAGCAGAACTTAACTTCAACAAAGTGGGAAGAAATTGCAAGTGGTTTGAGGGAAAAATCACGGGTAGATTGAAAGATATGCAGGATAGAAAATTGATGGACAGAACTGCCCGATTTCAGGAGTTCGGGTAGAAGGCAGTGGAAAAAGCATGCATAACTCTTGATGGGGAGGGGCTGCGGCTAAACGTAAAGAACAGTTATTTCAAGCCATGAAAGAGGAACTCACAGCCATAAAATTGGGGACTTTTGTTCACGGAAAACAGAAATGGCACGAATTGGACTTTTGTTGCACAAATTCACTCGGGTAAGCACCAAAAACAGCAACCAACAACAAAGACAAACACAAATGCAAACAACAAATGGAGGAAGGCTATGGGATTTCCAAGCTCGCTTTTGTTCCTAAACAAGTGAGGAAGGAGGTTGGAATAAGGTTTAGTGATCCTAGCTAATCACCAACACCAAGACAAACAAGAATCAAGGATGTTACTCACCTAGATTCCCAAATGCCGTGAGAAAAGGAAGGGCTTGAGAGCTTCAAAGCTTCTTCAATTTACCAATATCTTTTTTCTGCCTTTCATTCATCGTGGAAGAGGGTTTCATACACCCTCCAAATTACACAAAAGAAATAAAAAAAATAAACCTAAATTAGGGACCAATGAGTGGCTAGAGTAGGAGTTAGGTGAGAATTGGGTCCCACCAAGCCTCCTAATCCAACCACATGGAACTATCAACTAAAGCCACGTCCCAAGCATATCTAAAAAGGAGGGAAAAATGGAAACTTAGGGTTGGACCTAAGTTCCCTCAAAAAGGGCTTGGGTTGGTCCAAACCGAACCAAAATCCCCAACAAAATTGGTTCAAACCGAACCAATTTGATTACAACAAAACATACTTCCCTACTTAAAAGATTTATAACCCCAAATACATATACAAATATTCAGCACTCCTTATGGACTCTTCTTGCAGGAACTACTCTCCCATAATGGTGATGGGGCATTCGGCCATCTTAATGCATGGAGCCGGATGTGGTCACGGTTCGGGTGGGAGGCTTCGGCAAGGAGAATCTTGTAACTCGGCCAACTTCTCCTCTTCTTTATACTCCCATTGTAAGCAATGCTTGGGGAGTTCTTGATCATGATGTGAGGAAGCTCCTAAGAGATCCAAGGAAGAAAAAGTGAAACCTGCAAAATCAACAAACATGTTAGCTAGTTGTCTGGCTCGGCTCCGGGTTGTCGCCCCCTTTGGTGGTTGTTGGTTCCCGAGCACATCATCCCCTCCGGGTGATTGAGGATTTGCCCTCAAATCCATGGGCTGCTCCTCCTCTTCCTCCAAAACTTCTCCCAAATATGGTGAGAGATCTTGTACATTGAATGATGCCGAAACTCCATAGTCCCCAGGAAGCTTCAACTTGTAGGCATTCTTATTGATCTTTTCGGTGACTTCAAATGGACCATCGGCCCTATGGAGAAGTTTGGAATTTCTTTGGCTAGGAAATCTTTATTTCCTTAATTGTAGCCACACAAGATCGCCCACTTTGAATTCCACATCCCTTCAGCCATGGTTAGCATACTTTGCATAGGCTTCATTTTTCTTGGCTATGGCCTTTTGCACCTTAGCATGCATGGCTTGGACTTGCTTAGCTTTTTGTGCTCCATCCGGATTGGCTAGTTCTTGGCTCGACAATGGGATCAAGTCCAAAGGAGTGGACGGGTTGAAACCATAAACCACCTCAAATGGAGATGTTTGAGTTGCACTATGCACACTTCGGTTGTATGCAAACTCCACATAAGGTAATTGTGCATCCCAATCCGAGAGTCTCTTTCCCACGATGCTTCTTAGCAATGATCCCAATGAGCGGTTTACCACTTCCGTTTGGCCATCTGTTTGGGGGTGGAAGGAAGTGCTAAACAACAATTTGGTTCAAGGTTTTCTCCACAAAGTCTTCCAAAAAGAACTCAAGAATTTGGTTTCCCGGTCCGAGACAATTGTGGTGGGAACTCCATGAAGCCTAACAATTTCTTTGAAGAACAATTCGGCTACTTGATTAGCATCATCGGTTTTGTTGCAAGCTATGAAGTGAGCCATCTTGGAGAAGCGGTCAACAACCACCATGATGGCCTCTTTTCCTCTAGGAGTCCGAGGTAATCCCAAAACAAAATCGATGCTCACATCCATCCACGGTTGAGAGGGTACCGGCAAGGGCATATACAATCCTTGAGGAAGCACTCGGCTTTTAGCCTTTTTGCAAACAATGCACTTCTCTATGTACTTGTGCACCTCCTTGATCATGTGTGGCCAAAAGAAATGTTCCTTCAATGCCTCTAGGGTCTTTTTTTCCCCAAAGTGTCCGGCCAATCCTCCACCGTGAGCTTCTTTCACTAGAGATTCTCGAAGGTTGCACTTAGGAATACAAAGTTGTCCCCCTTTAAATAGGTAGCCATCCGTCAAGTGATAGGCGCCTCCTTCCTTGTTCAAACACCTTTCAAAACACTCCTTGAAGTCGGGGTCGTCTTTATAAGAGGTTTTGATCCACTCAAATCCCAAGATTCGGGAAGTGAGCTCGGTAAGCAACATGGTTCTTCTTGAAAGTGCATCGGCCACCACATTCACTTCACCCTTCTTGTACTTTATAATATAAGGAAATCTCTCAAGAAACTCCACCCATTTCGCATGTCTCTTGCTGAGCTTCCCTTGGCTTTTAATGTGCTTCAATGCTTGGTGATCCGTGTGTATAATGAACTCCTTAGGAAGGAGATAATGCTGCCAAACTTCAATGGTTCTTATCAAAGCATACATCTCCTTATCATAAGTGGAGTAATTCAAGGCTGCCCCCTTCAACTTTTCACTAAAGTAGGCCACGGGCCTCCCTTCTTGCATGAGAACCGCTCCTATGCCGAGGGCCGAGGCATCACAATCCACTTCAAAGACCTTATGAAAATCCGGGAGCACTAAGAGAGGAGCATTGCAAAGAGCCTCCTTGATTCGGTCAAAGCTAGCTTGGCACACCGGGGTCCATTCAAATTCTTTCCCCTTTTTGGTGCAATCCGTGAGGGGAGCAACAATGCTACTAAACCCCTTGATGAACTTCCGGTAGAATGAAGCAAGGCCATGGAAACTCCTAATGTCCGCAACACACTTAGGGGTCGGCCATTCCCGAATTGCTTCTATCTTGCTTTGATCAACTTCTATTCCATTCTTGGACAAAATGAAGCCGAGGAAATGCACTCTTTCTTGTACAAAGGAGCATTTCTTCAAATTGCCAAACAAATGAGCCTGTCTAAGTGCATCAAATAGTATACGAAGGTGTCCCAAGTGATCCAGATATTGTGCACTATAGACTAATATATCATCAAAGTATACTATCACAAACTTTCCCAAGTAATCTTTCAGCACATGGTTCATTAAACGCATAAAAGTGCTAGGGGCATTAGATAGCCCAAATGGCATAACTAACCATTCATAAAGTCCATACTTGGTTTTGAAGGCGGTTTTCCACTCATCTCCTTCTAGCATCCTTATTTGATGATAACCGCTCTTTAGATCAATTTTTGAGAAGTAGGCAGCACCACTTAGCTCATCCAATAAGTCCTCCAGCCGTGGTATGGGAAACCGGTACTTAATAGTAATTTGGTTGATTGCACGGCTGTCAATGCACATCCGAGAGGAGCCATCCTTCTTTGGCACCAAAAGGGTTGGCACCGCACAAGGACTTAATGACTCTCGGATGTACCCTTTCTCCAAGAGCTCTTGCACTTGATCGTCGAGCTCTTTAGCCTCCTCGGGATTCATTCTATATGCTGGCCGATTTGGTAGAACCACCCCGGGTTGAAGATCAATCTGATGCTCTATCCCACGGATTGGTGGTAGACCGGTTGGCAACTCTTCGGGGAAGACATCATCATACTCTTCTAGGAGGGCTAAGACTTCTTCCGGAGCCCCTCCTATCTCTTCCATTCTTTCTCGAAAAAGAATCAACACAATTGGAGCCACTTGTGATAATTCCCGAGAGAGTTCCTTTTTGTTGATGAATAGCACCTTCTTGGAGGAGTTTTCTCTTTTTGCCCTCTCATCTTTAGCTACATCCGAGGGTGTCAAAGGTGCTAATTTAATGTTCCGGTTCTCCCATTTGAATGAATACTCATTGGTTAATCCATCATGCATGGTGTGGCGGTCAAATTGCCACGGCCTCCCTAGGAGAAGGTGGCTTGCATCCATTGGCAGCACATCACACATCACAGCATCCTTATATCCCCCAATGGAGAACTCAATCCGTGCACGCTTGGTCACCTTTAGGTCTCCTTCATCACTTAGCCATCGGAGCCGATAAGGGTGGGGATGCTCCTCGGTTTGGAGTTGAAGTTTCTCAATTAGTTCGGAGGATGCTACATTAGTGCAACTCCCTCCATCAATGATTAGGGAGCACACTTTATCTTTGATGAGGCAACGGCTATGGAAGATATTTTCCCTTTGGATAGCCTCGGGTTGGCCATTGATAGTGAGGGCCCTTCGGATCACCATGAGGAGGGGGCCTTCTTGTGCTCGGCACACTTCCTCTAAAGGCTCGGCCTCTTGTTCTTCTTCCTCTTCCATCGGCTCATCTTCACTAACAACTTCTCCACTACTCTCTAAGAGTACCATCACCCTCTTATTAGGACATTGTGCAGCAATATGTCCCAATCCGAGGCACTTAAAACATTTGATGTCCCTTGACCGTGGCTTGTTGGTATCTTCAATTGGCTTAGTGGAAGCATCTTTCTTTTGAGTCCACGGTTTTGGTTGATAAGGGCGGTTGTCTTGCCTCGGAGGTGGTTTGTAAGGAGTGTTGTAGGTCGGTGTAGGCTTCACAACACTTTTCTTGCCCTTCTTTTTTTGTTGCCTTTCAACCCGCAAGGCCAATTGGATAGCGGCATCTAAAGATTCAACGAGCTGCAATTCCATAACTTCACCAATATCCTTGTGTAATCCTCTCAAGAACCGTGCCAATATTTGTTCTTCCGGCTCTTCAAGATCACACCGGATCCGCAAGGTCTCAAACTCCATCAAGTATTCCTCAACCGAGAGGTGTTCTTGCTTCAAGTTTTGGAGTTGATAGAACAACTCTTGCCTATAATGACTCGGGACAAATCTCCTCTTCATATGCAATTTCATTGCCCTCCAAGTGGTGATCTCCTCTTCACGGTCATGCCTCCTTTGTGCTCTCAAACTATCCCACCATAAGCTTGCATAACCGTGGAGCTCCAAAGCTACTAGCTGCAAATTAGACTTCTCCGTGTAATTGTAACAATCAAAGACTTTGTCTACTTTATCTACCCAAGTCAAATATGCATCTCCATCACAAGAACCATTAAATGGGGGAAAACTTAACTTTATATTCCTTAGATCATCCTCACGGGGTGCTCGGTCCCTTGGTTCAAATTCATCTTCTGAATCTTCAACTTCATATAACCGAGCCCGTGCATGTCCGGCCCTTCTACCAGGAGTAGTCGGAGGTGGTGGCCGTGGGGGATTAGGGGTCTCCATCCTCTGTAGGAGTATGTCCAACCTCTGGTTTATGCCATCAATTTGGTTCTGGAAATCGGAGTCATGTTCTTGGGAGGGCATAGGAGGTCGAGGAGGTTCACTCGTGGAGGGGTGGTCTCGGCTTGGCTGCAAAACAGCCCCACTTTGAGTAGTCATACCACCACTTTTGTGCGACATTGAAAACAATTGGAAGAAGGGTTAACAACAGGGGAAAGCAAGGGAAAGAAGAGCTGTGCTCTGATACCAAATGACACGCTCCAAGATGCGGAGATGTCGGGAAGAGAGGAGATCGCAACAATCTTCCGAGAGAAAGAAAGGTAGGCAGCAACAGGGGATTGGAGCAAGGAGAACTCCAAACGTATACAGGGGCTTTAGCTAGAAATTGGAAGACTTAAACCTTTGAGATTGGGCTAAGTTTGACCAAATTTAAAGCTTAAAAACACTTGCGGATCAATAAAATACACGTAGGCAATTTTAGGTGCACAAACAGACAAAGCTGAAAGAAACAGTGTAGGGGTGTTGGGGAGACTTCTGTACAACTTCCAATACAGGGAGTCTGGGAGGGTTGAAATTGGCAAAACTTAACTTCAACGAAGTGGGAAGAAATTGCAAGTGGTTTGAGGGAAAAATCACGGGTAGATTGGAAGATATGCAGGATAGAAAATTGATGGACAGAACTGCCCGATTTCAGGAGTTCGGGTAGAAGGCAGTGGAAAAAGCATGCATAACTCTTGATAGGGAGGGGCTGCGGCTAAACGTAAAGAACAGTTAGTTTAAGCCATGAAAGAGGAACTCACAGCCATAAAATTGGGGACTTTTGTTCACGGAAAACAAAAATGTCACGAATTGGACTTTTGATGCACAAATTCACTCGGGTAAGCACCAAAAAACAGCAACCAACACCAAAGACAAACACAAGATGCAAACATCAAATGGAGGAAGGCTATGGGATTTCCAAGCTCGCTTTTGTTCCTAAACAAGTGAGGAAGGAGGTTGGAATAAGGTTTAGTGATCCTAGCTAATCACCAACACCAAGACAAACAAGAATCAAGGATGTTACTCACCTAGATTCCCAAATGCCGTGAGAAAAGGAAGGGCTTGAGAGCTTCAAAGCTTCTTCAATTTACCAATATCTTTTTTCTGCCTTTCATTCAACGTGGAAGAGGGTTTCATACACCCTCCAAATTACACAAAAGAAATAAAAAAAATAAACCTAAATTAGGGACCAATGAGTGGCTAGAGTAGGAGTTAGGTGAGAATTGGGTCCCACCAAGCCTCCTAATCCAACCACATGGAACTATCAACTAAAGCCACGTCCCAAGCATATCTAAAAAGGAGGGAAAAATGGAAACTTAGGGTTGGACCTAAGTTCCCTCAAAAAGGGCTTGGGTTGGTCCAAACCGAACCAAAATCCCCAACAAAATTGGTTCAAACCGAACCAATTTGATTACAACAAAAACATACTTCCCTACTTAAAAGATTTATAACCCCAAATACATATACAAATATTCAGCACTCTTTACGGACTCTTCTTGCAGGAACTACTCTCCCATAAAGGTGACGGGGCATTCGGCCATCTTAATGCATGGAGCCGGATGTGGTCACGGTTCGGGTGGGAGGCTTCGGCAAGGAGAATCTTGTAACTCGGCCAACTTCTCCTCTTCTTTATACTCCCATTGTAAGCAATGCTTGGGGAGTTCTTGATCATGATGTGAGGGAGCTCCTAAGAGATCCAAGGAAGAAAAAGTGAAACCTGCAAAATCAACAAACATGTTAGCTAGTTGTCTGGCTTGGCTCCGGGTTGTCGCCCCTTTGGTGGTTGTTGGTTCCCGAGCACATCACCTTAAGCCCTTAGCCGAATGCACTAAACCATAAACCTAAAGCCCTAACTCGTAAGACCTAAGCCAAGTGCCCAAAGCTCGAATCCTAAAGCCATAAGCCCCTAAGCCTAGATCGCAAAGACCAAAGCCTTATGACGTAGGCCCTAAGCCCTTTCCTCTTAGCCAAATGCCCCAAGTGCTATGCCTTAAGCCCAAAATTATAAACTCTAAGCCCTATGTCATAAGCACAATGCCATAAGTCATAAGCCTAGCAAAAAACCTTACCCTAAAGCATAAAGCCTTAAGCCATAATCCCCAAACATTAAGCCTTACATCCTAAGCCTTATGCATTGGAGATGTCTGCCCTAAATCAAAGCCCTAAGCCCTTGCTTGAAGCCCTAAGTCTTAAGCCTTTAGCTTAGAGCCCTAAACCCTAATGCCAAAGCCCTAAGTCGTAAGCCATAAGTGACATGCCTCAGGATACCCTATCTGAAATTACACATAAAGGAGCCATTACCCAAGCCCAAGCTCGGGATCTTTCTAATAAGTTTGTTCTTTTTGCAAGAGAGGCTCTACACAATTTTGAAGTATTGAAACCCACAGATTTGGACAAAGAGAACCCAACCTACATGCTAACTTGGATAGAGAAACTACCGGTAGATAAAACTTTGAAGATACATGAAGAAATGGGAGAGCACTCCACCTCATCCAATCCCAAGACATAACATTCCAGGAACGCTAAAAGGATTGAGGAATGATCGATGTTTGCTTATTATTTTAGGAAGTGGGAGAATCAGATTAGGATATATGGAAAACGATAATCCAATAATTCTAGAATCAGGACTGGAATTTGGACGGCGATAACTCGACGATAAGATCGAGTTTCAAGCTGCAATTTTGAGTGGAACTCTGGGAAGACGATAGGAGATAGTCCACCAAAAATGAAAAAAAATCACGTAGATAGATTGGTCGGAATGTAATGGAACAGTGACAATGCTCAGCGGTGGCCAGAAATTGACAACAGGCGGAAAAAAAGAAATATCAAACGAAATCAACGATGGAAGAAGGAGCTTATGGACTTCAAGCTCACCCTATGACCTTGAGGAAGGCTGGAGACTTTGAAGCAAAAAGAGAACCCCAGCTTGGAGGAGGGAACCCTTGAAAGTGGAAAATACCCGATGAAGGGAGAGCTGAAAAGCTACTAAAATTCAAAATCCAAATTGCCCTTACAATCATGCAATGGGGGGAGGTTTTATCTGCTTAGAAGAGTGGGAAAAAGGGAGGGAAAATTGAGGGCCAAAGGCATGCAACTTGCATGCTGGAAATTGAAATAAATGAGGGAAAATTGGACCAATGAGATTGCAAGAATGTGAAAGCCACGTGATCTTGAATCTCCTCAGCCAATTTTCCCTTCTTCCTTGGCCCAAAATACCCTTCTCTTAGCCAAAATTTTTTCATGCAAAACCCCATGCAAGCATGCAAAAATAAACAAAATAAAACCTAGCCGAGAAACCCTCTCGGGTTCTCCAAATATCCAACGTAAAATTCACATAAAACTTAAGCTAAAAATGCGATAAAAACCCTTTGATCCATGGAAATGCTGGTGAGTTGAGTCGTGGAGACCTTGATCATTTTTGCATGGGACTCCAATTCGCCATGCAATGTGATACTTCAATCGGGTTTGGGTTCAGGTTTGATTCCGAAGCTCTCGGTTTTTGGTTGAAAATCCACCTTTTCTCCACGCCAAATTATCATGTGTTTTGGCCTTGTTTGATCCTCCAAAGTTGGCTTAGAAATGTATAATTCTTCAATTAATTTTCCTACAAAATTAACAAACATATTAGAAAAATTCTGAGCTCCGGCTCAGGTGATAGCTCTGCTTGGCATGCCAATCCGTGGCATGTCACTGGGTTAGGTTATTTTTACTTGAACTGGTTGCATGGGTTGCATGGATTTAAATTGGGGTTTTCCTTAGCTGATAAGAGGGCACTTTAGGTACAAAATGAAGGACATTATGACCAGTTCAAAGGAGGGGAGAGTGAGCCTCCTCATTGGTCCACATCTTCCATCCAATTACATCACAAAAATTAGGCTCTGTTGTTTGCTGATTTAATCCCCTTTGCAGCTTGTAATCTTCATATTTGAATTTTGAATATTGAATTTGAATTTCAAATCTCTCCTTTGGAGATTCTCCCTCCAAAGACTCGGCTTGCCGGAATCCTTCTGGCACCCCGAGAGAAAACCCTAGAGTTGGTCATTCTTCCGAGCTAGGACAACCTATCCTTACAACATTTCTCCAGCCATGTTCATGGTCTAAGGGTTAGAGTGTGGATCATCAGCTCAAGCATCCATTTTTACGTGAATTGAAGCCCATTCTATTGCAAACCCTAGTTTCCGGCCAAACCACAACACTCATCCATTTCATCTGCATAATTCCCAAATCCTACTTGAGAATCTCTTCAATTTTGGAGGGTTTCTCCTTTCCTCGTCCATCAAGAAAACCTCTGATTTTCATCCCAAACTCACTCACGTTTCCGAGATCTACCCGTCCAAAGTTTGCCCCTGATTTTTCAGGATCTGCCGGGAAAACCCTAATTCTTCCATTATCGGCCTTTACAATTTTTGGCATATCTCTCATTTCGTCCCTGAGATCCTATCCATTTTTAGAGGATCCATCTTACCCTAATACATCACGATCCCCTCCAAATTTCATAAGAAATATCACTCCCGTTTGTGAGATCCAAGCACCCAAAACTTTATCATGAATCTGATTGTCCGGGTAAACACTAAAAATCCTCCGATCCAAATTATTCCATTATTTCCATTTCCATTTCGTGTCAATAAGCCCAGTGCCTAAAGCCCTGAGCCTAAAGCCATAAGCCCTAACCTTAGAGCCTAGAGTCGTAAGCCCTATGTCGTATGTCTTATGCCCTAATCTTTAAGCCCTAAGCCCTAATCCCTAAGCCTAAAGCCAAAGCCCGAAGACCTAAGACTTATGCTTTAAGTCCTAAACGCTTAGCCTTATGTCCTAAGCTCTAAAAGCTAAGCCCTAAGCTGAAAGCTCTAACCCCAAAGCCCTAAGCACAAAGTCTTATTTCATAAGCCCTAACCCCTAAGTCATAAGCCCTATGTTCTAAGCCCTAAAAGCTAAGCCCTAAGCTCTAAAACTTAAGCCCTAACCCCAAAGCCCTAAGATCTAATACCTAACCTTAAAGTCTAAAGTACTAAGCACAAATCCTTAAGCCCTAAGTCCTAAATCCTATCCCTAATCCCAAAACTGTAAGTCTTAAGCCCTAAGCACAGAGCTTTAAGCCCCTGGTTTTAACTTTGAAGCCAAAATGTTGAAGGCAAAAGCCTTATGATATAAGCCATAAGCTCTAAGCCCAATGACAAAGCCCTAAGCCGAAAATTTAAAGCCTGAAGCATTATCTCCTAACACCTAAGTCCTAAGCATAAGGCACAAAGCCCTAAGCTAATAGTCTGAAGCATTATGCACGAAAACCAAGGACATATACCTTAAGCTCTATTCCCTAAGCCCAAATCCCTAGATCATAAGCACTAGCCCCTAAGGTCAAAGTCCTAAGGCTTAGCCCTAAGCCCTATGTCGTAAGTCTTCAACAGAAAGCCCAAAGGTCTATGAGCTAAGCCCTACGTCCTAATCCCTTAACTGAATGCCCAACCAAAAAGCCAAAAGCCCCTAAGCCAAAAGACCTTATCCTAAAGCCCTAATCCCTAATCCCAAAAATCTAAGCCCAATGCCCTAAGTCCTAAGCCTAATACCTAATTCCCTAAACCCTAAGCCCAATCCCCAAACCCAAAGTCCAAAGGCATGAGCTCCAAGCTTAAAGCCCTAAGCCCAATGCCTTAAGCCTAAAGCCCTAAAGCCTTAAACCCTAAAAAGTAAGCCCTAAGCTATAAGCTCAAAGCCCTAAGCTCTAATACCAAATCAAAGATCCCGAAGCCCAAAGCTCTAAGCCTTAAGCACAAATTGTTATGTCCTAAGCTCTAAGCTAAAAGCCTTATGCCCTAAGCCCTAACCCCTTTGTCCTAAGCCGAATGCCTTATGCTCTAAGCTCTAATACCTAAACTGTAGACCCTAAGCCGAAAGCCAAAAGCCTTATGACTTGAGCCCTAATCGCTAACCTTGAATGCCAAAGGCCAAAGGCCAAAGGCCAAAGCCTAATGCCCTATGCCTTAAGCCTTAAGCCTAATACTGTATGCCATATATGATAAGCAATAAGCGCTAACCCTAAAGCCATAATACCAAAGTTCTAGATTGAAGACCTAACAAAAAAGTCCAAAGCCCTAATCCTTAAGCTCAAAACTCAAAGCCTCAATCCCCAAGCCCTAAGCCTTAAGACCTAAGCCATAAACTCTATACCCTAACCCAAAGCGCTAAGTCCTAAGCTCTAAGCCCAAAGCCCTCGACTCTAAGCCCTTAGCCCTAAGCCAAAATCCAAAGCCCTTAGCCCTAAAGGAAAAAGCCCAAATCCTTAAGCATTAATGCCTAAAATATAAGCCTTAAGCCCTAAGCCAAAAGCATTAAGACATATGCCCTGATCCCAAAGACATATGTGTTAAGCCCTAAGCCTTAAGGGCTAAGCCGAAAGCCCTATGCACTAAGCCTTAAACCCTAAACCTAAAGCAATAAGACTTAAGCCCTAAGTTCAAAGACCTATGCTCTAAGCCCTAAGCTTAAAGCCCTTAGCCCAAAGCCCTTAGCCCTAAACCCTAAGCCTTAAGCCTTATGACTTAAGCCTAAGCCCTAAGCCCAAATCTTCAAGTCCTAAGCCATAACTCTTAGGCCCTCATCCGTAAGGCATAAGCCCCATGGCTAAAGTACTAAGCCCCAAGCCCTTAGGCCAAAGCTATAATCTTAAAGCTTTATTCCTGAGGCTCTATGTGTTATGCCCAAAGCCCTAAGCTCAAAGCTTTATCTCCTAAGCCCAAAGCAAAAATCCTTAATTCCTAAGCCCCAAGTCTTAAACCCAAAGCCCTAAGCCTAAACACCTATACCTGAAGCCCTAAGTCATAAGCCCTAACCCCTAAGCCAAGAGCCAAAAACCCAAAGCTAAAAGCCCAAACCTAAGCTCTAATCCCTAATCCCTAAGGCCAAAGCCCTAAGTCATAAGCATTATCCCCTAAGTTCAAAGTCTTAAGGCCTTAGCCATAAGCCCTATGTCTTGAACCCAAAGCACAAAGGTCTATGCCTAAGCCCTAAGACCTAATCCCTTAACTGAAAGGCCAACCAAAAAGCCAAAAGACATAAGCCCTAATTACTGAACTCTAAGCCTTCAAACCTAATCTCGGGGCTCTAAGCCCTAGGCCATAAGCCCAAAGTTGTAAGCCTTACATGCTAAGCCATAAGCTCTAAGACCTAATCTTAAAGCCTTAAGCCCTAATCAAAAAGTGCTAAGCACAATGCCCTAAGTCCTAAGCTCAATGCCCTAAGTCCTAAGCCTAATACCCAATGCCCTAAACGCTAAGTCGTAAGCCCAATCCCTAAACCCTAAGCCCAAAGGCCTATGCTCTAAGCTTAAAGCCTAAGCCAATGCCTTAATCCTCAATCCTTAAACCCTAAAAGATAAGCCCTAAGCTACAAGCTGAAAGCCCTAAGCTGTATGACCTAATCAAAAATCCTCAAGCCCAAAGCTCTAAGTCTTAAGCACTAAGCACAAAGCCCTAAGCCTTAGCCCAAAGCCAAAAGACCTATGCTCTAAGCCATAAGAACTAAGCCCAAAACATTAAAGCTCAAAGCCTTAAGCTCTATGCCCTAGGGCATCAGCCCTAACCCCTAAGCCCTAGGCCTTAAGCTCAATGCCTAAAGCATAAAGACCAATGCCTTATGTCCTAAGCCCTAAACTATGACCCTTATGTTTAAGCCCTAAGCCCAAACCCTGAAAACCCCAACTCAAAAGCCCTAAGCCTTGCCTCAAGACTTAAGCCCTAAGCCTTAAGACTTAAGCTCACAGCCTTAAGTCGTAATCTTAAAGACCTATGCCCTAAGCTTTAAGCCCTAAGCCCAAAGCCTAAAGTCTAATGCCCTATGACTTAAACCTTAAGCCTAATATTGTATGCCATGGATGATAAGCAATAAGCGCTAACCCTAAAGCCCTAATCCAAAATTTCTAAGCTCTAATACCTAACTAAAAAGTCTAAAGCCTTAATCATTAAATTCAAAGCCCAAAGCCCGAATCCCTAAGACCTAAGCCATAACTCTATGCCCTAACCAAAAGCTCTAAGTCCTGAAATCTAAGCCCAAAGCCCTCGACTCTAAGCCCTTAGCCCTAAGTTAAAAGCCAAATCCTAAAGCCTAAAGCCCAAAGCCAAAATCATAAACCAAAAAGCCTAATTCCCTAAGCCATAAAGCCTAAAATATAAGCCTTAAGCCCGAAGTTCAAAGCTCAAAGCATTAAGACATATGCCCTAAGCCTTAAGTGCTAAGCTAAAAGCCCTATGCATTAAGTCTTAAACCCTAAACCTAAAGTACTAAGACGTAATCCCTGAGTCAAAAGAAATATGCCCTAAGCCCTAAGCTCAAAGCACTATGCCCGAAGCCCTTAGCCCTTAGCCCTAAACACTAAGCCTTAAGTAGTATGATTTAGGCACTAAGCCCTAAGCCTTAAGCCTAAGCCCTAAGCCCAAATCTTTAAGCTTGAACCCCTAGCCCATAAGCCTTAGGCCCTCATCCCTAAGGTGTGAGCTCCAAGGCTAAAGAACTAAGCCCTTAGGCCAAAGTCGTTATCTCAAAGCCCTAAGCCCGAAGCTCTAAGCCTTATGCCCAAAGCCCAAAGCCCAAAGCTTTAAGTCTTATGCCCAAAGCAAAAATCCCTAATTCTTAAGCCTTAAGTCTGAAACCCTAATCCCTAAGCCCAAAGCCCTAAGCCCTAAACCTTGCCTATTATGCTTAATCCCTAAGCCAAATGACCAAAGCTCAAAGCAATAAGCGCTAAGGCCTAAGATCTAAGTCCTAAGTCATAAGTCTAAAGACCAAGGCCTTAAGCCCTAAGCCCTACCCCATAAGCCCTAAGCCATAATCCAAAAGTTGTAAGCCAAAGTTGAAAGGCCTAAGCTGACATGCCACAGATTGGCATACCGAATGAAGTAATCACCCGAGCAGACTCGGAAATTTTCTAACATATTTGTTAATTTTTCAGGAAAATTAAGCGATGAACTATACATTTCTAAGCCAACTTTAGAGGATCAAACAAGGCCAAAATACTTGATTAATTGGCATGGAGAAAAGGTGGACTTACAACCAAGAACCGAGCCTCCCGAAATCAAGCCCGCACATGAACCTGGTTGAAGTTCACGTTGCATGGTGAGTTAAAGTCACATGCAAACGTGACCAAATGTCCCACGACTCAACTCATCAACACTTCAATGGAGTGAAGGAGTTTTATTGCATTTTTTAGTATAATTTTACGTTAATTTTTACATTACATTTTAGGAGAACCCGAGAGGGTTTCTCGGCTAGATACTTTTTCGTTATTTTGCATGCTTTTGCATGGGATTTTGCATGAGGGATTCTTGGCTGAAACAAGGGTATTTTGGGCCAAGAAAGAAGGGAAAATTGGCTGAAGGGGTGCAAGTTCACGTGGCTATCACATTCTTGCATTCTAATTGGTCCAATTTTCCCTCCTTTATTTTCATTTCCAGCATGCATGTTGCATGACTTTGGCTGATAATTTTCCCTCCTTTTTTTCCACCCTTTTCAGCTGATAAAACCTCCCCCAATGCTTGCTTGTAATTTTCAATTTGGAATTTGAATTAAAGTTGCTTTGAGCATCTCCCTCTCACGGGCATTTCCAACTTCAAAACCGGCAGCTGGTGCACCTCTGGCCACCGTAGGTTATCTCAAAGGAATCCTCCTTCCGAGCTGGAGATTTCTTGGTGCTTCAATACTCCAGCCTTCTTCAAGGACTTTAGGGTGAGGTTGAAGGTCACAAGCTCTTCCTTCCATCAATATTTTTCGTTTGGTTTTAGTTCTTTCCGCCGGCAGATTTTCGGCCACCACCAAAAAGACTGTTACTGTTCAATTGATTTCCAACCTGTCCATCCACGAGAATTCCTTCATTTTTGGAGGACTATCACCTATTTTCCTCTCAGAGTTGCACTCAAAATTTCAGCCCTAAACTCGATCGCATCGTCGAGTTATGGCCGTCAAAATTCCAGTCCCGATGCTGGAATTATCGGATTATCGTTTTTCCATTTAACCTAACCCGATTCTCCCACTTCCTAAATCTAAACCCCCTCAATTCGGTGTCATTTGGTATCAGAGCCATAAATCCCTCCCCACCTTCCTCTTTACCTCCTTTTTTGTGTGATTTGAAGTTTGAAGGATGGCCTTGAGAAATGGTTTCAGCCATCAACCAAACTTGGAAACTAGAGATGAAGAAACTCCCTGTCATTAGTTATCCGAAGAGTGCTTGGTACTCAAGCTCGAGAAGAGGAACTCCAACGAGAGAACATCTTTCATAGTAGGTGTTTGATCCAAGAAAAGGTATTCTCACTTATTATTGATGGTGGTAGTTGCACTAACGAAGCATCTCGGGATTTAGTTGATAAACTTAAGTTGAAAACTAGTTTAAATCCGAGGCCTTATAAATTACGTTGGATCAATGATGAGGAAGACCTCAAGGTTACCGAGCAAGTATGCATTGATTTCTCTATTGGAAGTTACAAAGATAAGGTGATGTGTGAAGTGGTTCCCATGAGTGCAAGCCACTTATTACTCGGGAGACCATGGCAATTCGATCAGAGAGTTATGCATGATGGTTTTTCAAATCAATATTCCTTCAAATTCAACGGACGATCATTCAAATTAGTTCCTCTCGAACCGGCTCAAGTGGCAAGGATGAACTTATTAAGAAGGAGAGCTTGGCCAAAACTAATTTGTTTATGCCTCAAAATAAAGAAGAAGAAGTTAAACCGGTTGTTGAAAAAGAAGCCGAACAAGTGGAAGAAATTGTCGGTATTGAGGATAATCACTCCTCCAAGGAATCTGAAAATGAGCCTAACCAAGAAGAAAAGATTGTGGATCTTCCGTTGGCAGCAAGTATTGAAGAAGGAACCTCAATAAAGATAGAGCTCCAACAAGCCGGGATCGCCCACCCTATGTCTCGAACGACCGTGAACCAACCCATCGGGTATGTAGATCCAATATTTAAAGCAATCTCTCATCCTTGCATGGAATGGACAAATGATTTTGAAGAGCTTGTAATGGAATACCATTGTATCCAAGTAGACCGAGAGGATAAAATGGTCAAACCGAACAAGGTTGGTATGATCCATTTAACCAAGTGCTTAATTATCTTCATGAGATTGGCTGGATAGATAGTGGACATTTTAGTGATGTTGACGTGAACTTTTTGAAGAAGAATTTAGTGGTTGTTTTCCAGCATGCAAATTTTGGAGCTAAGGAACTTTTCTTGCAAAATTATGAACTTGCTTTGCTTAGTTGCAAAATTGAGAAATTAATGAGGGATAACTTATTTGGAATTACACATGATGATTTTAGAAGCTTTTTGAATTTCGACACATTTTGTCTACATGAACCATGGTCATTGGATACAAAAGCTTGGTGTGATGAGTTACTAAATACTCGTGATCTTGAAGTTGGTACAACGGCCTTTAAAACTGTTTTGCTTCCTTGGAATAAGATTATGATTGATCATGTCATTGAGAACAAGGAGAAGTATACAAGTGCGTGGTTTATTCTCTATTTTAAGATGGAAAACTTTTCAACCGACCTTATGTTTTGGATATTATTTTTATCTTAGGATGAGCGTTTAGTTTGAGAAAAAACACATGAACGAATTTGGGTTATCAACTTCTTTTGGTGGTTAAATGGTTTACAACTTCTCATCCTTCTAACATGTGGTGATAATGTGAAGTCTTGGTGCCCTAAAGGAGTGAAGAGAGAAACACCGTGCATGGAAAGAATGATTACTTTTGGAAATCACAATAGGCGTGCACCCGCCACGATTGGTTAGTAGTTCTTTTCTTGCTAACTAATTGCTCCAAAGATTTTACAGTACTTATGCATATTACCATGAATACTTAGAAGAATACATTGCTGATTATTATGGGAACACTATGGATTATAATTGGGATGGTGAAACTCATGTTGAACTAGTTATGTGGTGGCATAGTATAAACCGGACTAATGATTACTTTGGCTGAGGAAAGAATGATGTTGTTGTGAAATGCATAGAATCTTATGAAACACCAATAGAAATTGTTCATGGATGGCTCACTTTTAAGAAGGTCTCAAGCATGAAGAATTTTTGGGGTGATGAATTCAACCCAAGTACATGCAAACTCGAGTTACCCGGCAATTATGGACTTTTAGCCACATATGATGTACAAGATCTTTTTCCATTTGCTGGCTATGATGAAGATGAACAAGATGGAGCTGACTTCCCCTTGGATTTGAGGTCAAATCCTCAAGAATCCGGGGAGCGTGACATGCCACGGATTGGCATACCGAATGGAGCAATCATCCGAGCTCGGGAATTTTCTAACATATTTGTTAATTTTCCAGGAAAATTAAGTGATGAACTATACATTTCTAAGCCAACTTTAGATGATCAAACAAGGCTAAAACATGTGATTATTTGGCATGGAGAAAAGGTGGACTTACAACCAAGAATTGAGCCTCCCGGAATCAAGCCCGCACATGAACCCGGTTGAAGTTCACGTTGCATGGTGAGTTAAAGTCACATGCAAACGTCACAAAATGTCCCACGACTAAACTCATCAACACTTCAATGGACTGAAGGAATTTTATTGCATTTTTTTAGTATAATTTTACGTTAATTTTTACGTTACATTTTAGGAGAACCCGTGTAACGACCCGATTCCCAAGACGCTGCTTGCTGCTCATCTTACTTACTCACTTTACTGTCTTACTTTCCGGCGACCCGAGAACCAGTCCGTTACATGATTTCTTACTTACTTACATTACTTTCAAAAGTGGAATACTTGTAAAACTTGTTACTTTAATTCTAAAAACTATCTTTAGTTTATAAAATAGTTTACAAGGAAAACCGTCGAATAATAAAAAAATACATTTGAATTCCACCTTTTATCAAAAAATACATAAGCATCTAATAATTTAAGTCTGCAGCGGAAGAAAAATAGTTCAACTTACATTCATTTCATTTTCAAAACATCTGTAATCCATCACACCAACATAAGGGTATACATTTTAATTACGTCTTCAAAACATTCAAAACATTTTACAATATAATTCTGTGTGTGTGATGCATCACTCCCCGTCGGTCATCACTCAATAAACTGTATCATTTGAACACTCATCTACTCTAACTTCTTGGTCAGTCACTTGCACTCATTCTTCCATTGCATTCCCTACATTGCAAAGCCTAAACTATGAGCCTAAAGCTCAGTAAGAAGCATAACTATAAAATGCAATGCATGAGTATGCTATGTTGTTAAAACAATGCACAATTTCATTCACGTTTTGATGTGGATCAAGTGATAACACAAATTAATCCCAATGAGAAAGACCAATTGCAAGGAATTGGAGGCCCAATGATAAGGTCAAGAACCAAGAAAATGCATGAAGCGTTATGTGATTTAGTGGAAGAAAATCAAATGAAGGAATCTATTCAACATCAAAACAAAACGTTTATTATGTTAAGTGTTGAAGAAAATATTGATTTCATGCAAGGTGGTCAAGAATACAAGCCCAAGAGCTCAAGCCCACTACAAGATAACTTTACCAACAAGTAAATCTATGATGGGAGAAAATCTTAACAGATTTGAGAAAAATCTTCTTAAAGATATTTTATTTTTCTAATATCTTTTTATTTCCTATTTTAGTTAGGTTTATGTAGCCTATTTAAAGGCATCCAAGTTATTGTGAAAGACACAACTTTTATGATTAATTCACCTTGAGTGTTTTAGAGAGATTTTCACTTTGGTTCTTTACGAAGAACTTGATCTTCACCAAGTTAATTCTTGATAGATCAAATTTGATAGCTTTGGTTCTTACCGACAAGTTTGGTCTGGGTCAAGCTCCTTGTTTGATAGCTTAGGTTCCGTCGGCAAGGTTCGATTAGGGTCAAGTTCCTCGTACTTGATTCAAAGGCGATCCAGGTATCTTTTTCCGCATTGTTGAAGGGTCTCGGGTTTGATATACTCATTGGTCTTGGTCAAGCTCCAAGTGTTATTTCTACTCTTTTAAAGGAATTTGAAAATGTGTTTCCCGAAGAAGTTCCAAGTGGGTTACCTCCTTTGAGAGGAATCGAACACCAAATTGATTTTATGCCTGGAGTTTCAATACCCAATAGACCGGCATACCGAGCTAATCCTGAAGAGACGAAAGAAATCCAAAAACAAGTTGACGAGCTAATAGAGAAGGGTTTCGTGAGAGAGAGTCTTAGTCCATGCTCGGTTCCTGTGATTTTAGTTCCAAAGAAAGATGGGAATTGGCGAATGTGTGTGGATTGTCGAGCTATCAACAAGATCACGATAAAGTATCGACATCCTATTCCAAGGTTAGATGACATGCTTGATGAATTGCATGGTTCATGTTTATTTTCAAAAATAGATTTAAAGAATGGATACTACCAAATACGGATGAAAGAAGGGGATGAATGGAAAACCGCTTTTAAAACTAAGTATGGTCTCTATGAGTGGTTAGTGATGCCGTTTGGATTATCTAATGCACCAAGTACTTTTATGAGATTAATGAATCATGTGCTAAGAGCTTTTATCGGAAAATTTGTCGTTGTATACTTTGATGATATACTAATATATAGCAAAACCTTAGATGCACATGTTGAACATTTGAATTTAGTTTTTATTGCTTTACGAGAAAATCAACTTTATGCTAACTTGAAGAAGTGCACTTTTTGCATGGATTCGGTAGTTTTTCTTGGTTTTGTTGTAGGTTCAAAAGGAATTTCGATGGATCAAGAAAAGGTCAAGGCGATTCAAGAGTGGCCGACACCAAAGAATGCAAGTGAGGTTAGGAGTTTCCATGGATTGGCAAGTTTTTATAGAAGGTTTGTTCGAGATTTTAGTACGATCGCGGCACCATTGAATGATCTTGTTAAAAAGCATGCTGAATTTAAATGGACCGAAGTTCATGAACACGCTTTCAGCCTTCTAAAAGATAAGCTTACTAGTGCACCATTACTTGTGTTACCTAATTTTGATAAAGTATTTGAAATTGAATGTGATGCGTCGGGAAAAGGTATTGGTGGTGTTTTAATGCAGGATTCCAAGCCAATCGCTTACTTTAGTGAAAAACTTAATGGAGCTGCTTTAAATTATCCAACATATGACAAGGAGTTATTTGCTTTAGTGAGAACTCTACAAACATGGCAGCATTATCTGTGGCCAAAAGAATTCATTATTCATTCTGACCATGAAAGTTTGAAGCATTTGAAGTCACAAGGAAAGTTACACAAAAGGCACGCAAAGTGGATGGAGTTCATTGAAACATTTCCATATGTTATAAAATACAAGAAAGGTAAAGAAAATATTGTTGCCGATGCATTATCTCGAAGGTACATACTTCTAACGTCCTTACAATCTAAATTGCTTGGATTTGAATTTGTTAAAGAATTATATGAAGTAGATTTGGATTTTGGTGAAATTTGGAAATTGTGCGAAAAGATTGCATATTTAGATTATTATAGACACGATGGTTATTTGTTTAGAAAAGACAAACTTTGTGTTCCTAAATGTTCATTGAGAGAATTATTTGTTAGAGAAACTCATGCGGGTGGATTAATGGGACATTTTGGAGTGAGCAAAACCTTAACTGTTTTATGTGAGCACTTTTATTGGCCAAAAATGAGACATGATGTGCAAGTAATTTGTGATAAATGTATCGAGTGTAGGAAAGCTAAATCAAAAATCAAACCGCACGGAAAGTATATTCCTCTTCCAGTTCCTAGTCAACCTTGGATTGATATTTCAATGGATTTTGTTATTGGTTTGCCAAAAACACAAAGTGGAAAAGATAGTATTTTTGTAGTTGTTGATAGGTTTAGTAAGATGGCACATTTTATTGCATGCTCAAAAACTAATGATGCTACACATGTTGCAGATTTATTCTTTAAAGAGATTGTGCGGTTGCATGGCTTACCAAAAACTATTGTTAGTGATCGAGATGTTAAATTTTTAAGTCACTTTTGGAGAACTTTGTGGAATAAGTTAGGCACTAAACTTTTGTTTTCAACTGTAGCACACCCACAAACGGATGGACAAACTGAGGTAGTTAATAGAACACTATCTACTTTGCTAAGAGCAATTATTTCTAAGAATTTAAAACAATGGGAGAAATGTCTACCACATGTTGAATTTGCATATAATAGAGTTATTCATTCAACTACATCTTATTCACCATTTGAAATAGTGTATGGTTTTAATCCTTTAACTCCTATGGATATGTTACCCTTGCCTACTAATGAGTTTGTTAATTTTGATGGAAAGAAAAAGGCAGAATTCGTTAGGGATTTGCATACAAAGGTCAGGGAGAATATAGAAAAGAAAAATGAGCATTATGCGCAGCAAGCAAACAAAAGCCGGACAAAAGTCGTATTCGAGCCAGGAGATTGGGTTTGGATTCACCTAAGGAAAGAAAGATTTGCAAATAAAAGGAAAAATAAGTTGCAACCTCGAGGAGATGGTCCTTTTCAAGTATTGGAGCAAATCAATGACAATGCCTACAAAATTGATTTGCCAAGTGAATATGGTAATGTAAGTGCCACTTTCAATGTTAGTGACTTATCTTTGTATGATGCAGGAGATTCGAGGACGAATCTTTTCGAGGAAGGAGGGAATGATGTGGATCAAGTGATAACACAAATCAATCCCAATGAGAAAGACCAATTGCAAGGAATTGGAGGCCCAATGACAAGGTCAAGAACCAAGAAAATGCATGAAGCGTTATGTGATTTAGTGGAAGAAAATCAAATGAAAGAATCTATTCAACATCAAAACAAAACGTTTATTATGTTAAGTGTTGAAGAAAATATTGATTTCATGCAAGGTGGTCAAGAATACAAGCCCAAGAGCTCAAGCCCACTACAAGATAACTTTACCAACAAGTAAATCTTTGATGGGAGAAAATCTTAACAGATTTGAGAAAAATCTTCTTAAAGATATTTTAGTTTTCTAATATCTTTTTATTTCCTATTTTAGTTAGGTTTATGTAGCCTATTTAAAGGCGTCCAAGTTATTATGAAAGACACAACTTTTATGATTAATTCACCTTGAGTGTTTTGGAGAGATTTTCTCTTTGGTTCTTTACGAAGAACTCGATCTTCACCAAGTTAATTCTTGATAGATCAAATTTGATCACTTTGGTTCTTACCGACAAGTTTGGTCTGAGTCAAGCTCCTTGTTTGATAACCTAGGTTCCGTCGGCAAGGTTCGATTGGGGTCAAGTTCCTCGTACTTGATTCAAAGGCGATCCAGGTATCTTTTTCCGCATTGTCTAAGGATCTCTGGTTTGATATACTCGTGGTTCTCATCACGTTTCTTAGGTTTCATATCTTCTTTATTTTTGGAAATATTACAGGATCTCAAGAACACTTCCTCCACCTACTTCAACTTCTACTGATCTTGGGCCTCGGCCCACTTACTTACNAGGCGATCCATGTATCTTTTTTTGCATTGTCTAAGGATCTCGGGTTTGATATACTCGTGGTTCTCATCACGTTTCTTAGGTTTCATATCTTCTTTATTTTTGGAAATATTACAAGATCTCAAGGACACTCCCTCCACCTACTTCAACTTCTACTGATCTTGGGCCTCGGCCCACTTACTTACTACTTGGAGTGCTCAGGCCTGTAATAACCATTTACTACTTGGAGTGCTCAAATTTTGTAAAACTATGATGCATGACTATGTGACTATGAAAACATCACCAAACATGTCATGAAAACAAACATGCAACACACATCAAACATAATCCTAATCTTTGAAATGTAGTCCCACTTAAGAGCCAAACCATCTTAATGCAAACTTACCTTAGTTAATTTCTTGAATCAATCCACTTGAGTCCCTTTTTAATCCAATAAATGACCTAAACATATAAATCATATAAGGATCAGAAATTGCATAAAGTCTTAACTTTCTATTCCAACTTTGAACAACTATAACTTCCTCGATAATGATTCATTCTTGATGATTAAGGTGTCAAATTGTTCCTTAAGGAGTCTACTATAACTTCTTAGACCCAACTTGTAAGGGGTCGACCCATGTAGACAAAACAGAGACCGTGTGTTTTTAATTTGAGAATCGGTCGACCTAACCCATAAGGGGTCGACGGCAGCTCTTCCCAGTTTCTATAAGGTGACTTGCGACGGTCCATAACTTTTTACACATAGCTTCGAATCGAGTGATTCTAACGGCTATAAATCACTCTAAGAGTTTACTCTAACTCTTAGGAAGGACATAAACTCTAAATTCCTACTACTTATCGACCGAATCTCCAAAACGCTAACTTTGTTCATACTTAACTCTTTTCTTATCTCTTAGCATGAAATCACTCGTTTTTATCCACCAATTCAAACAATACTATCATTTTATCATCACTAAACTTAGAAGAACTTAAGAGGATATAAAATGTTACCTTGAACTTCAGTTTCCACGAGAGCTTTAGAGTTTCCTACCTCGCCTCTCTTGAGATATGTCACTTTCTCACTATTTTCTCTCACAGAACTTCTTTTCTTTCTCAATCTCACTCTTCTCTTGATCAACGTGAGAACTTCATAGAAGATAGGGAAAAGAAATCATGATGGGATGGAAATGGCAGACCATGCCTTCTTATCTCCTTAATTAAACAAAAATCAACCTTTCCTTTAAGTCCACCAATGAAAACTCTACATGTTTTCGTTGACTTTTCAACTCAAATTGGGGAAGGAGTTGTTTGTGTCGACCGCTCGATCTTTGTGTCGACCGAAGGAAGTTCCCGAGAGTCATTGGTGTCGACCGCTCGTCTGTTGTGTCGACCGAAGGAAGTTCCCGAGAGTGACTTGTGTCGACCCCTCTTAAATCCTGGGGTCGACCTAAAGTATTCAATTGTGTCGACCCCTCCTAAATCCTAAAGTCGACCTAAAGTACACAATTGTGTCGACCCCTCCTCAATCCTGGGGTCGACCTAAAGTACACAATTGTGTCGACCCTTCCTCAATCCTGGGGTCGAGCTAAAGTACACAATTGTGTCGACCCCTCCTCAATCTTGGGGTCGACCGGTAAACAAAGTGTCGACCGCTCTTATTTTCTTCATCACCTTCGACCTACTAATTTACTAATATCCAAAATACCTTAACACTCTAATATTCAAGCAACATTCATAAAAATAATCTTAAACGTTTCCATCTTAAAATCACAAATTCTAAAATAAAAGTGAGAGTCGTTACAACCCGAGAGGGTTTCTCGATTAGATACATTTTTGTTATTTTGGGCCAAGAAAGAAGAGAAAATTGGCTGAAGGGGTGCAAGATCACGTGGCCATCACATTCTTGCATTCTCATTGGTCCAATTTTCCCTCCTTTATTTTCATTTCCAGCATGCATGTTGCATGACTTTGGCTCATAATTTTCCCTCCTTTTTTTGCTCCCTTTTCAGCTGACAAAACCTCCCCCAATGCTTGCTTGTAATTTTCAATTTGGAATTTTAATTAAAGTTGCTTTGAGCATCTCCCTCTCACGGGCATTTCCAACTTCAAAACCGGCAGCTAGTGCACATCTGGCCACCGTAGGTTATCTCAAAGGAATCCTCCCTCCGAGCTGCAGATTTCTTGGTGCTTCAATACTCCAGCCTTTTTCAAGGACATTAGGGTGAGGTTGAAGGTCACAAGCTGTTCCTTCCATCAATATTTTTCGTTTGGTTTTAGTTCTTTCCGCCGGCAGATTTCCGGTCACCACCAAAAAGACTGTTACTGTTCAATTGATTTCCAACCGGTCCATCCGCGAGAATTCCTATATTTTTGGAGGACTATCACCTATTTTCCTCCCAGAGTTGCACTCAAAATTTCAGCCCTAAACTCGATCTCATTGTCAAGTCATCGCCGTCCAAATTCCAGTCCCGATGCTGGAATTATCGGATTATCATTTTTCCATTTAACCTAACCTGATTCTCTCACTTCCTAAATCTAAACCCCCTCAATTCTGTGTCATAAGACCTTATCCAATAGCCCAAATCTCTAAGTCCTAAGCCCCAAGTCAAAATTCTTAAGCTCAAATCCCTAAAAACTAATCCCTAAGCAATCAGTCGTAAGCCCTAAGGCCAAAGCACTAAACCCTATGTCTTAAGACCAAAGCCTATAGTGCTAAGCCCAAGCCTTAAGTTCTAAGCCCAAGCCCTAAGCCCAAGCCCTAAGCCCTAAGTCCAAGCCCTAAGGTCTAACCCTAAAGCTCTAAGCCCAAAGCACTAAGTTTTAACCCCAAATTCCAAAGCTCTAAGGTCTAACACCAAAGCTCTAAGCCCAAAGCGCTAAGCCCTAAGCCCTAAGCCCTAAGACCTAACCCTTAATCCCTAAGCCCAAAACACTCAGACCTAAGGACTAAGCCCAAACCTAAATGCCCTAAGCCAAGACCCATATGCCTAACGTCTAGCCCTAAGCCTATGCCCTGAACTCAAATCCCAAAGCCCAAATTCCAAATCCTAAATCCCTAATCCATAAGACCTAAGCCCTAAGCTCTAATCCCTAAGCATTAATGCCAGTGCCTTAATCCCAAAGATCGAAGCCCAAGCCTTATACACTAAGCTCTAAGCCCTAAGCCCTAAGACCTATTTCTTATTTCCTATGCCTTAAGCCTAAAGCCCAATGCCCTAAACTCGAAGCCTGAATCCTTAAACCTTAAGTTGTAAGTTGTAAGACCTAAGCCCTACTTCATATACCATTAGCCTGAAGCCCTAAGACCTAAACTCTAAACACAAAGTCCAAAGCCCTAAGACCTTATCTCAAATACCTAAGCTCTAATCTGTAAGCCCTAAGCTCTGAGCACTAAGCATCAAGCCTTATGCCCTAAGCCCTAAGCATCAAGCCTTATGCCCTAAGCCTTGAGTCATATGTGGTAAGCCATTTGACCTAAGCCCAAAGCCCTAACCCTTAAGCACTAACCTCTAACCCCTAAGCCCTAAGCTCTAAGACCAAGGCACTAAGCCTTAGGCCCTATGTCTAAGCCCAAGACATAATTCTAAAGCCTATGCACTGTGCGCTACTCCCAAGAATTTATGCTCTAAGCCTTATACCCTTACCTTAAATCCTAATGCTCTAACCACTAGGCCCTAACCCCAATGCCCTTAGACCTAAACGCTAAGCCTTAAGTCGTAACCCCTATGCCTTAGTCATAATCCATATATGCCCTAAATCCAAATCCTAAATCCGAAAGCCTAAAGCACCAATTCCAAAGCCCCGATCCATAACTTATAACCTCTAAGTTCTAAGCTCTAAGCGCTAAGGCCAAAGCCCTAATTTCGAAGGTCTATAACCTAAGCCCAAAGCCGAAGGACCTAATCTGAAAGCCTTGATCCATAAGCCCTAAATCGTTCGCCATGTAGCATACCATTTCTTAAACTTTGATTTTTATTAAAAGAGGATAAATTCTTTTTCTTTTTGATCACGCATTTGTAAAACTTAGCAGCGGAAGACTTTGAAACACATTTATAATTAAAATCTCTTTTGGAGAAATACATGATTTGCATTATCGTTCTAAAATACATTACAACAAAATCCTCATGTTCGTTGCTTGGAAAACATCATTCTAATAGCCACGTAGCCACAGTCGTGGGAGCACTTCGTCAACTAACCGTAAGCATCAGCTACCCCACAAAGTTCATATATGAGCCTATTGTCAGTAAGTAAAGCATAAAATGCAAGAATACTAATACAATATGAATGTGTAAAACATTTTCTTTTCTTTTTATTTTGGGTCTTTCTTTCTTTAATTTCCATGCATCCTTATCATTGGAACTTCTTGGCAAGGAACGAGACACCACAAACTTGAGTTCACCTAAGGTGATAGCCAAATCGATTTCAAGGGTTGAGAGACCACAAACTTGTGTCCATCTAAGGGGACAGCTAACTCAAACCCGTTCCCAATGATATTTACGTAACTTTCTACTTCTTTCTTTTAATTTCCATGCATGCAAATAGTTCGTAACTTTCTTGAAAACATGATGCATGAGATGCTCATGAACATACATAATATGGATGTACCAAGAACATTATTAAGCCTAAAGCCAAAATCCCAAAATATAAAGCTCTAAGCCCTAAATCATACGCCCTAAGCCCTAAGCCGTATGTCATAAACATAAAGCCCTAAGGCCTAAGCCTAAAGCCAAAATCCCAAAATATAAAGCATAAAGTCTAAAGCCCTAAGCCATAAACCCTAAACCTTAGGCCTTACGTCCTAAGCCTTAAGCTCTAAGTCATATGCCCAAAGCTGAAGCCCTATGACCTTCCTCTAGGCCTCAACCCATTAGCCCAACCCAAAACCCAAAGCTTTGTAAGCCCTAAGCTTAGTACCTAAAGCCCAAACCCCAAAGCCATAAGCACTATGACCTAGCCTGACACGCTTCAAGTATGGGGGGAAGCGATTTGAGCTAATCGGGTATAAAACAGAAACAGAATAGTTATCGAAAATGGGTGAATTTTAAAGAGATAGATCTCGAGTTTCATACTGAGTTAACAACTGAGATTGGAGGGATGTTTGGAGAGGGAATGTAGAGCATAACCTAAAAAATTTGATATACAAAGCTTCAGGAAATCGGGAGTTATGCAGGTGAGAGTATGGAGTATTTCTGGTAAGAGAGAGAAAGTAGAACATTGCTGAAAATGCATGAACTTTGAAAGGATGGTTTTAAGGTCGCCTACAAAGTTTGCTCCTGAAATATTTAGGGATGTTTATGGGATGGGTGGAGAGTTTAAACTCAAAATTTGAGCTTAATAACTTCAAGGAAATGAAAGTTATGCAGATGAAGGTGTCGGGTGCTCAAACAGAATGTTTGAAACAAGAAATGGTGGTGTTTTGGAAAATGTAAGAAAACGATGATGGAGAAGGGCCAATGGGAAATTACACGCTTACCCTAATGTCCACTTTGGAGTGGCTGAAGACGTGTAGTAAGCCCTAGCTCACCCTTAGCTCAAAGGAAAGAAAAAACCAAAGAAAACTATCGGAATATCGCCATATATTACTCACCGGAGAAGCAAAGAGTCTTGGGATAAAATCGCCAAGGAAGAGATGCACAAAGCAATCTGAATTTTCTCCAGTCAAAAAAGTGCCACAAAGTTGTGCCAAGGGTGGTATTTAGAGACCCTTGGACGAGATCAAAAAGCTCAATCAAATGGCTCAAAATTGAGTTACCCGATTTGGGTTTTGCATACAAGAACAAGCAAAAATTATGGCCTCCTTCACTGGGCAGGTGATGATGGCTCTCTAGGGTGCCTCCACTACATTTTCTCCTCCCAAGGGCGGCCATTTAATTGTGAGAAGGCCGTGCTTGCAGCTGGTTGCTTGTGGAGTTAGTTTACATCACCTTTTGACAAAAATAGAAACATAAAAATAGTAACCCACTCACACAAACTCCAAGCAAAAACCATGCCCCAAACAAAGAGCCCTTAAAGTATTGTTTGTGAAAATGAAAATAAATGGACTGGGCCAATAAAATGGGGGAAGAAAGTCGGTCATCTTCAAATTGGGCTCGGGTTTGTGCCAAGTTCTCGGCTTCCTTCTTGTATTCCCGAGCTATCCTCCCATTTGATGAGGTGCTTAGGTTGTTCTTGATCCTTTGGACCTGGTTCCTCCATGAAAATTTGAATGCTTCATCACCTACAAAAAGAACAAACTTGTTAGAAAATCCCCGAGCTGGATGCATCCCGAGGAGCAATCACCCGAGCCCGAGCTTGGAATTTTTCTAATATGTTTGTTAATTTTGCAGGAAAATAATTGAAGAATTATACATTTCTAAGCCACTTTTGGAGGATCAAACAAGGCCAAAACACATGATAATTTGGCGTGGAGAAAAGGTGTATTTTCAACCAAAAATTGAGAGCTCCGGAATCAAGCCCGAACCCGAACACGATTGAAGTACCACGTTGCATGGCGAGTTGGAGTCCCATGCAAAAGTTATCAAGGGTTCCACGACTCAACTCTCCAGCATTTTTAGCTTAATTTTTACGTGAATTTTACGTTTGATATTTGGAGAACCCGAGAGGGTTTCTCGGCTAGGTTTTATTTTGTTTATTTTTACATGCTTGCATGGGGTTTTGCATGAGGTATTTTTGGCTAAGAGAAGGGTATTTTGGGCAAGGGAAGAAGGGAAATTGGCTGAGGAGATTCAAGATCCCGTGGCTTTCGCATTCTTGCAATCTCATTGGTCCAATTTTACCTCCTTTATTTTAATTTCCAGCATGCAAGTTGCATGCCTTTGGCCCTCAATTTTCCCTCCCTTTTTTCCCACTCTTCTCAGCAGATAAAACCGCCCCCATTGCGTGATTGTAAGGACAATTTGGAATTTGAATTTAAGTAGCTTTTTTAGCTCTCCCTTCTCGGGCATTTTCCACTTTCAGCCGGTAGCCGGAAGTTCTCTGGCCACCGTGGGTTCTCTTCAAGATTTCTCCCTCCGAGCTGTAGATCTCTTCTTGCTTCAAAGTCTCTAGCCTTCTTCAAGGACGTAGGATGAGCTTGAAGTCCATAAGCTTCTTCTTCCATCGTTGATTTTGTTTGATATTTCTTTTCTTCCGCCGGTTGTCTATTTCCGGCCACCGCTGAAAATTGTTACTGTTCCAATAAATTATGACCAATCCATCCAAGTGATCGCCTTTGAATTTTGAGGTGTAATACTTAAGAGCTTAGGGCTTTAGGCTTTGGGCACTAGGCTTAGGGGTTAGGCCTTAGAGCTTTAGGATTTGAGCTTAGGGTATAGGTCGTTGAGTTTAGTGCATAGTGCTTAGGCATATGGGCATAGGGCTTCGTGCCTTATGCTTTTGTCTTAAGTCTTGGAGCATCGGGGTTAAGGGTAGAATGCTTAGAATTTAGGGCTGGCTCTCAGCTTTGGGCTTAGAGCTTAGGGTTTAAGGTTTGTGTCATAAGCCTTATGCATTTGTAGTTTGGGCGCGAGGTTAGGACTAGTGGCTTACGCCTTTGGACTTAGATTTTCAGGCTTAGAGTTTTGGGTTTAGGGCATGGGGCTTACAACTTAGGGCATAAGGCATAAGGATTTGTGCTTAGAGCTTTAAGCTTTTGGGTTAGGTTTTTAGAGCTTAGGGATTTAAGGTTAGGGCTTTGAGCTTTGAGCTTAGCTTTTAGGGCTTTTGGAATAGGGCTTAGGGCACATGGCTCAGAATTTAGAGCTTAGAGCATAGGGTTTAGGTCATAAGGCTTTGTTCTTAGGGCTTTGGGCTTTGGGTTAAGGATTAAAAGTTAGGTATTTGAGGTTAGGGCTTTGATCTTATGGTGTAGCTTTTAGGGCTTAGAGCATATGGCTTACGGTTTACGGCTTAGAGCATATGGCTTAGAGCTTAGTGCTTTGGGCTTTAGGCTTAAGACTTAGGGCTTAATGCTTAAAGCTTAGGGTAGAGGGCTTAGGGCGCTGGCCTTAGTGCTTAGGGCCTATGGATTAAGGGTTGGCGGTTCAAGCTTTAAGCATAGGTCATCAAGCTTTTGATTAAATATACACTTAGGCCTAAGCCCTAAGCCCTAAGCCCAAAGACGTATGCCCTAAGCACAAATCATAAAGCCAAATCATAAAGCCCAAAGCTCTAAGCTGACACAGAATGGAGGGGGTTTAGATTTTCAGAAATGTGAGAATTGGGTTAGGTTAATTGGAAAACAATAATCCGAAAATTCCGAATCTGGACTGGAATCTGGACGGCGATATCTCAATGATTCGCATGAGTTTTGGGCTGAAATTTTGAGAGGAACTTTGGAAGTAGGTTGAAAAACAATCATCCAAAAATGAGGGAATTCTCGCGGATGGACCGGTTGGAAATCAATGGAACAGAAACGGCATTTTTGGTGGTGGCCGGAAATATGCCGGCGGAAAGAACTAAAACCAAATGAAAAATATTGATGGAAGGAAGAGCTTGTGACCTTCAACCTCACCCTAAAGTCCTTGACGAAGGCTGGAGTATTGAAGCACCAAGAAATCTCTAGCTCGGATGGAGGATTCCTTTGAGATAACCTACGGTGGCCGGAGGTGCGCCGACTGCCGGTTTGAAGTTGGAAATGCCCGTGAGAGGGAGATGCTCAAAGAAACTTTCATTCAAATTCAAAATTGAAATTACAAGCAAGCATTGGGGGAGGTTTTATCAGCTGAAAGAGAGGAAAAAAAAAGGAGGGAAAATTATGAGCCAAAGTCATGCAACATGCATGCTGAAAATGAAAATAAAGGAGGGAAAATTGGACCAATGAGAATGCAAGAATGTGATGGCCACGTGAACTTGCACCCCTTCAGAAAATTTTCCCTTCTTTCTTGGCCCAAAATACCCTTCTTTCAGCCAAGAATCCCTCATGCAAAACCCCATGCAAAAGCATGCAAAATAACTAAAATGTGTCTAGCCGAGAAACCCTCTCGGGTTCTCCTAAAATGTAACGTAAAAATTAACGTAAAATTATACTAAAAAATGCAATAAAATTCCTTCACTCCATTGAAGTGTTGATGAGTTGAGTTGTGGGACATTTGGTCACGTTTGCATGTGACTTTAACTGACCATGCAACGTGAACTTCAACCGGGTTCATGTGAGGGCTTGATTCCGGGAGGCTCGGTTCTTGGTTGTAAGTACACCTTTTCTCCATGCCAATTAATCACGTGTTTTGGCCTTGTTTGATCCTCCAAAGTTGGCTTAGAAATGTATAATTCTTCAATTAATTTTCCTGCAAAATTAACAAACATATTATAAAAATTCCGAGCTCAGGCTCGGGTGATTGCTCCGCTTGGCATGCCAATCCGTGGCATGTCATCCTCCCCGGGTTCTTTAGGATTTGACCGCAAATCCAGTGGGAAGTCATCTCCATCTTGTTTGTCTTCATCAAATCCAGCAAAGGGAGAAAGATCTTGAACATTAAATGTGGTTGAAACTCCGTAATCTCCCGGTAACTCGAGTTTGTACGCGTTTAGATTGATTTTTTGGACAATTTTGAAAAGACCGTCGGCTCTTGGTGATGGCTTTTAAGCTCTTTGATTCAGAAATCTTTCTTTTCGCAAGTGTAACCACACGAGATCCCCCACTTTGAAAATAATTTCTTTCCTTCCTCGGTTTGCATACTTAGCATAATTCGCATTAGCCCTTTAGATAGACTTACTAACCTTCTCGTGCAATTTTTTTATAATCTCGGCTTTCTTAGCGCCTTCCGGATTGCTGATTTCCTTAGATGGAATAGGCAACAAATCAAGAGGAGTGAGGGGGTTAAAACCATACACCACCTCAAAGGGGCTTGTCCGGGTAGCACTATGAACGCTACGGTTGTATGCAAACTCAATATAAGGGAGTTGAAGGTACCAATCCGAGAGTTTCTTATTTACCACGCTCCTTAGCAAAGTTCCCAACGTTCGGTTCACAACTTCCGTTTGTCCATCGGTTTGTGGATGGAAGGAGGTGCTGAAAAGTATTTTAGTTCCAATCCTTCTCCAAAGAGTCTTCCAAAAAGCTCTTAGAAATTTCGTATCGTCTTAAACAATAGTCTTCGGTATCCCATGCAAACAAACCACTTCTTTGAAATAAATCTCGGCCACATGTAGTGCATCATTGGTTTTGGAGCAAGCTAAGAAGTGAGCCATCTTGGAGAACCGATCTACTACAACCATGATAGAGTCTTTGGACCTGCAAGTTCGAGGAAGACCGAGTATGAAATCCATACTAACCTCCATCCAAGGATGACTCGGCACGGGAAGTGGGAGATACAAGCCTTGAGGAAGCAATCGGCTCTTGGCTTTCTTACATATAATGCACTTTTCTATAATTCGATGTATATCCCGAAACAAGTGTGGCCAATAGAAATGCTCTTTAAGAGCCTCTAAAGTTTTTTTCTCTCCAAAATGGCTAGCCAACCCTCCACCTTGAGCTTCTTTGATAAGGGAATCCCGGAGGCCACCACTTGGAATACATAACTTTCCTCCTTTAAAAAGAAATCCATCCATGAGGTAATATCCGCAATCCACTTTGTTGATACTCAACTCATACCACTTGCTGAAATCTTGGTCATCTTTATATGCTTCCTTAATCCATTCCAAACCAAGGAATTTAGTGGATAATATGGTTAGAAGGACATACCTCCTTGATAGTGCATCGGCGACCACATTTACTTCACCCTTCTTGTATTTGATTATATACGGATATCTCTCAAGAAACTCCACCCATTTGACATGACTTCTATTAAGCTTGCCTTGGCTCTTAATGTGCCTAAGAGCTTGATGATCCGAGTGAATAATAAATTTTTTAGATAACAAATAGTGTTGTCATACCTCGAGTGCTCGAATTATCGCGTAGAACTCTTTGTAATAGGTCGAATAATTAAGGGTAGCTCCCTTGAGTTTCTCACTAAAATATGCAAGTGGTCTTCCTTCTTGCATAAGGACAACACCTATCCCGACTCTAGAAGCATCACATTCCACTTCAAAAACTTTATTAAAATCGGGAAGGCCTAACAGTGCATTGCAAAGCTTGTGCTTAATGAGTTCAAAACTCTTTTGACAATTTGGTGTCCATTAGAAATCTCTTCCCTTCTTAGTGCAATCTGTCAAAGGAGCCACAATGGAGCTAAAACCTTGAATGAATCTTTGGTAAAAAGATGCTAACCCGTGGAAGCTTCAGACATCCGAGACACTCCTTGGAACAGGCCAATCCTGAATAGCTTCCACCTTGATTTCATCTACTTGCATTCCCTCTTTGGATATAATAAATCCCAAGAACTGAATTCTTGGTTGCACAAAGGAGAATTTCTTCAAGTTGCCAAAAAGCTGAAAATCTCAGAGTTTATCAAATAACAATTTAAGGTGTTCTCGGTGACTATGCATGTCAAGGCTATAAATCAATATATCATCGAAATAAACCACCACAAATTTTCCCAAAAATTCTTTAAGTACGTAGTGCATAAGCCTCATAAAAGTACTAGGGGCATTAGATAGCCCAAAAGGCATTACTAACCATTCGTAGAGGCTGTACTTTGTTTTAAATGCCGTTTTCCATTCGCCTCCTTCCTTCATGCGGATTTGGTGATAACCACTCTTTAGATCCACCTTTGGAAAACAAGAAGCTCCGCTGAGTTCATCTAACATATCCTCGAGCCGAGAAATTGGAAAACGATATTTAATAGTGATTTGGTTAATGGCTAAGCTGTCAACACACATTCGAAAACTTCCATCCTTCTTTGGGACCAGTAAAGCCGGTACGGAACGAGGACTTAATGATTCCCGAATATGCCCTTTATCGAGATGTTCTTGAACTTGTTGATGTAACTCCTTAGCCTCCTCGGGATTCAACCTATAAGAATGTCGATTTGGAAGGATTGCTCCCGGTTGCAAATCTATTTGATGTTCGATACCCTGGAGTGGTGGTATACCGAGTGGTAAGTCTTCCGGGAATACATCTTGATACTCCTCAAGGAGTTCTTGGATCTCTTGAGGAACTTCTCCCATTTCTTCAATTCTTTCTCTGAATAATATAAGTATCATCGGATTTCCTGCCAAAATAGATCTCAATAACTCTTTCTTATTCATAAATAAATTAGTTTTGGCCAAGCTCTTCGCCTTCTCAAGTTCATCCTTGGCCATTTGATCTGGTTCAAGAGGAACTAATTTAATAGATCGTCCATTAAATTTGAATGAGTATTTATTTGTGAATCCATCATGCATAACCCTCTGATAGTATTGCCATGGTCTCCCTAGTAATACATGGCTTGCACTCATGGGAACCACATCACACATCACCTTATCTTTATACTTCCCAATAGAAAAATCAATGCACACTTGCTCAGTAACCTTGAGGTCTTCCTTATCATTTATCCAACAAAATTTATAAGGCTTCGGATGTAAACTAGTTTTCAACTTCAATTTATCAACTAAATCCCTTAGATGCTAAGTTAGTACAACTACCACCATCAATAATAAGTGAACAAACATTTTCTTGGATCAAACACCTACTATGGAAGATATTTTTTCGTTGGAGTTCCTCTTGTTGAATTTGAGTAGTAAGCACTCTTCGGATAACCATTAACAAGGGAGTTTCTTCATCTCCGGTTTCCAAGTTTGGTTGATGGCTGAAACCATTTCTCAAGGTCATCCTTCAAACTTCAAATCACACAAAAACTGAGGTAAAGAGAAAGGTGGGGAGGGATTTATGGCTCTGATACCAAATGACACGTAATGGAGGGGGTTTAGATTTTAAGAAGTGGGAGAATCAGGTTAGGTTAAGTGGAAAACAATAATCCAAAAATTCCAGAATCTAGACTGGAATTTGGACGGCGATATCTCAATGATGCGGATGAGTTTTAGGCTGAAATTTTGAGAGGAACTTTGAAAGTAGGTTGAAAAACAATCATCCAAAAATGAGGGAATTCTCGCTGATGGAACGGTTGGAAATCAATGGAACAGTAACGGCATTTTTGGTGGTGGCCGGAAATCTGCCGGCGGAAAGAACTAAAACCAAACAAAAAATATTGATGGAAGGAAGAGCTTGTGACCTTCAACCTCACCCTAAAGTCCTTGAAGAAGGCTGGAGTATTGAAGCACCAAGAAATCTCCAGCTCGGAGGGAGGATTCCTTTGAGATAACCTACGGTGGCCAGAGGTGCACCAGCTGCCGGTTTTGAAGTTGGAAATGCCCGTGAGAGGGAGATGCTCAAAGCAACTTTCATTCAAATTCCAAATTGAAATTACAAGCAAGCATTGGGGGAGGTTTTATCAGCTGAAAAGAGAGGAAAAAAAGGAGGGAAAATTATGAGCCAAAGTCATGCAACATGCATGCTGAAAATGAAAATAAAGGAGGGAAAATTGGACCAATGAGAATGGAAGAATGTGATGGCCATGTGATCTTGCACCCCTTCAGCCAATTTTCCCTTCTTTCTTGGCCCAAAATACCCTTCTTTCAGCCACGAATCCCTCATGCAAAACCCCATGCAAAAGCATGCAAAATAACTAAAATGTATCTAGCCGAGAAACCCTCTCGGGTTCTCCTAAAATGTAACGTAAAAATTAACGTAAAATTATACTAAAAAATGCGATAAAATTCCTTCACTCCATTGAAGTGTTGATGAGTTTAGTCGTGGGACATTTGGTCATGTTTGCATGTGACTTTAACGCACCATGCAACGTGAACTTCAACCGGGTTCATGTGAGGGCTTGATTCCGGGAGGCTCGGTTCTTGGTTGTAAGTACACCTTTTCTCCATGCCAATTAATCACGTGTTTTGGCCTTGTTTGATCCTCCAAAAATAGCTTAGAAATGTATAATTCTTCAATTAATTTTCCTGCAAAATTAACAAACATATTAGAAAAATTCTGAGCTCGGGCTCGGGTGATTGCTCCGCTTGGCATGCCAATATGTGGCATGTCATAAGCCCTAAGCCCTATGACATTAGACCAAAGCCTAAAGCCTAAAGCCCTAATCCTAATGCCCTAAGCTATAGGCCCTAATCCTAATGCCCTAAGCTATAGGCCCTTAGCCCTAAGCCTTAAACGATAATGGAAACGCCTTAATCCCGAAGCCCTTGTCCTTAGCTCAAAGCCAAAATCCCGAAGTCTTAATCCCTAAGCTATAATTTAAAAACACTAATGCGAAAGCCCTAAGCCATCAGCCTAATACCCTTAGCCTAAGGCATTAAGCCTTAAGTCCTCAACCAAAAGCCAAAGGCACAAAGCACTAACACCTAAGCCCTAAACCCAAAGACATTAGCCCTACGCCAAACTTTCAAAGCCACAAGCCATAACACCAAAGCCTTATGCTCTACATCCTAAGCCCTAAGCCCTAAGTCGTACACCCTACGCTCTAAACCTAGGTCCTAGCCCTAAGCCCTAAGCCCTAAGCCCTTAGCCCTAAGCCCAAAGCCCTAATCCCTAAGCTTAAAGCTTTAAGTCCTAAGCTCAAAGCTCTAAGCCAAAAGTTCAAATCCCTAAACCCTAAACCCAAAGATCTAAGCCCTAACCCTAATGCCCTATGCTTTAACCTCTAAGCCCTAACTACTAATTTCAAAGCCCTAAATCCTAAGCTCAAAGAACTGAGTGCCAGCTCTAAGCCCTAAGCCCTAAGCCCTATATCTTCAGCCCTAATCCAAAGCACTAAGCCCTAAGAAGTAAACCTTATATCCTAAGCACTAAGCCCTAATCCCTAAGCCAAATGCTTTAAGCCCTAATCCCAAAGTTCTAAGCGCTTATCCCAAAGCCCTATGTCCTATGCCCTAAGTTCTACGCCCTACTCCCTAAGCTTTAAGCCCTTTGCCCGTAGATCTTAGACCAAAGCCCGAAGCTCAAAGTGATACACAGTAAGCCCTAAGCCATAAGCCCTACGCCTTTCGTTCTAAGCCCAAAGACTTAGGCCTCAACCCCTAAGCCATAAGCACTAAGCCCTAAGCCTGGAGCACAAAGATCTAAGCTTTAAGTCCTACGCTTAACGGCTAAAGCCCTTAGCTCCAATCTTTAAGCCCTATGACCTATGCTCTAAGACCTAAAAGCTACGCTCAAAACGCTAAGAACAAGCACTAATCCCAAAGCCCAAAGCTTTAATACCTCACACCAAATCCCAAAGCCTAAAGCCCTAAGCCCAAAGTCTTATGTCCTAAGTCGTAAGCTTTAAGATAAAACCCTATGGCCTAAGCTCTAAGCCCTAAGCCTCAAGCTCTGAACCCAAAGCTCTAAGCCTTATGCTCAAAGCCCTAAGTCCTAAGCCCTAAGTCCTAAAGCTCTAAGCCTTATGCTCAAAGCACTATGAACTAAGGCCTAAGCCTTACGCTAAAGCCTGAATCAGACAAGCTTACGCCATAAGCCCAAAGCTCTAAGTCTGAGGCTCTAAGCCTAAAGCCATTAGCTGACATGCCACAGATTGGCATGCCAAGTGGAATAATCACCCGAGCCCTAGCTCAGAATTTTTCTAATATGTTTGTTAATTTTGCAAGAAAATTAATTTAAGAATTATATATTTCTAAGCCAACTTTGGAGGATCAAACAAGGCCAAAACACATGATAATTTGGCGTGTAGAAAAGGTGGATTTTCAACCAGAAAATGAGAGCTACGGAATAAAGCCCGAACCCAAACCCGAACCCGATTGAAGTATCACGTTGCATAGCGAGTTGGAGTCCCATGCAAAAGTGATCAAGGGTTCCACGACTCAAGTCACCAGCATTTACATGGATTGAAGAGATTTTATCGCATTTTTAGCTTGATTTTTACGTGAATTTTACCTTGGATATTTGAAGAACCCGAGAGGGTTTCTCGGCTATGTTTTATTTTGTTTATTTTTGCATGCTTGCATGGGGTTTTGCATGAGGAATTTTCGGCTAAGAGAAGGGTATTTTGGGCCAAGGAAGAAAGGAAAATTGGCTTAGGAGATTCAAGATCACGTGGTTTTCACATTCTTGCAATCTCATTGGTCCAATTTGGAATTTGAATTTTAGTAGCTTTTAAGCTCTCCCTTCATCGGGCATTTTCCATTTTCAGCCCGCAGCCGGAAGTTCCTCCGGCCACCATGGGTTCTTCAAGGGTTCCCTCCTCCGAGCTGGGGTTCTCTTTTTGCTTCAAAGTCTCCAGCCTTCCTCAAGGTCATAGGTTGAGCTTGAAGTCCATAAGCTCCTTCTTCCATCGTTGATTTCCTTTGATATTTCTTTTCTTCCACCGGTTGTCAATTTCTGGCCACCGCTGAGCATTGTTACTGTTCCATTATATTCCGACCGATCCATCCAAGTGATCGCCTTCAAATTTTGAGGTGTATTATTTAACCCTTACCCAAAGTTCCCTTCAAATTTTCAGCCATAAACTCGATCTCATCGTCGAGTTGTCCTCTTCCAAAATCCGGTCCCGATTCTGGAATATCGGATATTCCTCCGTTACAAACCCTAACCGACTATCCTCCCTCTTCCTAAACCTAAACCCCCTCCATTCAGTGTCATTAGCTTGATGCTCTAGGCCTCAAGCCCAAAGCCCTACGCCTTATGCCCTAAGCTCTAAGCCCTATGTCATAAACATAAAGCACTAAGGCCTAAGCCTAAAGCCCAAATCCCAAAACTAAAGCATAAAGT
>QAOC01015270.1:0-22484 GCA_003255005.1 Begonia fuchsioides
TAAAATTGGCTCATAAATTATAGTTTTTAAAAAATTAAAATTAATATCGGCTTAAAATCAATAATTCTAATTTATTTTGTGATTTCGCTTGGCATTTGCCCATTCATCACAAAGAGCACGTGCTAGGTTCGACGCCTATGCATCCAGGCATAACTCAGTTGGCCTAGAAATGGTAGATTGGGTACAAGAGTCTAGGTTCGATGCATGTGCTATCCTAGTGTGAGAGTTGTTACTCCCAATGTTGTGATAGCTCCTTGGGATATCAGGTAAATGCCTCATATCTCTGGGCCGCTGAGTTACCGTGATTTAATCTCATCACAAATTGTCGGGCCGGAGTGTGAAGGCCTTGGGAGCGAGAAATTTTGCCTTTTGGTACAAGTTTAGAAAAAAGACAATTCAAACTTTGGCTGCAAGAATCCGCACAAAAAATGGGTGGCTATCTGTACCATTAAAGAAACATTTCCTTTTTATTTCGTAATTATGAAAATATTTCATATTATTTTCATAAATATGAAACAATGAATAAATATCTAAATAATAAACGAGAATGTTTACTCTAATGGTGTGAAGTGCGGAAGATTGCGTCTTTGGTGAGGTGGCCTGCATGACACGGTCTTTAGATATATTCTCGAAACGGATTGCACTTTTAATCACACGATCGATTCGACCCGGGATGGGAAAACTAACGCATGTTCGTGCTTTCTATTTGACGGGACTTATCAATTGAAACATAACCCGGATGCATGTGATATCAATTATTCTAGGTTAAACTATCGTCATCTTGCTCAACTTCAGCTCCTTTGTGAGGAGAGGAGATACAAACCGGTCTGGTTAAGCTGGCCGAGCTATATACCAAGGTACACGATCTCGTACAATCTCCGGCCACCAATTGAGATCTCCTCCATTACCGAGATGGAAAGCTCGTACAAGAATCTCTACATGGATTGGTGGTTCTGCTTTACGTCGAAAGGGTGCTCATTCAAGCACGGAAACCCTAATTCGTATGTACATTGTGTGTAGAAAGAGAGTGAAGAAAGACATAGCCACGTGCATTCGACAACATAAGATAATGGAGGCCTAAAGTCTCTCTCGACTACCTGATTCAGACCTGAAAAAAATCAGAATTTGAAAAATTGAGTTTCTAGATATGAGAAAGAACAAAATATGAAAGAGATAACCATTTGTAGATTTTTGTCATTTTTTTATTTCATTCAAACATTATATATAATACAAAAGTGACATAAACAAAATTAAATTAAATAGTAACTTTTACGGTAAAAATGAAATAAAGAGGGTAAAAGTTTTACCCTCTTTATTTTTTAAAATTTGCATAATAATTTTTTTGATATGTCGTTGCTAAACGACCATAACTTATTTCACAATTCTCAGAATGACCTAAAACTTGAACCAATAGAAACTAGACATCATGAGCATAGAAATTTATAAGTCACACGTTAAATTTAGTGATAGTTTGTCCTTTAAAAAATCAGCCTCTAAGAGTTCTTGTGCTTAAATCTCTCAAGACGTTTTTGCCAATGCCTATGGTACAAAATAAGTGCAGGAAACGAGATTTGATCTCGTAGTTGATGCTGAAGAGGGCGAATCAGTGCAAGTAGAGAATGAAATGGCGAGCTTCGATCTGTGTCTTAGTTCACTTCCGATGGGCTGCAAAGAATCAATTGCGTAACAAATGAAAACAATGCAGAGATTGTTAGGGAGACTTTGTGTTTGTCTGCATGGCATCGAGGATGAATTGGAAACTGTGGTTCGGTGTCTACTCCGACATAGGGTCTCGATCCTCAACATTCTTGGCTACTGAAAAGCAACCAAAGCCAATACATTATGGGGTCCGGGTCCGAGGTTTGAGGTTTTGAGTACAAGGTCTGGGGTCTGGGCATGTGATATTTTAGATTTTAAAAATCATCAATTGACNACAAAAGCTCAGTACATATAATGCCACACACTTCATACACATAACTTAAGCTCTGCTAAATGTTTTTTTATTTCTTATTCTGCAAATGATTCTAACACAAAACAAATCCATATACCGTAATTCCATATCGAAATGCATTGTCCGAGCAGAATAGGAGTTCAGAATGATAGCTCTGGATTCTCTGATATTCATGTAAATAATCTCTCATGTATCTCAGACCTGCCAAATGAATTTGATCACCAAAAATGATATTATACTGGAAGTGCTATATATTGAAAGAATTTCCACAAATTTGGCTAGAGATACTCAGAATAGCCGAGGCTGTGACTATTCCAATTGGGGAACATGGCTAGGCATCCAGGCAATAACTTAAACATGATCATTGAAACGTAATCAAGCAAAAAAACAAAAAACAAATGAGAACTTAGCATCTTATGAGTCAGATGGGTTGTCGAAATATTCCCACAGATGTCTTCCAATCATGATATAAACGTACGATTGCAAGTCCCCCATTTAAATTTTCGATTGTATTGTCAATTTTATGTACAGAACTCCACTTGACTAATTCGCCCTAGATCACAAATATATCTAAAACTAGACTAATCATAAACCAAGAACAATGTAAAATTTAATGTTAGATTAAACAATCAAACATAATTATCATACTAAACTCTGAGAAGTCTGGCATCAAATTTCTTAAGATTTTGCAAGACATGTTTAGTTTTCATGCATACTGAAACTATTCATTCAAGGAGTGATAACTACCTCATAATGATACCTCAAACTTTATATTCCTCTACTCTCATCCATTTGGTTGCAGACCACTTGTTCCCCGTGATCACAGGACAACCACCTGCAACCATTGCACATCAAAGAAGAATGTAATCTCCAAACAATGGCAGAAGAAAACTAACTTAAGTTATGCTATTTCATTTGTGAAGAGATGTTTCCATAAAGCATAAGTGATGAGACCAGATTATGGGCTCTTTACAGAAATCACAAAATGTTATAATTTACCATCAATTCATTCAATATTTTCTTTTTAGAGGATAACTTCTCCCATTTGAATTGTGTGTCAGATGTATTAACACCATACCCCCTCCATCTGGAAATTTTGGTTCAAATTATTTGCTTTAGAGTGAAAGTTGGTTTTTCATTGCATTTATTATGGTTTTTTATCACAAGTATTGTAATTGGCACAGTCTTATTACTTCAAATAAATTGATTTCTTTTCTTTTCAAAAGAAAATCGAAGAATAGACAAGGAGCAACAAACCATGCAAACTTGATGGATCTAGAGAGGCATCAGGCCTCATGCTCCAGAAAAGTAACGCATCTCCCATCTTTGGTTTCACAGACAGTCCCGTTTTGCCACACTCAGATAGCTCATACCACCAAGGTACAGAACTAATATTTCCTTTGGCAGCGGGAAAGACTGTCTCTCCACCTTCTTCAACTTCCGAGCTGAATAGTAAATGAGAAACTACCATATTATAAAAATATGCAAGCTACTTTATCCATGTAAACGAAAAAAATAAATATATTTTTACCAGGTACATAAGCACTATTTTTACTTACAGGTACATAAGCACTGTAGCAATGCGTTGACCTCCATTTTTTGTATTAAATTCATCTTGAAAATAATCATAGTGAGGTTCATATTTCTGCCCTACTTCATAATGGAGTACTTGAAGTCCTTCCCCGTGCTCTGTATAGGCAATGGTTTAATAATTAACTTTGAAAAATCAGATTGATGAAATTGCCATTTGTCAATTGAGTGATAGACGATTGCAGATTGTCAACAGTAACAAAAAACTGCAAAAAAACAGAGTACTTCCTTAAGGACACTCTCAACTCCAAAGTATTTGCTCATAAACATCAAACCATACTCTTCGATGTAGAATTTCTTGCATGGAAAAAGATGTACTGTGGAATATCTGAAACAGTGTAATGCTAACAAATAATTGATGAAAAACCATAATGCTCAGGGGAACCAAGGAACGTGCACACAGAAGAAACACTCCAGTTTCTTCCACAAAATGGGATATTGATGATTGGTCAACAATATAAAAAACTTTCTCCAGAAGATAGTTTATGGTAATCTGTGCCATGATTTTGTCAAGAATGTGACACCAAAGAACAAAAGTTTCTCAATGTTAAAAGTGACTAACACATTCGAATTCTACTGGCAAGTTTACAAACATAATGTTAGTTCAAATTTTTGTACCTACGGGTATGAAGGAGAAGTCAGCAATTCTTTTCTCAATGTCTCTAATGGTTTTATCAACCCCTCTTGTCAAAAATGTTCCTGAACTAGTACGAACCCTGCAAATAGAAGGTCCAAATCAAATTTAGAAAAGTGAAAACGTCAACAGAAAGAGAGAAAGATGCAGAGAAATTTTCTCTATTTGTTATGTAGGTCAATCAGATAATGTTAGCTATGTTATACCTGCTATCTTTACTCTCCCCAGTTGTACTATCAACTACAGACGACTTTTGCATACTTGGCTTTGCTAGGCTTATTAAGTACTCACATTCCTCCTTCGTCTGCATAAAGTTGTAATGAATATCAAAACTTGGCTAGTTTAAGATATTTTCAAGGTGCAGATCAAATCACTCTGAAAGAAACCAATAACTTAGACATATCTTAATCTATCATAGGAAAAACAAAGGGAATCAAAGATTTCTGCACGACATATAAAGAATAAACTATTTTTTCAGTTAACTGGTGCGTAATTGATGCAAAAAGATCCTTATTAAAGCAAGCTACATGGTGATAATTCCAAATCAAAGTGAATTTTTCAATCTGTCTCGCCACCAATTGACAGATCTTGCACAAAAATTGTCACACAAGCTGGGGACGTTCTATTATCAGAAGCATAGAGTTTCAAGGAAGGCTTTGCGTGAGTAAAATTGAAACATCCATAAAGAAAATGACTAAAATTTATTTCGTAAGAACGTTAACATCTGTTGATCGAATTCATTGTCGATTGAACTTAGATGCGGAACTGTTAACTAAGCAAAGAAGAAAACAGATCTTTAAATAAACCAGATTCAGAAACTTTCAAACCGTAAGCATACAATCAAAATATTACTTGATAATGGAGAATGACTTACCAGAAAATTATGATATACGAAAGCTCTAGGCTCCCATGATATAACTTCAACCCACTGTTCACCTCTCCCATCGTCAAATCTGTAATTAAGAAAAGTCAAACATTTAAAAAATTTCCAAAGCCAGAAAGAAACGTCGAGCCATTACGAAATCACATACCGTTCCGAAGTCTTTCGCACAATTGAACTGAGATCGTTCGCTTTGTGTGAACCTTTGGAATCGCTAGGAATAGAGAGCATTCCAAGAGCAAGAAGAAGGAGAATGACGAAGGTGAACATGATGAGCATGCTAAAAACCAAGGTCGAAGAAGTAGACGATTTCCGAGCCGGAAATCGAGCTTGCCGCGGTTTCGCCATCGTCAAACACCCCCAAAAAGAAGATCAAACGAAAAACAAAACACCAGAACCCGATGGAAACGAGATCTAACGCGCTTTGCTATGTCCGATTCAGAATCTACGGTTTCAAAGCATCTTCACGCTGGTTGTAAAGGAGGAAGGTTTGAAAACGGAAGTCTTCGTCTTCATTACTCACTCCTTCTCGGCTTCTTCCCTTGTGTTATTTGTAATAATTTATAATTTGTAATAATAATAAATTAAATAATAAAATGGTAAAAATGATCCAAACCGGTGAAAACCATTTTGAATCATATTGTTGGATTCAGTTNGGTTTGAAAATGGAAGTCTTCGTCTTCATCACTCACTCCTTCTCGGCTTCTTCCCTTGTGTTATTTGTAATAATTTATAATTTGAAATAATAATAAATTAAATAATAAAATGGTAAAAATGATCCAAACCGGTGAAAACCATTTTGAATCATATTGTTGGATTCAGTTCGGTTCAGGGTCGGATCGCACAAATCTTTTTCACGTATTCAATACTAATTTCAAAACCTAAGACTAATCCATAGGATTATTAGCCAATTATGGGTAGACAAAACTGGATCAGAACCGCAAACTAGATAAGAACTGTCAATTTTAATTTAGTCTTTGTTTTAATTTTGAAAAACCATGATTTATGAGCCGGTTTTGGTCTTTTAGAGTAATAAACCGTAAAACTGGAGTCAGGACCATGGGTAAAAAAAGTTCTAAAATCAAGTAAAATTTAACCTAAAATCATAATAAAATATGATATAAATATAAAATTAGTTATAAACTCGTTCAATTATTTAAATTCAATTCAAATATAATAAAAAATATATTTTAAATTTTTTAAAGTTAATTATATTCATAAATAATTGACAACGAATTCTAAAAATTAAAATTTTTTGTTGTCCCCAGCAACGGCGCCAAAAACTTATTGCTATAAAATATAATCGCTAAAATGCAAGTGCACATGTCGCAACGTAGTAATAAAAATATTGATATCACGAAGACAAGTCAAATTCATAATTTAAAAAATAAATTACAAAGTATTATAAAGAAAAAAGAATAACATTAAATGTTTGATTTTTTGTATCTATATTCTGCTCCTAAATTAAACGGATAATTAAAGTATCAAACTAATGACCTAAATTAAGCATAAAAGTAAAGTTGGTGGTCGAATTGAAAATTCGTAGAAATCTCGACTAGGACTTTTCATAAATTGATTTACTTGAACTGCCTTCGGCGAGTGCTGCAGTTTAATCACAACATCAGTTTAGTTCTGGTCTGAACACTTAATAAATTGGAGCTGGCGTTGCATCTATGAGGTGGTTTAAGAACAAGTACGATTAGACCGCACTACGTTAGAATGAACATAATGAAAACACTCCTAGCTAAATCGTGCCACTTGATCTAACTACCTAATGGTTTTAATACACGTCTTAGCAAACACGCAATGACGTATTGTCGGGATTACTCTAGAGATAATTACAGCAAAGCAAAGATATTTAAGCACTTATTAAAACGAGTTCTAAAGGCTAGCATGCAATTTCATTAAGAAAATCAATATATAAAAATTCCTAATTTTAATTCAAACGAAATAATTCTACAATAACTATCAAGAGTTCATATAATTCACGAAAGTAAAAACGAAAAGCTAAGGGAGAGAATTTTTGTCCTCGCCGTCGAAAGTCGTTGGTTGCACAGCCTCGTTCCCTTACTTCCGTGATCGCCGTCGTAAACCTCTACTTCAGATTTGTGCCTGAAGCTTGATCGTGAATCTTGTTTTTCAATTCTATCACACTTAATTTGTGGTGATCTTATTTCTTTATGTAGATTTCGTGCAGCTTTGAATTGATTTGGAAAGCTGTTAAGATTTGGAGGCATATCTGAATCGGTTTGGAAATAGGTTGAGATTAGAAAAGATTTCTAAATCTTCAAAGATATTCTTGTTTCCAAATTTAAATTTAAATTGATTATTCCTTCTTTTTCATGATTCTTCCAGTTTATTTCTTGTACTGCAATCTATATTAATACTCCGCAACAATATGAAAACAAAAATCCCGTGATCATAAAAATCTACAAAATATCGGGCAAAATTACGTCAAAATAACGTTACTGATGCTATATGTAATGTTGTATCATTATTGCAGCATTGTCCTTAAAAATCCGATTATCTCAATTAAATCATTACTGATTCCTAATAATTTGATCAATAAAACTACGTGATTATTAAGTCTTTTCGAGAATTAACAATCATCTCTATAGCCAATATCGAACTGATCTGGTAAATGCTCACTCATTCTCAACAAATGCATGAGGTTTTGAATTTTTAATCTTAAATATTATAATATAAGTTATACAATTATTCAAACAACTTTTATTTTATTTTTTTCTTTCATTAATTAATAGCGAACATAGTTTATTCAAGCATTTAATCTTAGAATTTTTAGGCAATGATTTCTGTATTGATCTAATATAAGTGATCGATGTGTTTACCCGCTTGTGGATTTTGACTAAAAATATAATCAATTATTAAGATTATCCCATTCGATTAACTTATCCTACATTTGACTCGGTTTCATTCCGTCACAATTATTGAATATAAAAATAAACGTTAACCTTTTAAATAAACTAATCTCACTTGTATTTATTAAGTTCTATCATCCATCATGCCAAACCTTATTTGGTACTTCAATTATTTATTATTTATATTACACTAGCCTATAAGATTATGTAAGTTAAATAAAAAAAAATGAAAATTAAAAATTAAACCTAGAAATAGGATGACTTAAATATACTATATTGATTTATCTATCGTTTATCATGGGCAAATCGATAAGAGAGAAAGACGAGACATCGACGTAGAATTGATTTTCGACTAGAATATTAATTAAGTGAAATTCGTAATATGTGTGATTATGGTGTAACAAGGACAAAGAGTTAGGGCATTAGTGCTAGGTGTTTGGCAATATATTATTAAAGAGGTTTGGTAGTGCCCCCAACTTAGCTACTCAACATGCCCACAACTCCCCAACATTCCATCGCTTTTTGCAAAATAATATTTATACGTTTGCTTTTCAATTTACTTTCTTAAATTGAAGGATAATGCATGAACTGATAATTAATACAATAAATATATATTTATAACGTATTATATTGTTTGCATAAGTCATTGTTTAGTAGAATTGATTTTCAACCTAAAAAGAAAAAAATGATTTAGATTGACTAGCTTGTTAGTATTTTTGTAAAATCTAACTATTAAGTGATTATTGTGATAAACATAAAGAGTAAAGAAAAGAAAATTTCAACTGATGTGTTAATGCAGTTTGACCAACCTTACTTACGTTTGTGTTCCAAGGCCACAAATTGAAAATTTATTTCTCGTTGCACGAGTATTTACTAAGTTGACTTACGAGTATGAACGAAACTGCTACAATTGAATTTTTCTTTTCGAAAGACGTTATCTTTTCTCAATTTTTGCTCGAATAAAATTGCAAAAAAATAATTGGGTTGTGATTATATAATTTGCACAATCTCACACTTATAATTTGACAACGCTTCCACATCCTTTTGGTCCTTCAAATTCTAGCTAAAATGATTCATCATTATCCAATTTATAGAATTTGCATTCTTAGATGTTTCGGTTGATTATAGCCAATTTTAAAACTTTGTAACTATTTTTTACCGTTAGAGAAATAAAATAGTCGTTAAAGAATTTTAATCGATGCATTATTGTAGCCATTCTTAGATGCATTATTGATGCATTTTTTCACATTTTACATTACGGCGACAAATTTATTAAAAGTGTGAAATAAGAGAATACACGTAGGATCGAAAACAACGATATTCCCGAGTGAGTTATAGTTTATCCGATTTGCGAGCTTACCACTTTATAGTATATTCCATTTGATTTCAGGCTAATAACCATAGCTTGGCCTTGGCTTAGTTACCCTGCCCACCGTTTTCATTTTTATATGAAATAATAATTGACGTTGACTTGATAACCCATCTTTTATTTGTGCATAAAAAATAAGCATATGTTTGTGATGATTGTCACGTTTAAATGAATAGTTTTTTTTTTAATTTAGTATATTGTTTAATGGGGAGGGAGTCATCGAAATTAAAGCACGCACAGACATAGCTCAATTGGTTCAGAAATAGTAGATTGGGTACAAGAGCCTAGGTTCGATGTCTGAGCTGTTATAGTGTGGGAGTTGTTACCCTCAATATTGAGGTAACTCCTTGGGATATCAGGTAAAGACCTTTTATCTCTGGGCCGCCGAGTCACCGTGATTTAACCCCCTCACAAACTGTCGGGCCTGTGTGTGGGGGCCCTGGAGACAAAAGATTTTGCTTTTTGGGTACAAGAATTATCGCTCAAATTTAGCATTTTGAACCCGGCAAATGAGAGAAAGGCCATAGGCTGCAAATGAGATCTTTGTGAAGCATTTAATTTTAGATAAATATCAATATACATATTGAACTCTGATGATAATTATCGCGGTGCAGATACGTTAAACATTTAAAAATTGTCGATTGATATGCAGAATTTCACTTAAGTTTGACGAATATCCTAACATTACGTTTTTGTTAGCTTTATTGATATCAGCCAATTTTATTAATACATTGCAGTAATTAATCATGATAAAAAATTAAAAACATTATAATTTGACTAGAATGACGGTTTTTTTCAAGTTTAACTTAATTAAATAAAACTATTGCTAGAGCTTTTTTTATTTATATGTAAATCATTAAAGTTAATCACAATAAAATAAATACTGGCTAAATGGATGAGCATCTTAGAATTTACATATTTTGATGCGTAGATGTTCATTTAAATTATTGCAAAGTTCAACGTACCGATTGAAACTTTTGAAATTTGAGATAATTGCTGCAAATATTTTCAAAATCTAATATCAACGTAAAGAATATTGTCAGAGAGACTATCATTTGTTAGTAAGGGTGGACATGATCTGGGCTGATTTTTTGAAAAAATTAGACAAGACCAATATATTATGGTCCAACAATTTTAAGTCCAATGACCGACCATTACCAAGACTGGACCAGAAATCTGGTCTCGATCTGGTCTTGATTTTTCTTAATAAAATAACTTGACAATTAGTTATATCTAATAATATCAAAATAAATTTCAATTATATGTAATACGTAATAATTAATAATTTAGAAGTGGCATTCGAGCCGGCTCGAGAGAGCCGAGCCAGAAATCGTCCGGCTCGTCGAGCCTGTCGAGTTTTTTTCAAAAATTTTAGGATCAAGCCGACTCGCGAGCCTTGAGTCTATTCGAGCCGAGCCAAACGAGCCTAACATATGAAAAAAATAATAATTTATATATCTATGATGCATAATGCAAATAAATAAAAAAATATTATGTATGTCAAATTAATATTTTTTAAATTTTATTTCTATTTTATCTATTATTTACAAAAAATTATTTACTTTTTTTATAATAGTAGTTCGACTTAATTGAAATAAAATTAGGTAAGGTCTAATATACTAAAAAACTTTACAAAAGTTGCTTGAAAAAAAAATTAGAATTTACAGACATTTTGAGAACATGTAATATTAAACTAAAAATTATATTAAAATAACCAAAAAAATTATAATAAATATTAACTTTATCATGAAAAAATTTTAAAACACATTTATTAAATTCATCCACCACATCATAATTATCCATTTTTAATTAGGAGTTAATATGGTCCGATAGAGTTAATATCAGTTTAGGTTTGTTCTGTTCACCTCTGTTTGTTAGTCGTTCATGGTGACCCATGAACTAAAATAAGTCAACCGCACAACCTTTGAGTATTCTTCTAACCCAACTTAATGTGATTTTCAAGTGCATGAGAAACTATTTTTATCGTTCAAAACAAAAGTATCGAAACCCTCTTACAAAAGCAACAAAGCTACAGCAACCTAAATATCAAGTCAACATTTCAAAGTAATTTCCGAATATCATTCTCTCCTCTTGGCTTTCTCTCTCTAGACTCATGCGGCGGACAGAAGGGCAAATTTATGAGAGAGAGAACGGAGAGAGAAGCTGCATCCGATGAATAAACTCGACGTCTTTAACGAGCGGGTTATCTGTTCTGCATGGTGGGGGGCCTGGATAGCAAGGTGGAATGCATTCACATTCTCTCTCTTCCATTAAATCTTGCTCCTGAAATTCATGCCATGAAAAAGCTTAGTTTCTTCCAAAAGAGGACGATGATCAACGAAACCCTAATTATTCTGAGAGAGACCATCTTCACCTTCTCATTCATAGTCATGATTCCACTCCCACTTCCTTCAATCAAAACTTCTTGGCTGCACATATTAAATTAAGAGGATGGTCCCATGAATTTGGTCTTCTAAGATTTAGGTCATAAAATTTTCTTAGTTCTAAGATTAGTGACAATCTGTTGGAGCGAATAATTGTAGTTCGAGTTCAATCGTTTAAGTCAATGGCACACGAGCCGAGCTGGACCGGTTTTGCTTTTAAAATTTGTGAGTAACGGACTATGTCAGTTTAAAACCGCATTTCATAACATGTTAAAATCTTGAAACCAGCTTAACCCTAATCCATGAGTCAAAATTCCGAATATAAATTCGCAATATAAACACAATCTTACGAAGGATCTTAGACAGGAATATAAATGGGGTTACTTCTTCTATGTACTCGTGCAAAATAACCTGTGTTTGCTGCATCTGAAAGGCTTGAGAAACTCAGAAATGGCCGGAGTTCCAAGCCGGCGAGGCTTCGGGAAGAGAAGAAGCTTGCTTCTCTCCCATTCCGGTTCAAATTTTGAATCTGAACCAACCCCTACGCTACTCTCTGCAAAACGATGCATCTCTCTCTCTCTCTCTCTCTCTCTCTCTCTCTCTCTCNATGATTCCACTCCCACTTCCTTCAATCAAAACTTCTTGGCTGCAAATATTAAATGAAGAGGATGGTCCCATGAATTTTGTCTTCTAAGATGTAGGTCATAAAATTTTCTTAGTTCTAAGATTAGTGACAATCTGTTGGAGCGAATAATTGTAGTTCGAGTTCAATCGTTTAAGTCAACGGCAATGCTGCCGACACGAGCCGAGCTGGACTGGTTTTGCTTTTAAAATTTGTAACGGACTGAATCAATTTAAAACCGCATTTCATAACATGTTAAAATCTTGAAACCAGCCTAACCCTAATCCATGAGTCGAAATTTAAACTTAAAATTTCTAGTTAAAAATATATCCCAACCCATCAAAAACTATTCAAATTTGATCAAAATTCAAAAAATGACCTAAAATAGGATAAAATAAAGTCGAAATATCAGACCAAAGTAGAATAAAAATATTTAAAAATTATATATTTTTATTTTTTATTTGAGTTTTTAAATTCCGAATATAAACACAATCTTACGAAGGATCTTAGACAGGAATATGAATGGGGTTACATCATCTATCTACTCGTGCAAAATAACCTGTCTTTGCTGCATCTGAAAGGCTTGAGAAACTCAGAAATGGCCGGAGTTCCAAGCCGGCGAGGCTTCGGGAAGAGAAGAAGCTTGCTTCTCTCCGATTCCGGTTCAAATTTTGAATCTGAACCAACCCCTACGCTACTCTCTGCCAAACGACGCATCACTCTCTGTCTCTCTTCTTCTCTCTCCTTCCTTCTAAAAAACAAAAACAACAAAAAACAAAAAACAGATGACTTCCATTAGAGACGGCTATATAAGAGTGGCCGACTGGCCGGGGCCACGCGTGGTCGAGGCTCACAGGGAGGTTTACTGACAAGTGCTGCGCCGTGGAGCCAATGAGGCTGCTAATGGTGGCCGAGAGTGAATTCAGAAATCGGCCTTGACCGTGGGTCTCCTCCTTTTTCTCCACCTTCCCAGCGACTCATTACTTCAACGTGCATGGCCCGATTTATATTATTCCTGATTGTTTATCGTTATGTAGAAAACACCATTCTTCTCGCAAACTTTCTTGTTAATCTAAATATTACCTTTTTTATACATTTCTAATGAGGCAGGAAATCTGTGTGATTTCCCTTGGCCACGCTTCACGTTGGGCCAGTTCTGAGGTGAATCTAAATCAAAGCTGTCAAATATATAGGATATTTCTAATTTATCTTTCAATATTTAAAAAAATAATTTTTTTTATTATATTTGAGTTAAATTTTGAATAATTAAACCCACTCTGGAGTCGGTTTTTTAGTTTTTATTGGATTTTAGTTAATTTTATGTCATGTTTTATCTTATTTTGTATCATTTTCACATTGATTTTTAAAAAATATTATGTTGATTATTTTTATACTACTTGTAGATTGTGCACTTGCACTTTATTGACGTCACACACAATCACAATAGTTCCTTCTTGTGATACTTGTACCCAAAAAGTAAAATCTCTCGCCCCAGAACCCTCACACCCCGGCTCGACAGTTTGTGAAGGGGTTAATCACGGTGACTCAGCGGCCCACAAATAGGAGGTCTTAGTTTGATGTCTCAAGGAGCTACCTCAACATTGAGGGTAACAACTCCCACACTAGGACAGCGCAGACGTCGAACCTAGGCCCTTGTACCCAGTCTGTCATCTCTGAACCACTGAGCTATGCCCGTGCGGGCTCCTTCTTGTGATACTCTTCCTCCCCCTCCACCACCGGATACTCCTGAATTTGTCACTCGAGCCGGCGACACTCTAAGCAACGCATCGAGTAGAGGCAGCAATTATGCTCTCTTGATTCTTCTCTCTTTTTTTCAATTGTAGTTTAGGCGTTCTTTTACATTTGTTGGCATTTTTTTTTTATTGACTTGTTGAAGGAGGAAAAATACGTTTTGGAGGAGAAAAAAGTGGGGAGGAGAGAGGTGAAAGAACCTTCTTCTTGAAATGGTTTGATTTCAAATGCATGGTCTCGCATTCTATTTTTAAGATTATTTGATTGATGCATAAAAATAGAATATGAAGCTTCTATCTAATCAAATACGCGTTTAATTAAATCAAAGTGAACAGTTGAAGAAGTAAAATCGTGGAATTTCCTCTTCTTTTTTATGTTTTGATTTTACCTGTTGTTTATGAGTTGTTTCGCATCGGTTGTGATTTTTTTGGAGTTGGCATTGGTCGTTCTTCGACGAGACAACTCCCTTCAAAGCTCGGTTGCTCGAGTAGAGGTCCGTGACACCGTCTGGGGTGATGCCAATGGTCGAAAACAAAATAAAAAGAGAAGAGGTTCCAAGTTTCAATTGTGAAATCTCTTCCCCAACCACCCACTTTTACAAGGGGAGGGAAATCACATATTAGGTTTCCAATTATGATTGTTTTCTTCGGGTAGTTCGAATTTAGATTTTGGAAAACAAGCACTAGTTTGTTATAGTATATGTGCAATTGGTTTTCTCACATTTAATGTAGAAGTGACAAGAGATGGGATTGCCATCACTTTAGTGAAACGACGACGTTCTGTTAACGACATTGAATGAAGATAAATGATGGGGCCTATTGGTGCTAAATCTTAAAAGATAAGCAATGTCGTCTAACTTTAGCAAATGTCACGCTCCTCTTCAGTACACTTTTTGGAAGGGCTCATGCTGTAAATAACCCTAATCTCACCATATCATATTTACTTTTCGCCATGCATTATTCGAAGAAAAAGTCACTTCAATTCAAGTTTTTGTGACAAATAAAATAATCTATAAAAATAACGAAGATTGCATCTAAAATGCTGTGAAACCCGAAATGTGCCAATACTGCGGCAAAGGCACTTGCGTAACCCCCTCTCGTAACCTCCGTGGGGTCGAGGTTGACCCGCAATTTCAAAAATATGACTTCGACCTGTTAACGAAAATTATGATTTTATTGCATCGTTTTGTCACGCCCACGAGCATATTGAAAACACCGACTCAAAGCTAGAAATGTAGTACAAATTGTCATGTAACAGAAGGAGAATGCTTGAATGTTACTTAAACCATTATTATTATCACTTTAATCTCAACTAAATTCTTGTTTCTGTCGGATAACGAATCTCTTCTCCTCCCCTACATAAACCCTTTCTAAATGTCTCATTGGTCATCAATATTTCCAACTTGTTATAGAGATATATTAATCACCCTTGTAATCTCATGGCCGCCCTCGTAGCTTTCTTCTTCCCGATTCTCGTGCTGTCGATGAGTTCTTTTGGAAATGCATTGAGCAAAAACCATTATGCAAACACGTGCCCGACCGTAGATTCGCTCGTTACGAAGGCAGTCGGCGATGCAGCGAAAAACGACAAAACCGTCCCGGCTGCTATTCTTCGCATGCATTTCCATGACTGCTTTATAAGGGTATGGTTGTGATTTTGAGTATATTTTTCAAGTGATTTCGTAGAAATTAACGTGGATTTTCTTGATTTTGGTCTAGGGTTGTGATGCTTCTGTGCTGCTAAACTCGGTCGTCGGCGAAAAAGCCGAAAAAGACGGGCCGCCTAACGTGTCTTTGCATGCTTTCTATGTCATTGAAAATGCAAAGACAGAAGTAGAGAAAGTTTGCCCTGGTGTTGTCTCCTGTGCTGATATCTTGGCCATGGCTGCAAGAGATGCAGTTGTTTTTGTAAGAATTTTAGACAAAAAATTATGTGTTTTATCTTATAATATATCTTATCATATATAGAAAGTGTGACATTATACGGTACAGTCAGGGGGGCCGACATGGGATGTTCCTAAGGGAAGAAAAGACGGGCGAATATCGAGAGCCAACGAAACCACGCAATTACCTTCTCCGAGATTCAACTTAGCTCAGCTGCAACGAAGCTTTGGCCAGAGAGGTCTTTCGATGGCTGATCTCGTGGCTCTTTCGGGTAGATTAACTCCTCGATTCATAAATTGTTTTGCCCGTTTTAACATCTTCCACTATCTTGTTTTCAGGAGGTCACACCATTGGATTTTCTCATTGTTCTTCGTTCGAAAACCGAATCCGAAACTTCAATTCGACGAATAACATCGACCCGAAGATTCAACCCTCATTCGCAGCGAGTTTGAGGAACATTTGCCCTGCCAAAACAAAGGCGAGAAATGCAGGCATTGGCATGGATTCTTCATCATCGACTTTCGATAACACATACTACAAGTTGATCCTCCAGAAAAAGGGTCTTTTTGGTTCCGATCAAGCTCTGCTCGATTCGAAAAACACGAAAAATCTGGTGCTTCAGTTTGCCAGCTCCCAGCAGGCATTCTCAAAGGCCTTCGTTAACTCCATGATCAAAATGAGTAGCCTTACAGGAGGGCAAGAGGTCAGAAAGAATTGCAGAATGGTTAACTGATACGCCTTTAAGTCTTCCATTTAAGCCTCTCATCCTTATGTTTCATATTGCTATCATGGCGTATTAAATGCAATGGCACTAGTGAAAGTTCTTAATATGAATGTCATTTTCTTTCTTGAAAATAATTTAGGGTTATGCAAAGTTTATAATTTAATGAAATATTCTAAATTATTAAATTTTAAATAATAGGTAAAAATGAATTTAAACTTTAAATAAGATAACATTGAACATACACCAAAAAAATTAACATTAATATATAGACTTTGAAAATTGAATCATTATTATTAGGTTTGTTCTTAAATGGCCCTGAAAGAGTTTATGTTGTCTTTCTTCATCAATCATTATGTGTCATGCTGTGATTTGTTCAATTATAATACATTTACCATAATAATGTGGAACTTGTTGGGAAATACAACCCGAATATCCACTTGAATATTATTTCTTTAACCACCAAAAAATCGTGGAAAGTACTGATTAGAAAATTCCTAGGAAAGACCGCTCTTTGCAATCTCCCAGACATAATTATCTTTCTAAATATGTTCTCAAGAAAGACTTGAGGGGTCACAAACAGTCTCACTTAAAATCTAGACTCATAGACAGAACTTACTTACACAGTACAATTACACCACTAATCAGACGGTATGAAAAACGATAACATATGAGATCCGAAAAATACCAGGAATATTTTTCTGCTCCGTAAAAATATAACGGCCAAGAAGTAAAGGAAATAATGTCATAAATGCACATCGAGAATTTTACGTGAAAACTCAAATCGGGAAAAAACTACGGGGACCGAGTTCAGAAAGATGTCACTATGAAAAATAGGATTTACAATATTTTTCTAGAATCAAATATTTTAGAAAATATTCACTAAGAGAAATCACCACTCTTAGAACTCACAATTTGTACAAAAGCACCACACCTATTTTTCCCTGACACTCTTTCTTTTCTCTCTCTTTAAAAATTCTCTCTCTACTTCGAATATTTTCCGATACGATTGTCGAATGAAAATTGAGAGATGATGTGAATGCATCCCCAAATCTCTATTTATAGAGATTTCACGAAGTGTCAAATCAAAAACGGGCGAAGCGGCCATTAGCGCAGAAAATAAAAACTTTATAGGTCTTTATTAAATGACGTGGGCCCCTAATAAATGGAGGAAGGACCTCACAGAACTTTATTGCATTGCCAATTAAGATGGATAAAACAAGCTAACTTCATCTCTCTTTCTTGTGTCTTGCTTTAATGGGTCCATGCACATGGATCCAAGGGACATAAAATCCATAGTTGTATTCGGGTTGTCTACGTGGACGCATGTGATTGGTTAGGGATCAACCTTTTCAACTTATAAGAATCATTGGCCCCACAAATGGCAAATCGAGTAGTAGAAGATGATGAACAAAAGACTAAGTGTATTACTATTCATTGAATATGCTTTCTAATCTCGTGGAAAAACAAAACTCATTAAGGTGGTCCCCTCTCCCCTTTTTCTTCGCCTTCCTACACTAACCGATCGTCGGGTCGAGGATATGACGTTAAACTAGAAATAGTTGGACAATGATATCGAGCGACTTTCGTATAATTGTACTTTATGTTATGATATTTTGTTCGACAAACTATAAGATGAGCCTACTTGTAAGAACTAGATGATAAAATAGAAAACGAAGTCATTAAGTAATATTTACTTATCTAATGATGGGTTCTTTTTTATCGCTTTATCAACTCGATTTAAGTTTAATATTATATCCTTAAAAACGGTTGTATAAAAGTAGCCAAGAGTAAGAAAGTAAACTTAATATCAGTCTATTTGAAATTTTCCTCAAATAGAAAATAGAAGCAGTGATTTTGATTCGAGCTAGCTCACTAGATTGTGCAAAGTCATTAGTGCTCAAGTTGGCTTCAAAATGAATCTTCGCCCAAGATGGAGAACAGAAGTAGTTTGAGTTTGTCGATTAAAGACGATTTCGTGTTTGAGTAGTCTTGTTTGTTGAATTTTCACCACGGTCACATAATCAACACTACCCCACATCAACAAATCGACTCTAACTTTTTTTAGCATTAATTAATCTGCGGTGGAATCATCGAACGTTGCTTAAAATTTGTGTTGTACGTAAGTATAATTTCTCTCATTGTTGAATATAATGTGTTTTAGGTTGTATATTTAAGAATAAATCTTTGAGAGCAACCCAAAGTGAATAATATTGTATTGTAAGTACCGGAAAATGTTATAAATAATATCAGAACCTCTTATTAGCTGTTGTGCTACTGAGAATATTATATTCATCTTATAAAGTCAAAAACAGTTAGATATACTACAGCCTGTAATAATAGTGTACAATCTCACATTATTCTGGTAGAATAATCTTTGTGTGGCATAAAAGAATGTTAGTCTTTAGTATAATGTATTTTAGCTGTAAAGTTAAAAACAAATTATGGAGGAATCTAGTACGAAACAACGAATATTATGCTACGACCAATCTTTGTCAAAGTTCGATGTCACGGAAGATCGTTTTGATTTTGTCGATACATAGCCCAATCTTTCGATTTTGGATTGTATGTATGAATTTATAGCCATTCCCGATGATCATTTAAAGCTCTACTGATGTCCGATTGTTTGTCCCGTCCAAGTCGCTACCAGCACTGGTCAGTCTCCCAATTCCGGCCACTATATCGACAAAATCCGCCGGAAATCGCTGCAGAATTCAACGAACGGTAGCGCGGAAGAGTTTTCCGTTCATAATCAGCGCGTTTTTCAGGGTCCGATAAGGTAGAGTAAGCATCCCTAGTCTTCATGAACTCGTGCGCAGCATGGTACTTCCGGTCAATCTCCACCGCGTCGGGATGGAGAATCCTTGCCAGCCGTCGATACGCCGCCTTGATCTCACGGCACGATGCTCCGGTGGAGATTCCGAGAATTTCGTACGGGGATGAGCACGGCGCGCATTCCTCCGATGTCGCGTAAGCGGTGGAGGCGGAAGCGGCGAAGGCTTGAGGTGGCCGGGAACTGACCCGCGGCGGCTGCGGTGGAGAGTCTCGGCCGAAGAAAGACGGAGAAGATAGAATTGCGGCGGTCGGAAAAGTGAGCATGGCGGCAGGCTTTCAAGTTTGATTGGCTAAACTGAACCGAAGGGAAACTGGAAATTTATGTGGGTATATATAGAGGGAAGGGGGAAGACGTTCTATCCGTACAATGGATACGGTTGTCCCTTGTACCAAAAGGCGAAACCCTCGCCCCCAGAGCCCCCACACCCCGGCCAGACAGTTTGTGAAGAGGTTAAATTACGGTGACTCAGTGGCCCAGAGATGAGAGGCCCGTACCTGACACCACAAGGAGCAACCTCAACATTGGAGGATTAAACTCTCACACTGTGGTGGCGAAGCTTCGAACCGTGGCCCTTGTACCAAATCTACCACAACTTGACCACTGAGCTAAGCCCGTGCGGGCAGGATAAGGTTGTCCCTGCTCCGGTTTTACAATGGATAAGGTTGTCCTTGCTCCGGTTAAAAATATATATATTGCAATAATTTAGAACAAACTTAAATACTACAAGATTGCATCCACTTAAAGTAAAATTTTTGTGAATAGGCTAAACTTTTTGTGAATAATTTAAAAATTCAATGTCAAATCATTTACAAATTCACCTAAAATGGTTTTAATTTAATCATAACTCAATTATTTTGCATTACGAATAAAATCGATACAATATCAGTTGAAATCATATAAAATCGTCACGAGGAAGTGTCTACTATATATAAACTAAGTGATTTTCAAGCGAGCTCAAGATGTCGATCAATTCTTAAAGTGTTGACCCCAACGAAAAGATGAGAAAGTTTTATGGGGCTCAAGGCATCATCAGTTATTTTATATTTAAAAATTACGAAACTTTAAAGTATTAACTAACGACCCAAAAAGGTCAACCTAGTTGTTAAATGGTATTCAAATTGTCTCGGAAACGTTAAAAATGGAGAGAAAAATTAAACAGTAGTGACGAAATACCAACTCCGAAAAATTTGCAACGAATTGCTGCCAAATTCATATCACCTCTCCTACCTCTTTAATTTAATCGATTCCCAAAAGTGGAATCAAGCGTACTTAAGAAAATGGAAGGGGAACTTAGTGAAAAAATAGCAATGCAAAATGAAGTCCATCCATGAATCTAAAGTCTTCAAGTTAGAATAACTTATTCGATCATTTATGACCCCGAGTTAACCATGAGGGCTAATGAAAAGAAAGATCTAGAAAGAGAAGGAAAGCTATTAAAAAAAGATATTTATCTCAAGACTAACTCGCAATCAAGACGATTTCGAAAAAGAAGAGAGTGAAGAAGAGATTGCCTTAGACACACGAAGATTAGTCGAATTTCTTCGATAAAAACATGCAAAACACGATTCGCAAGAGGAGTAAGCAACAGAAAAGGTAAGTCACATGTTTTGAATGCAAAAAAAAAACCCGAACATTTTAAGGTAGATTGTCGACAAATCAAGAAAGTGATAGGGGACTATTACTTCGTGCAAAAAGACTTGTCGAAAAAGGTGATAAGGGACCCTTAATGGGTTCTGTTTATCCACGAGATTAGTCTTTGTAGGGGTATTGTTGTGGTGGGCACAATCAGATCGGAACCGTCGGTTTTAATCTGATCTTAGTTTTAATTTTCAAAGAACCGTAATTTATGGGCTGGTTCCTGTCTTTAAGAGTAAAAAAACCATGAAACCGAAACTGGAACCGTTGGTCAGAAAAATTCTAAAATCGAGTAAAATCTCACTCAAACCCTAATAAAATCTTATATAAATCCTAAAATTTATTATAAACTCACCCAATTAATAAAAACTCGGCCAAAATATAATAAAAACCAAATTAAAATCGAAATGAAACGGTAACCAACAGTTTTGATTCCGGTTTCAAAAATCCAGATCATGAGTTCCATATCTAATTTTATTTTGAAATAAATTCGGCTAGAGTAGCTTGTGCCCACCCCTATTCTTTTGCTTATCATCTTCTACTACCTTAGTTTCCATTTATGGAGCCAATTAGGTCTTATCCATTGCAAAATGCAATTCAATATGTTGAAAAAGGCGATTCCCGAACAATCAAATGCTTCCACATCAGCTACCTAAATACAACTTGATATTTTATACCCTTAGAACTCATGTGCAAGGACCTTTCAAAGCAAGACATGAACCAAAGAGAGACGAAAGCGCCTCATCAAATCTAACTTTTCTCTTTGCCCTTGTCCCTTTTCCCTTTTAGTTTTCATTGCATTATTTGTAAACGAAAGAGAATATTACAAAGAAAAAAGACTATTTTGACCTAGTGCTGCCAAACGAGCGAGCCGAGCCCAAGAGTGCAGCTCGCTCGAGTTGGCTCGTGGGCTCGAAAATACCGAGCCAACCGATCCGGCTCGAAAGCCAGCTAGAGAGCTGGCTCGGTTGGCTCGGACCACTTGTAGTGCGGTCGACACTTACTATACACGCGGTCGACACTTAATGCATATGTAAATTTGGATGGCCGACCGCAAAATAAGGTGTCGACCGTTATACGTTCCAGAACGTTTTTAAGTGTCGACCGCTAATTAAATGTCGACCGCAATACGCATGATTGTTGTGAAAGTGTCGACCGCGTGGAAAAAAGAGTCGACCGATAGTTGTAAAAAGGTCGACCGTTTTTATAAAGAGGGGCGACCGTTATAATGTAACGGCTATAACTTCCATATGAAACGGTAACGTAAGGTCGACCGTTTTAAAACTGAAGGTCGACCGCATGTAGCTGTTATGCGTGAATTCTATAAATTGTAGAGGTTAGCTGATAA
>QAOC01015270.1:23296-56126 GCA_003255005.1 Begonia fuchsioides
TTGTGCCCACCCCTATTCTTTTGCTTATCATCTTCTACTACCTTATTTTCCATTTATGGAGCCAATTAGGTCTTATCCATTGCAAAATGCAATTCAATATGTTGAAAAAGGCGATTCCCGACCAATCAAATGCTTCCACATCGGCTACCTAAATACAACTTGATATTTTATGCCCTTAGAACTCATGTGCAAGGACCTTTCAAAGCAAGACATGAACCAAAGAGAGACGAAAGCGCCTCATCAAATCTAACTTTTCTNAGAGCCTGCTCGAAAGTTCGACAGGCTCGAAAGGCTCGGCTCGTTTGGCTCGTCAGGCTCGACGAGCCGGCCTTTCCCCGGCTCGAGCCGGCTCGATTGCCAGCTCTATTTTAACCTTTCTTTAAAAGGGTAAATCAAACTTGAACGGTCATATCTAGGGCTACCAAATTCAATAATAATTAAAAAGTGAAAATCACATAATGAGTAGAATTGTACTTATAGGATTCTAGAAGATAAATTGACATAGGAGAGGGAGGAGATTGGGTTTTGGCATTTTAGTAAAGCTAAGAAAAGCATTGAATTACGGTCGAATTAGGTTATCATAGGTTTTTCTCTCAACTTGGAGGAGAGAGAAGAAACGTGACAGCTAATTGAACTATATATTATATCATTTTGACCTAATTATTTGGAACTTTAGGATGACTTAGTCATTTTGAATGAATAGATCCCATCCATGCCAAAATGAAGATGTAAATTTCTTGTTTGATCATGTAACACGTTAATTGTACGAAAAGTGAGTAAAACGGAAGAATTTGCTTGTATTTCTACTCCTCACAATGTGAAATTTTATTATGAAAATAGTTGTATCATTAATTTTAGGGTAGTAAGCATTTTGATTCCGATCTAGGGTTCATTTTGCATAAATTATCCCTTGCTTTATAGTTGTTGCACACTAGTCCTCAAATAATTTCGTATTTTAGAGTATACTTAAATATAATCATCTTCTGTATTTCTTTTTCTAAATTCAATACCATGAAATTTACGCAAAAGAGAATCTTAAATATCTACATTTTAGGTCGACAAATGAACACTGAATAACTTACGTTTCGACCTAGATGCTACAATGNATCAATAGCTAACAACCGAGAAATCATAAACGAATACTTCTCAAATCCAACCTAATGAAAATTTAGCTCATGTTTGAAATAAAAATAACATAAATCTGTTTAGAGAACATAACGACAGCACTCTAAAAAATGTAAACGAAGTCACCGTCACTTTCTTCAAAACCCCGGTGGCGTCCCGTAAGTTCTTGAATCGGCTCCGGTTCCTCCGTTCCGTGTAGGAAGTGGTTGAATCTTCTATGTCTTTTCGTTCTCCCTATCTTTTTTTTTCTCTTTGATCTAAATAGTTCATCTTCTTTTAAAAACGTGGCAGCTAGCTTCTCTTTCCAAAACAGCATTTAGAATCCCTTGATTTGAGGGATTTTCTTCTCTCTCCAAAACTAACTTAGGGATCCCTTGATTTTTGGGATTTTCTTCTCCAAATCATATCTCTTTTTAGCTCTCACTTTCCATTGTTATCCAGCGTAATCCCTGCATAAAAGGAAACCAATTGGGCAGATAAAAAATAATCTCGGAAAAACCGAGATTTATGTGATTTCATTAACTACCCGCAGAGTTTGCGCTGCAGCACCAATTACAGCTTTCAGCATAAAATCCCACAATTTATTATCTAAAGCTTGACAATTTTCATAAATTTGATGGACATAATTAAGTCTTTTTCAAGGCTTAACACCAGCACCTCACTCTCAAGTGGCCCCTCACCTAAGAGTTGTTCACCCTCTGCCTTCCAAGTTAGCACAAGATAGGTGCTACTTGAAAGTACAGTGCGAAGAGTACACTGACATTCGTCATCCCGCCAAGATTCTTTTGATCATTTTTAAAATTTATTATTTTTTCAACTTATTTATTCAAAGTTCAGAGTTTTTTTTTACCCTATTAGTTATTAGTTAAAATTATGGTAAAGTTCATTATTGGCAATTGACCAAATTTAAGCTTGAGATATTCGCTGCAAACACTAGAATAACACAGTAAGTAAATTGATGTCTATCCTAAATTTTTAATAATTTAATTATCAAATATTTTNATAAAAATTTAAAGTCATTCTGATAATATATGTACTTAAGAAAATTGATCAATTTTGAAAATAAAATTAAAAAAATCATATGTAGTGACGTGGTAGGGGACGGTGAACCACTCTCAACCTGTGAATGCGGCAAGTCGAGCTCAATTCAGCCCATGATAATAACCAAGCTCCAATGTTCGTTCCCACGACCCAATCAAGCTTGGAGCCTTATTACATATAGAAATGAGCGAACATGGAGGCTCATTAGCCACAGCACAACACAAATCACCGTTTTTTCATTCCGTATATCTACGTCATTTTTTAACACATTTTCACGAAAGATTTCTTTCATCTTCCTCTCCGTCCCCAATCTCTACTTTTTAGTCGTATGCTTCGAGCATTCTTGTATTGTTCGTGTTTGTTTCCACTATGCTTTTTTCATTCGTTCAATGAACATATTTGTTAATGCTCGAATATTTATGTATATTTTGAATTACCATATTTTTTTGTAATATTTGTAGGACTCAAAATTTAAACCACATACAAGTCTTTATTGACGAATTATTGTTATTTATAAATAAAAAAATAAAATTTACAATTATGGGTCTCCAAAATTCTAATGTCACCACATATATTGATAACATTGACCAACCATTGAACCCTAAAATGGCAAAGCCCCATCCCGAACTCGATTGCCAACATATGCTGCAAATACAAGTCAGATTCGAAACCGGAGATGAACATTAGAGATAATAAGTCAAACTTTTCCGATCTCTACATATGTATTTGGACATCGTCAATAGCTCATAATACGGTATAAAGTGTCCGATGAACTACCTCGGTCGGTCCATCAGTTTGAAGGTGCATCACGGTTAATCGCACATGGTTAACGAGTATTAGTAATTTAGTACGAACTCAAGCTCTATGCTAGAGGGTCATTTTACAAAAACTGCTTCCAATTTTTCAGACGACCCGGAAACGTAAATAAACATGACCTGCATTGAGACAGCAAGGCCTTGCCTTAATCTACCGAGTAGCTAGGCCGTGTACATCGAGACAGGTCTGGAGGAAGGCAGGAGCATCCTACCATTGAATCACATGAATATATGATTCTTCTTTAGACAATTATTGCCATTGTTTGAAATAGCTGCACCAGGATTGTAACTCAGCTTGTTCGGCACCGCCCTCGGAGGTGATAAACTAGGAAGGGGCTCAAGGGTCGATCGAGGGGAGTATCGTGACGTCACTAAGTCCGGGATTTCGTGATGAGATTGCCTGGCAGAGTCACTGGAACCAACAATATATTTTGTAAGACAAAATGAACGAAAAAAACAGACTTCTATATAAAAAAACAAGAGTAAATTCATGTTGAAAGTTAACTAAATGTAACCTATCAGGAGCGGTCAGCCCATTAAGTTTTTGAGAGTTGTGTGATATTGGCAGTTGATCAAGTTTAAATTTTGATTGCTCCCTGGGGCTGAGAGATTTGTCCTGTAAATTATTGCTATAAATTACAGTATGAAAATTGAGAGTTTATCGAAATGGACGGTGTATTGTGTTTACCATCAAATTCGTCATGCTAAGTGCTTGTGTACACGGTGCAACATCGAGCTGGAGCGATTTTTTCACAAATCGGTGTTCGAGAAGCATGATGGCAGAGTGCCTATCTGCCGGATTTCTTTGAAAGCAGCATCTTAAGAAATCTTTGCCCTCGGTTGACAACGACTCGGGTATGGGAGGAGTGTCTCTCATAACCTTAAACATGGCTGCAGCCTGCCATTATATTCAAAATTTTAAGCAATATAATACCAAACTTCTTAATCCAAATTAATATTAATCTACCACTATCCAAGTCCAGTTATGGAGTAGTAAATGGGTACTCGAGTAGAACAAATGAACTAAATCCTGAAGGTAGAGAAAGTAAATCATGAAAATTATGGAAATGTCCCAATGATGCTTCTCGAACAAGCGACTGTTTTTGTTGTCTGGTAGCTCATTCAATAAGTAAGTGATAGGAATATTAATATTAGAGGGGTAGTTAAAGGAAGTTAATAGAGTTATAAAGTATTAAAAAGTTGGCAAGTTGATAAAAAGGGGCATCATTAGAGATAGTGACAGGCCTGGAGTTTGAGAGCATTTTTTAACCCAAAAGGATCTTATTGATTTACTGAAGACGAAAACATACAATCGAGAGACTTTGAAGGCTTTCTAACCTCGATCATTATCTCCGATTATGCCCTTTTCTATCAACTTCCTAACTATTTAATACTCTCTAACTCTATTAACTTTTTTTAATTACCCTCCACTAACATTAACTACTAGTAACTACCCTTCTAATATTACAATATATTTCTATCAGTAAGCTTGAAGAAAGCAAAATCAATAAGTAAAATAACAAGATAAGATGCGTACTCCTTCATATTCGCTCCAAGGAGGTTTTCCGGTCAGCATTTCAATAATAGTACAGCCCAGACTCCATATATCAACCGCTAGAGCAAGATCAGAATTGTTATCTTTCTGCATAACAGCCTGCATGAGCTGTAAAATAGAGGAATGTCAATTTTTGCAACCATAATTGAAAAATTTATGTTAGAAGACGCGGTTTAGTTTAGTGGATTCTTAAAATACGGTTAAGATGATAATAAAAAGATACCTCAGGAGCCATCCAGTATGGACTTCCCTTCAAAGACAGATCAGCAGCTTGTCCAGTAAGCTGCACGAAACAAACGTCATAAGAAAAATTCTCTATTTACTTACACAAGGAACACTCAAAATGATGTTCATAATCAACCACATGATCAAACTCAATTTTTATCAACCCTTCTGCTTGACGAGAAAGACAGTGTAAATTAACAAAACTACAGCCTTGCGGGCGAACATTGCTAGAAAGTAACACTATTGTTGAGTTAAAAGTAAAAGAAGAAAGGTTTCCTCTTTAGGACCAAAGAAAAAATGTAGGAGCAAGTACAACATATCTAAAAAACTTACATGTTTGGCCATCCCAAAGTCTGCAAGTTTGACGACCCCACAAGAGTCGACCAGTAAATTAGCTCCCTTAATATCACTACAAAGATGACCCAAAATAAAATAAAATCACACAGTTGGAGTCCAAGAAAATCTCCCACTTTGCTACTAACATTATTTAATCTTCAAATGAAAAAAAAGAGTTATTTACCGGTGTATGGTCTTTGTGCTGTGCAAATAAGCCAATCCGGAGAGAATATGGCGAGTGAAATTCTGTACAACAGACTCTGTCATAGCTCCACAATGCTCTCGGACATATTTATTTATTGAACCAGGATGAACATACTCTAAGTATATGTAAAACCGATCACCAACCTACATATGTACAGAACTGGAATGGTTAATTCAACCCTTCATAACAACGTTGATAAGGTATAATAAAACAACATAAGGGATGTTACTCACAATTTCACTCCCATAATATTGAACAATATTTGGATGCTTTAATTGGCTCAAAACTTTGATTTCCTGTAATAATGGAAGACAGCCAAGAGGAGTTAAGGAAACTTGAGAGCAGAATCCACTTGATAAATCGATATCCCATAACAATAACTGACCAAAATCGATGAAAATATAAAATATTGGTAAAGAAAATACTAAACATAGAAGTTACCTGTTCTAACTGCTTAATGCATTCTGCAGATTTTGGGTCATCGGGAAATAACTCCACTTCCTTCATAGCACAAAGAGACCCATTTTTTCTAGCAAAAATAAACAAAGAATAAGGGTTTATTATGGCAAAGAAATGGCATCGAGAGCATGGATATTGATTATACCTGTTACTAGCTACATAAACACTTCCAAATGTGCCACGCCCGATGAGCTTCCCTTTCTGCCACTGGCTGTTCATTGATAATGTATCGTGTTTAGCCGTAACATGGGAAACCGGAGCAGGAGACGGGAGCGGTGCCCCAGGAGGAAGGGGTAGTGGATGCACATTTACAGGACTCGTACTCTCACGACGGCCTGCATTTGCTTCGAAAGATAGCCTTGGATGCATGGGGGACGCAGCGCCACTCGTGCTTTCATGAGACCTTCTGGTGTGCAACGGCGATGTAGCTCCGGTCGGGCTTCTGGGGTCTCGATGAGGACTTCTTACACGAGGACTTTGAATGGGGGAGTTTTCGGTACTGAATGGATAGCAGTCAAACAATGAAGGAGGTGGCAGACCTGGCACCATTGTTGAGATAGGCATTTCAGGTGCAGACCAAACTTGATTTCCAGTGGGAATCCATTTATGATATAAATCACCACTCCTACTTGCTCTTTGAGGACTGATAACAGGGGTCGTTGGAGCACTCCATACGGGAACATAGACCCTGAAATTTTCCTGCGTCTCTGAGTATTTATCCAGCTGTTGATGAACCGTAGCTGACCTCATATTATCACGGTCATTCTTCGTTTGCCTCTTCCGGCAGTCAAACACACTATCACAGAGATATAATCAAGGTTAACAGAGTAAATGTTTGAAGAAATCAGTCAACGTGAGCGATTCATACAGGCAAACAAATGAGTCAATAGCGAAGTTCATCTATGGCTTACAAGGAGAAACTGATAATTGTGTGAAAATGATACGCTAAAACTCAATTTCATCAAAAGGAAATTACCTTTTAAAACCAAACTCGGATAGGTCTTCATCATCCCCAATTTTACAGGTTGCTTTCTCTCTGTATCTAGGGCCAGCCTTCGGCGAAGGAAGGGGCAAATCAGCATCTCCAGAACTCGAATTCAACAAAGCATCCGCACGCTGGCACCCCCCAGAACACTCCGGGAGCGGTAGCGGTACAGCTTGAATACAGCCACCACTCGAAGACTCCATCACAGACAAAGAATCCGAGGACGACTTCGACGAAGAACCACTATGACAATCCCTGTCGCTCAGATTCTGAATCTTCCTCCCACGCCCATATTTCGAGGTTCCAAATCGCCATGCCCCTCTGTCATTATGATCATCACTACTACTGCTCCTTCTCCTCCTCGGAGACTCACCGCCATTTCCAGAGGATCGAACCACCGGCGAGGAATTCGCAGAAGAAAAAGTATTGGAAAACCACCCCATGGCGAGAAATCACTGCCGCAAATCAACGAATCTTCACATGAACGATCGAAACTGGGGACAAATCGGAGAGCACGAGAATCACAGAAAAACAAAAACACCCAGATTCAGAAAATAAGAGAATAATCGAAAACGAAAACGAAGAAGACGAAAGAAAACGTGTTTCCACGCTGAAGGGGAAAATGGAAGGGGAAAAGGAAGGGAGAGGTCAATACAGCCTTTGTTCTAACAAAGTCAAACCTCCCCATCTTCTCTTTCTTCCTTTTTATTTCTTATTTGTTTTATTTTCTCTCTTTTTACAGTTTTCACAAGCTGTTATTTTTCTGTTATTTCAGTTACATGGCTGTCATAACTCAACTGACTTTTAACCTTCTTAACCATTCTAGTTTTTCTTCCTTTTTTAAATTCTAGAACTCAACTAATTTTCCACATTTTTTGTATTTTTTTCAATTTTTAATTCATCCTTATATAATTATATCGAGTCGTCGTAACGTAAAAATATCATGCACATGTAAAATTAACTATAATTATTGCGTAATCCGTAAATTGCAATAACCCTTCAGTAATATTAGTATTATTTTCTTATTCTAAAAACTGAGGTTTCAAAATTATATTATAATATAGTTATTTATTTATTTTTATAATCGATGAATTCAAACCGTATTTATACAATAAGAAGGTGGTCTTAGAACTCTAGTATCCTTATGCATGAAAATAATCAATTCGGTCGTTATGGTCAGACTCTATTATGAATTTCTGACCACATTCTTCATATGACTCTTTTATCTCTTCTTTCTCTAAGCTCGAGTTATGGAAGAAGGAATCGAGAGGAAAGCATTAGAATCAACAGATTTTATTACGAGACAGCTCACAGTGGTCATATCTATCTATTATGCGTCTCTGCATCTAGCATTGGATAGCCCTCGTACAATAAATGCCATCATTCTGTTGTATCCTTGGCTACAATTTCTAATGCCCTATTGAAAATTTACATAAAAATCTAAATTAGAAATTAGAATTTAATAATAAGAAAATTATAAATTTGAATTGTCAGTTTCTTCTCGGTCTGGTTTTAGGTTTAATAATTTTACTACATAAAACTCATAAATAAAGCGATTAAATCAATATTGCATGATGCAGAACCAATATAGAACACTCGAAGGTGTATAATCGATCAGAACCTAACAAACTATATTGATTTTGTAATGCTTACCCCCATTAAAAGTATTAGAAAAATGTTATCATTTCCATTTTAGAAATATCGAAATGCTAATATGAAATGAAACATGTTTTATGAAATAATCTAAATTGTATTTAATAATTAGTTTTCGTGCGTATAAGATAGCAAAGCCTAATGGAAGAGTGGGAATCCGACATCTAACTAAGGCATCAAGTCAAAGTGATGTTCTAATCGCACTAAAAATATTAAAATTATATTAAGTTGACAAAGTCTACTTTCAAATTTTCTTAATTTCATCAATTAGGGTGAAAAATGAAAAAAACAATTCTTAATTTTAAATAAATAATTAAAAAAACTTCAAACTTTGAAATAAATAAATAAATTCCTAACGACGATGTGCACCACCAATCCATTCTCAGTCGGCCCCTTGCTTGGGAGTCTGCTATCTCCGACCAGGATTTTTTATGCTATATTTTAAAATTCAAAATTATTAAAATTTAGAATTTTTTAAATATTTAATCCTATCATTTAGTGTACATTAGAATTGTAAAATATACATAAAACAATGGGCATGCAAAATTGTCATATACATGTAGTTGGAATAAGACTCAATCTGGTCGACCTAGACATGTTATCCTCTACAATTATCGATCCCGGTTAAAGATATATTACAAAAATGAGACGCGGACCAAAAAAATACGTATCATTTAGTAAAAATTTGACCCGAAATATTGAAAAGTGAATTATGTAATCTAATTTCGCTAGCTAAATATAATAAATATATATTCATTTTTTGGACTTTTTGAACATGGAACAACCACTATTGAAGACCTCCCATAATCACGTTGTAATTTAACAACTTATTTGAGCGTCTGCATGCAGTTCACAGCATGATGTTTATGCATAAATTTATTATAGTTTATTAATAAATAAATTAAAAAAATTAATCCATAGGGTTGTGTGACTTCCAAGTCTAATAACTTGAAGAACGGGTCAACCGGTCAAGGCTGCAAAATAGTGGTCAACGATTGAGGAGACAAATACATAAAATAATTTTACTTTTTTGGGGAGTTGAAAATGGAGAGAAAATACAAAACAGTTTGCAGAAGCAGTTCGTTAGAGTTGGGCATGGATGGAATTTCTTCACAAACAGTTTTTAGAAGGTGGTCGGGGTTTCTATTTCTGAAAACGATTTAGGAAAATCAAGGAAGAATAAGAAAGTGTTTTGGGTGAGAAGAGAGTAATTGACCGTACTGACTTAGCTCGATTGGTTTCAGAATAATAGATTTACAATCAAGAGTCATGGTTCGAAGCTTGCGTTGTCACAGTACGAAAGTCATTATTTCAAATGTGGGATAACTCTTTGTGACAACAGGTACGAGTCTCTCATCTCTGAGCTACTGAATCACATTGATTTTACCATCAAGTCTGGTGTGGAAGCCCCGAGAACTAAGAAATTGACTTTTGGAATTACGAAAGAGTAATTAAAAGAAGAGTCAAGGCCCGCACGAGCATAGTTCAGTTAGCTCAGAAATGATAGATTGGGTACAAGAACTTAGGTTTGACGTCTGCGTTGTCCTAGTATGAGAGTTATTACCCTCAATATTAAAATAATTTTTTAAAATATTAAGTAAATATCTCATATATCTGGATCGCTGAATCACCCTAATTTAATTTACTTACAAACTCTTAGTGGAGGGAGGTAAAGACCCTAAAGACAGAATTTTGACAACTTTTTGAGTAAAAAAGAGGAGCCAAGGCTAGATGGAGGAGGCAAAGTACGCTTGATTGGCGGGCTACGATTTATCACGTGACGTTGACGTGACTCATTTTGTCTCCTTTGTGTCGGTTGCTTTGTGAACCATTGTAAATAGGCATAGGATCAAGCTTGTGCTTATCCAAAACGTATTGTTAATGGTCTCATGTTTAATGTTTTTTCTTTTCTTTTTTTATTTATTTATTTTTACTTTCTATTTTTTTAGCAATAAGTGATTCATTGCCCACTTATCATGTTTACTCTGCTCAATGTAGTACGATCGCACTTTAAGAAAAGAATGCATGATCGTATATTGACTCATCTATCAAACATGATAATTTTACTAGCAATCAATGAATAAGCTTTTTTCAACACATTTTCTTATTCTCACTATACTCATGATGTTTGTGTCAAATAAACTCGTTTCAATTAGTGAATAAGCTCCTTTTAATATACTTCTTTTTTATTTTCACTATATTCATGATGCTTGTGTCAGATAAATTTGTTTCCTCGTTTGTTCATTTGCGCGTTAGATAAAAATCACGCACTAACGCGTGAACACTCGGTGTCATTAGTAGCCGTAAGCTGAGTCATCGTGAACGTGATAGTGGGTGCCGCACGATCCCTTAAAATTAGAACAGTGACAACCCAACTGATAATTAATATTAAAATAACATAAAAATAATGACAAATAGTTATTTTTTTAATTTTTTAGGATTAAATATAGTAAAAATGCTAGTATTTATTTATTTTTTATAATATTAAATTAAAAAAGACAAATTGAATTAAAACTCATATTATTTTAGTAATTTAAATGAAAATATTATGACTTGAAACAATTTAAAAAAATCACAACGGACCCAAATCAAACCAAAATCTTTTGGGTTGGAAAATTGATTTTTGGTTTTTGGTCGATTTCGATTCTAAACTCCAAACCGAAAATCAAATGAGTCGGTTCTAGTTAGATAATAACATATCTATGTTCATCCTAATGATAGGTTTTTGTAATTTGATCCATATTCAAGCCTACCACACGTTTCGAATAGAAAATGGCACAAACTTCGGTTTACCAGCTTGCACAGATTAAATTTAAATTTTATTTTATAAAATTCAAATCCAACATAATCTTATTAAAATTTCATTATTTTTTCAGAATTTTTTAGCTGGACAAGGTCCAAGCAATTCAATTATATGCATTAATTACTAGAAATTAGATCAGAACTCAAATTAATCGGCTAACCGATATAAACTGAAACAACCAATTTTGGGTTAGGTTCACATATTTACAAAAAAAATAAAACAAATTAGGTTTGCCACAAATAGTCAGTTCGGAACGGTCTATCCGATAGATTGAAATCTAGGTTTGCGAGTAAATCTTCTCGTCTATGCGCATTATTCAATTACGCATATTATTATTCAATTACTTAAAGAGTATATAAAGAATAAATCACTGCAAACAACAAGATTAAAATAGCATGTGGTATGGTCATTTTAGTAAAAATAAAATCAAAGTTTATTATCTTATTATATATTTTTTCTTTAAAATACAGTAAAAAAATAATTTATACAATTAAAATATAAATACATTAATTGCAATTTATTATTTTAATTTCTCTAACCAATATTACGTAGAAACTAAAATAGAAGGCGGTTGTCCATTTATTTTTTGAGAATAAATAATTGAAAAAGCCTTTTTGCTAGAAAGTGAAAGAGGAACAAGAAAGAGGACTCATTCTATTGGAGGACTCGGTCCAGGCAATGACGTGTTCTTGGCTCCGATCGTCCTCGATGACCAAAAGCAAACATCTTCTTTGGTAAAAAGAGCAAATTTTGATCAAACTTTGTAGTAATTGTTTCCTTCCTATAATAAACGAACCACCAACTAGAAGATCGGGTGACTATCTTCGATCTAGTGGTACCTGTCGCGCCACGTTGAGTTGCGGCACGATCAGTGAATTTTGTTTTTCTAAAATAATCATTTTTATTAGTATTCCTAGGCAGATTTTTCTAAAATAATCCTCGCTTCGCACTGACATGCTACGTATGAGTGCCACTTGTTGTGTCTTGCCGACGCACTCGCCTGCCGCACTTGAAAGTGGCATAGTAGGCGCCACAAACGAGAACGGTCACCATAGCTGAGTGATTGATTTATTTAATTTCTAAAGTTTGATGGTCAGTTCAATAGAATTCGAATAATTAAGTGGCTTATTTAATCTTTATCCTTAAAAAAAAATTCTCTACTCGAAGCGCCCTAATTCCCATAGGAAAGGAGTAGGCATCAAGTGATTCAAAACAAATAGACGAGGTAGTCGGTCTATTGCGAGTCCTCGTTGAAAGAGTGTAAAATAAAATCAAACTTATCTGATTAAATTGGGAAAATAAACGAAGATATATAAATAGGTTGAAAAAAAGGAAAAAGAAAATAAATTCGCAGGCTCTTGAAGTCAAAAACTTGATTCTAAATCGGTTTTCTCATCTGTTTGAGTTTGAATTTGTAATCTGGACCAAACAATTGGGTTCTGGGTTATCTGAAACCCAAACTAATTGATTCGGCTCAAGGAACCGAACCAGAGAACACTATTCCACTTTTATTATCTTCATGCAAACCAACAATGAGTGGCTCGAGAATCACGTGTTACACGTGTTCTCAGAAGTCAAGACCAGGGAAAATAATTCAACCAGTCCAGGGTTTGATCTTATAATAGAGATCTAAGGCTCTGAAGGTATCGAAGGGGGCTCCAATGGAGGTTCAACTCAAAAACTTCATAGAAATCTCAGTTTTCATTCTCCTATTTCTCTTATCTTTCAAGTTTTTGGTAAACAAGACAAGAACTAGGGTTAATCTTCCTCCATCTCCAAGAACTCTCTTACAAACACGGCGGAATCTTCTGCCTCCACCTCGGCGCCCGCCTCATGGTGGTGGTATCCTCGCCGTCGGCGGTGAAGGAATGCTTCATAAAAAACGACATCGTTTTGCAAACCGACCGGAATTCATTTCCGGCAAGTATTTGACGTACGGAAACACCACCCTGGGCGCCGCTTCCTACGGCGACCACTGGCGAAACCTCCGCCGTCTCAGCTCCGTCGAAATCTTTTCCACCAATCGCCTCAACGCTTCCTCGGCTATGCGAAAAGACGAAGTACACATTTTTCTGCAAAATCTGAATCGAGCTTCTGCCCATTGATTCTCCAAAGTAGAGCTGAAATCAAGGTTTTCGGAGCTGACTTTCAATATGATTATGAGATTGGTGGCCGGAAAAAGGTACTACGGCTAGGAGGTCAGCGGAGTGAAAGAGGCGAAGGAATTCAGGGAGTTAATGACGGAGCTTTTTTCCCTGGGGTCTTATCCCGGCGACTTTCTGCCATTTTTGAAGTGGGTGGACGGCCATGGATACATGAAGAAGGTGGAGAGACTTGGTAAAAAAACAGATAAATTCTTGCAGGGCTTGATTGACGAATCCAGATCGTTGATTTCTCAAGATGGAGCTCCAGATACGATGATCAATCATCTGGTTCGTCTTCAAGAAAAGGAGCCTGAGTATTACGAGGACGAGATGATCAAAGGGATGATCGTTGTGAGTACATTAACTCTATTTTAATTTTATGCCATGATCTTGCTCTAGAACATATGAGTAAAACTAATTAAATAATTCATGCATTCGCTCGTTGGTATGATGAACTTTCACGTCCTGTTTGGAATCAGGAATAAACTGAGAAAATTAGGGTTTCAAAGGGACAATATATATTACCGTTGAACATTAAACTTAGTGAATTAAATGATAATAAAAATCTGTCAATTTTTTAGAATATATTTTGACTGACTTTTGGAATGACACATAGTCACAAAATTTAACGTGTGATCAATGAATTTCTATGCCCAGATGTCTTGCTTCTAATCGTTCAAGTTTCAGGTCATTCCGATGTTGAACAAATTATGTTCATTTTAATAACGAAATGCAGAAATTATTATAGAGTTTTAGATATAAAGAATGTAAAATTGACTATATTATTTAATTTTTTAAACATAATTTATATCACTTTTGTATTATAAATAATAACTGAACAAAATGAAAAGAAGACAATAGTCTACAAATTATTTTCTCTTACATATTTTATTTTTTTCTCTTTAGAAACTCAATTTTATAAATTATGATTTCTTTTGATTACTAGTAAGTTGAATTTTTCAACAAAGATCGATAATTTTTTAAATTAAATAAACTTTTGAATCGTTTAATTATTTATATTCTTTTTGTAGACAATGCTACCAGCAGCAACAGAAACCTCATCAGTGACATTAGAATGGGCGATGTCAAACATGCTCAACCATCCAGAAACCCTTAGCAAGGCCAAAGCCGAACTTGATGCTTATTTGGGAGAGAAGAGACTTGTGGAAGAGCCAGATCTTCCCAACTTGCATTACCTTCAGAATATAATTTCCCAGACCTTCCGGCTATACCCTCTGGCTCCACTTCTAGCCCCACATTTGTCCTCCGAAAGTTGTACGTTAGGAGGGTACGAAATCCCGGCCGATACGATGATAATGGTGAATGCATGGGCTATCCACAGGCACCCGGATGTGTGGGACGATTCGGGTAGTTTCAAGCCGGAGAGATTTGAAAATAGTCGGGAAAATGACTAGTACCGATCGTTGCCATTCGGTCTTGGGAGGAGGGCGTGCCCCGGAGTGGGAATGGCTAACCGGGTTGTTGGATTAACTCTTGGATCTCTCATCCAATGCTTTGAGTGGAAGAGGGAGGGTGAAGAGCTTTTAGACATGAAGGAAGGGCAAGGCCTTTCCATGCCTAAGGTTGTGCCTCTGGTTTGCTTTACATACCACGACTAATCATGCGTAAAATTGGCTCGAATTAGTCTTATTAATCACTAGTTTTTATTTATTATAACACCTTAATTTTTTTGTCACAAAATGGATCGCTGCCATCGTCAATTTATCTGTACATTTTTATGAGATGACACGAATCAGAAGAACGATGGGTATATCAAACCCTAGGTCCTTCAACGACACGAAATATAGATCAATCTAAGCCAAGTCATTAGTTAAATTATTTGCCATCAAGTTCGATATTTCCGATTAGAACATGAAGAATATTTCCGATTAGAACATGAAGAATGTCAAATTCTTTAATAGGAACTCAAAAGGAGATTCATTGAAAACAAAAGTAAAAAACTTGGTAAAAAAATATTCTCCCAAAATTATCTGCATTGACTTGGTTGCCAAAGACATAAAGTAAGTAAAGACTATTAAAAACAATAATAAATCGTCTAAAATATTCTTGACAAATACAAATTACAAAAACCCTAAAACATAAAAAATAAAAAAATTAATAATAGTCTAAATAAACTATGATTGAGTGTGAATAAATTGATATTCATGAAAACCGATCAAATTTGGTTTCATTAGAAAAATGATATTCTTTCAATTCGCCTTCGAGTTGGTGATGAAAAACGAAGAAAATGTAAATCGAACCACATTTTTTTCTACGAAAAGCCCAAAAATTTTAAAACCCCACCGAATTTCTTGTTTCCTAATTAATCACGTCCCTATTATTTTTGTCTTCCTCTACCATACTCTATTTCATCTCGACCCATCTTCCTTTCTTTCACCTTCGTCTTTCAGTGGTACTTATCGGCAGGGTCCTTGAGCAACATTCCTTTTTCACCGAGGGTCAATTTTTAATGTGAACTACTATGAAAGTATTTTTCAGTTACAATCAACTACGTATGCGATGAGTTTTCTAATGTGTCACAGGAGCCGGAAAAGGGCCATGCTTTATATAATAATGATAATAAATGAGATAAAGATGATTTTAACTGATTTTGTTAATTCATGCATCATCTTAGATAAATTACAATATTTTTGAAAAATAAAAAACCTAAATTTTAGCCGGAATGCATTATGTATAATTTACTGAGTTAGTCACTCACGCCAAAGACTCCCTCAAAATGCAAGTGGCGTAGGAGACGGACTAGAAGGCGTTGGACGATCGTTGTATTAGGAATTTCCCTACTTTTACAATTTAACTTTAGTTCTTTATTTTATTTTTTTATCTAATTATTTGTCTAAGCTTGAATTTTATTTAGTCTTTATGTTGGTTCCTCACTTACTTCAATAGATTCGATTGTCTGACTTGATATTTCTATCTCGGACTCTCCTCGGTTCGTCACACTACACTTCCCTTCTTGGTGACAGATAAATTCGTTTCACAACGAGTTCGGCCGAGAATATATACTAGGAAGATACTCTCATTTTTCCTCGAGAAGAAGCAATTCAACTGCTGAAACCTAAAATTTACTGTAATAATGTCAAATATTATAAGAAGTATGTTCCGATGAATAAAAAACAATGCCACTAAAATCAACCCTTTAATATTTGTACAAAATAAGCAACATGATACACGTGGGTGGATCAAACATAATTTGTCGGTTCGTGATTCACGTGATTTGAGACTTTTGCATTCTCCAACGCTGTTGGGAAAGCTGTCTTATCATGATCAAGCATCGCCGGACGATTTCTAAAACTCAAGATAATTATTTTATGTGTCTGAATAATTTTCACTTCTTTATAAATGGAGCTCATTAACTTGGGAATTCTTCATTGCTAGGGTAAAGAGTTGACACGAGCTTCATCTAAACCAATCTGGAAGAAGATGGAGATTTGGTTCACCCTAGTAGTTGCAGTCGCCATTGTTGCTCTCCTCAAAGCTCTGTTCACCCATCTAAGCAGCAGTAAAACAAAGCACAAGCTCCCTCCTGGCCCTCTAGCCCTCCCCTTCATCGGCAACCCTATCTGGTTCATCAAACCAATCACCAACTTCGAAACTGTTCTCAAGGAACTCCACGCCAAATACGGTCCGATCATTACGATTCACGTCGGAAACTCTCCGGCCATTTTCATAGCCAATAGCTCCCTTGCCCACCAGGCTCTGATTCAAAATGGAGCTATTTTCGCCGACCGATTTCCGGTCCCTTCGACTGCAAAAGTCATCACCAGCGACCAACGTAACATCAGCACGGCCTTTTACGGCTTCACGTGGCGCGTCCTTCGCCGGAATCTGACGGCGGAAGTGCTTCACCCGTCGCGCATCAAAGGCTATACTCCGTGTCGGAAATGGGTGCTGGACATGCTCATTCGCCGTCTCGAGGCTTCTCAAACGAAACCCTCTTCTGATGAACCGTTTCCGGTTCGAATCATAGACCATTTCAGATACGTTATGTTTTGCATGGCGATCGACATGTGCTTCGGGAAGAGGATGGAGGGAAGGAAAGTGATGGAGATCGAAAGTTCTCAACGTGGGGTTCTTGTGAATTTCGAGAACTTTGGCATTCTCAACCTTTTTCCGATGAGTATAAGTAAGATAATTTTCAGAAAGCAATGGGATGAAATCTATAAATTGCGTAAAACCCAGGAGGATGTTTTGCTTCCTTACATTCTTGCGAGAAGAAAGCTCAAAGGAGTAGAGTCCAAAGAAAAAAACTCCATTAACAATGGCGATGAATTCTCAAGGCCGACTCCATACGCAGACACATTGTTCGATTTGGAAATAAGCGACGATGATGGCCAGAAGAAGAGAAAGCTTGATGAAGGGGAGCTTGTTACTCTATGCTCAGAGTTTCTGGATGCAGTCACAGACACAACAGCGACGATGTTGCAGTGGGTTATGGCAAATTTGGTCAAATACCCTGAAATCCAAGAGAAGGTATGTAAACCCTAGAGTCTATCATGTTATATTAGGATAAGAATGTATACAATGCAATAATAAATATTATAATATTTTCTCAACAGGTATACAGTGAGATGAAAGGGGTAATTAGAGAGGAGGACAGGAAAGTAATTGAAGAAGAAGATCTTCAAAAAATGCCATTTTTAAAAGCGGTGATATTGGAAACCCTAAGGAGACACCCCCCAGGCCATTTCCTGCTGCCGCACCAGGTGTCGGAGGAGGTGGTGCTCGACGGCGGATACACGATACCCAAGAACGTCTCCGTCAACTTCATGGTGGCGGAGATCGGCTGGGAAGCAAAGGTGTGGAAAGATCCGATGGAATTCCGGCCGGAGAGGTTCTTGGCCAGTGGCGGCGATATCGAACGAGAAGTGGATATCACAGGGAGCAGAGAGGTTAAGATGATGCCATTTGGGATTGGGAGGAGGATCTGCCCAGGCTTCGCCATGGGCTTGCTTCATTTGGAGTTTTTCCTGGCTAATTTGATCTGGAATTTCAGCTGGACGGCTGAAGATGATGTGGATTTGACTGAAATAAGACAGTCTTCAGTCGTCATGAAGTATCCATTGCAGTCCTTCATATCTGCCAGGCGTGGATAATCTCTGTTGCTCTTCGTTTGTGTTGGAGTTTTTACTGTTCTTCGTTTCCACGCATCGGAAGAATTCCCGTTTTCTACGTGTATACAATAAACAGAGACAAGGGACAGTTTTTTTCCTGTTATTATGCATGGGTGAATAAAAATGATCGTTATTATTTAATCTTTTTTTTGAAAAAAAAATTTGATATGATCTGATTGGTTAGTATTATCTGAACGCAAATCAGTTAGATGATTGATCCGAATCAAATGGTCAGTTACAGTCATTTTGCTCTAAACAGAGACAAGGGATCGTTTTTTATGTTATTATGCATGTCTAAATAAAAATTAACGTTATTAGTTGTGTGTTTGATCGTTTTTTGAAAAAAAATTAACAGGATCTAACTGGTATATTTTATCTGAACGCAAATCAGTAAGGATAATCGATCTTAACTAAGTAGTCTGTTAAAGTTAATCTGACATGACGATCAGATCTAATTGAAACCCTAATCTATATCATTCGTTATATTTAGCTCAAGAAATATTGTTCAAGTTAAATATTTACTTTTTTTCCTTTTCTAGAAGATAAATGCTCACACTTGGATGGAGTGAAACAGGCAAAGTGGCCTTGTAATGTGAGACATATTATAAGTAGATGAGTGTCACGTTTGTCGCATTAAATTTCTTTAATTTAAACATACACAATTTGCATGTCGTGAATCACGACAAAGTGATTGAGAAACCCTACCCATACTTCTTCAAGTTGGTAATAACTATCCATGCATTAATGATTCCAACGTGAATCACGCTAATAAGATCGATCCATGCATTATTTTATATTTTTTTAAATAATTCACGAGTTTTAGTATATGTTAGATTGTGGTAGGAGGCATAATAATTTATTTTCGGGTATAACGCATAAAATAATTATACTCAGACCTCATTCATTTGTACCATTTCGATCAGTGTGAGATTGTGCTGACCTACTCAAATGACTTAGGCTTTCGCAATCAATATAATCGTTCGTTTTTGTCTTAGTACAACAATATAACACATAAAATATGGATTCCATAGTGCTTTTTTTGTCTTAATGTTACGTTTAAATGTGGTACTTTCTTTAATTTTTGTATCAATCATTAATTGACCTAATAATTAAGAGTAATTAGAAAATAATTGCAATAAGATTTGAATGATGTCAATTGCTAACTATATTTATTATTTAAATTATAAATTTAGAAAATAAACAAACTATAAAGTTTATTGATTCCACTTGGGTATATCCTTTATTATTTATTTTCTTAATCATGGTTATAAATGGGGGATTAATATTGAATGTTAAGATTTACCTCATTCCTTTATTATTTATTACTTACTAAGTTTCAAGGACAATAACTCAATTGAAATATCGGAGTGTGCCAAAACCGAACATGACCGAGTTTGGCGATATCCAAAACCGCATGTCTTTTATACTTAGCTCTAGGGTTGAGTAACTCAGGCCGACTCACGAGTCCTGACCCAACCCGTAATGTTTGAGTTGGGTTAGGTCAGTTAAACACTTAATTATTTATTTTTGGATCAGTTTCAATTATTGATAAATTAATTCAGATCGTGTTTTGAATTTTTTGGCAAATTCAGAAAAACCGATTTAACCTGATTATTAATATTAAATTGAAAATAGAAATAAAATATGTAATAAAAAATAGTTTCTATTTATTTTTTTCAATGTTTTGATTAAATATAATAGAAAATTGTAGTTTTATTTATTTTTTAAAATTTTAATTAAAAATAATAATTTTTGGAATTGAAATGCATATTATTTTATTAATTTAAATTAAAATATAATTACTTAAAATAAATTAAAAGACCAAAACGAACCAAAACCAAACCGAAAGATTTCAGGTCGGTTTTATTTATTTAAAAAATCGACTCAAACTAACTCATTGTCATTCCTATTTATCTAATCCCCTTGCCCTTTTCTTTGACAAACAAAATCAAACTCGGAACGAAATCAAGCATTAACTAACATGCTTGTCAAGATCAAATCCATCACCAACTTTCCAATTCATGAGTGTTTCATCATTTAAATATCCATGAATACAGATCATTGCACAATCTAATATTTGCTTTGAACAAAAACAAAGACCAAACAATGTAATAATTTAATCTGAAATCAATCAAAGATCCCAAATCTCAAATGCCAATATAAAAAAATAAGAACACATGTAGCTACCCAAAATGGGAGATGAAATCGAATCGAATGCCAATTTCACTTCCTCTCTGTACTATCCAATTCTTGGTTTTTACAGTCCAGACATGACGAAGAAGAAGAGGGAACCTCGGTGATATTAACTCGCAACGTTTGCTGCTTTCCTTCATTACTGGGAATGTGAAGAAGAGCATCCATCACCAGAACATCCCAATCGCCTGGCCGGAAAAAGGAGAATCGAGCATCTTCTGGAGAGAAACCAATCGAACTACTAATTAGCATGGTCAAAAATAAATGCACTAGTAAATGAATATATTTAGAACATGATATTGAAAAAACTGAAATCCGACAAAAGTAGATGACAAAAAATATGCAGAGAATAGAGAAGGGTAGAAAAAATTAACCTCCATTTCGAACTGCCTTTAGACGGAATATTCCGGTGCCTTGGGGTCCTGATACAGGAAATGAACACGACACGGATTGTCTCTTATGGGCTACTGCAAGTGTGGCATTATACCACGGACCTTTAACAAGAGGTTCACCAATGGAGGCTATGACCGCTTGGTTTGTACTAGCTTTCTCCATGGCTTTGCTGAAACAAAAAAAATGAAGTTTAAAAAAATCGTGCACAGTTTTACTTCCCGTTTTCACTTTTATCATTCGTATTCTGTTTCTCAAAAAGAATGACAAAGTAAACAACTTTTGAAATTCGTTACATCGCTCCGGTCTGGATTACAACAGAAATGGATCTAGTTAATAGTAGAATTTAGTGGTAGTTGAGGGAGATTATGCGTTAGTGAGTTAACAAATAGAATGTAGGTTGGATAGAATGTCGAATGGGATGGAGGTAGAGAGCCCGGGAAGACTCTACTGTGTCTATATTTTCCCATTCAATAAACCATAGGATCCTTTAAATTGAGGCCTATACAGACCAACAAATTGTTCTTTTAAGGTACAGAAATGGCATAGACATAGATAGCGGGGGATGTGAATTAACAAGAGGAAGAAGGTGAAGTAAAGATGATTTTTATGTCGCAACCTTTCCAAAAGGTAGAGAATACTTGTTATAAGAAGAAACGGGACTCCATATTGGAAGGTAAGAAGGAAAGAACAAAGGGTAGATGATATTTTGAACTCTGTTGCTGAATTTAGCCTGGTTCGGATATAAAGTTTTCTTCCGCCCCAAATTTCAAAACCAAATCGAACCAATCCGTTAATATAATATACAATCCAACTAAATTGCTGGAATGTTTGCAATCGAATATATTGGAAGAAAACTACAGATTCAGTATGAAAAATTCAGTCTAAAAGCAATAAACAAAACACCGGAGTTAACATTTGTCAAAAAGCACACAACATGGAGTTGGAATTACCTGCTACAGCCATGATAAATAACGATGTCATCAAGAGCACTCAAAGCAACCCCACCAGAAACAGCAAATAACGCAAAAGGCACAACCCTTCTACCCCAGGATTTATTTCTTTCTTCGTTCACCGTTGTTGCAGAGCAACTTCTAAAGACAGAAAGCCAATAACCAATATCCGGAACCAATCAATATGGAAAAAATAAAAAAAGGGTCCTACCAATTTCGATTGATGGAACTCAATCATCTGACAGAAAAATAGTGAAACTAAACACAGAAAGATTCAAGTCCTTCAAGAAGAAGCTGGAGCGAGAGGAAAGGCAGAAATTCAGCAATGATAGAGGCCAGAAGAGATCGTGAAAAACCTGGAAGAATGAGATTGTGGAACACGCTTGGAGACGAGACCTAATATTCTCGCGGGCATCTCTTCTTTACGTTGCAGGCCTTAGTCCACTGCCTGTTCCACGCTAGAAGAACCCTTTACCTTGTACCAAAAGGCTAATTCGTAGCACCCAAGTCCCCACCCACCTCCACCCGACACCTTCTTACGATAAATCACAACCGTCCAAAGATACGAGGTCCGTATCTCACACTATAAAGAGTAACTTCAACATTAGAAGATTAAACTACCACATTGCGGTAGCGCAGACTTTGAACTTTAGCCTTTGTACCAACTCTACCACAATTCGACTACTAAGAAGAACTATTTTACTCTTTCGAGAGAATGTGTATGATATAAATATTTTGTACGATTTTATCTCAAAATATAATTAAAATTAAAATTCAAAGTTTTAGATTTTTGAAAATTAACACTAGAATCAATTATTTTGATTTTATTTTAATTTTAATCTATAAATACCTGAATCAGCTAATAAATTATGATTTTTTAAAAATTACAACTAAGATTAATTTAAAATTAGCAGGTCTAGTCCAGTTTATGGTCTCTTTTCAATTTTGCACACCTTAGTTTGGGGGCAAATATTCCACTTTTTAAAATTACATAATTTCAATTCTTTTAAAAAAATTATTTTAAGTTATTAATTACATGAAAAATAATCAATAATCATTAGTGAATTTCAAGCACAAGACGCACAAGATTATGGAGTTGAGGGACAATTAAATTCTACAAGGGTAATGCTACATTTGATAATCCCGATTAAGGTATACAACGGAATGTCGGGTCCAACATAAATTGTTTTCATAACAAAGAGACATTAGCAATTGGAAGTGTGGAAATATATGTTCGGTCCATATCATGGAGATTTGGTTTCGATTCTATGTAGATCAATTTTAAAATCCGATTCGAACCAACTCATGCTCAGGTCAAACAATAAACCGAAGATAAGTCGAACTGGGGAATGATGATCATCAACCAAAATCTCTCGAGATTATCAAAGGAGCGAGAGAAAGTGGGCGGGATGCATCAAAAGAGAAGAAGAATCGGTTTTTGTGATCTTAGTTTTTGATCATCATATTTACTTCTAAAATTGAAATTGTAATTAAAATAAAAAATCTTTTAATATGAACCGAAAAAGGGAAACGAAAAAAGAGAAAATATTCGCCAACGATGAAGTAAAAAACGACCTAACATGAAGACATGAGCGGGTATTCGGTGCCCGTCTTTTTCAAATTATATACGCGCTTGCATCAATTGCAAGTAAGCGATTCTAAATTGAAGATTAAAATTGGATTAAAACTGACAACTGTGATGATAAAAAGTAAAATTGAACACATACAAGTCGTTAGTTGAATTGCTCGAGTCTTCGATCCCCACCGCAAAGGCTACTTCAAGCACGATTCTTGTAATTCAACGTAAACTATGTGCGGATTAAGGTACACCATTATCATTTAGGGAACAAAAATCAGGATTTTCCACGAACCTGGTGGTCGATGAAACGTGTACGGTTCTGGGCACATATACTTCGAAGACAAAGTACACGTGTCATAAAACTAGGCGAGATCTGAACTTAACCATGATTTTTCATGCGTTCAAAATCAGACGGCGTAGATTCGTAGGTCGACCGCGATCACAAACCAGGAAAGACCACTGACATTACGTCCTTTGTCCTGTTTCCTCGATTTCCACGCGTTTAAATATTCATTAGCTGTTTTTTTTTATTTTTTTAAATTTAAAATAAATATAATTCTACTTATAACGATTAATAAATATCGAATAATTAGTCTTGAATTACTTATAATTGATAGTGTTTTTATATTTATTATTTTAATACTACAATAAAGATATAATTATATCACTTAACACATCATATTATAAATATTTTTTATATTAATTGATAGAAGATACTTATTGATAATTACTCGTAATAAAATTATTAAAATTTTAATATATTTGAGGGTAATCACGCGTGATTTGAAATATACGAATTATTGATTTGTTAGCGTAAGCAACGTCGAATCTACCGCGAAAAGATTAGATTTTTTCATAATTTGTGTAGATTTAAGAACCCTTTGAGATGCAAAGAGACAAAAAAGTTGGATTTGGAAGAGATAATTATAAAGTTTGGATCTTTATGCATTGGTCTCAACATTGAAATCATGGAGCTCACGTCACAACACAATTTCGCCTATTTGTTTTATTTAAATTGTAGAATTATGACGTCATAATTCAGGAGATGGGAAGAAGCTTCTGAATCTCATATAAAAATGGCGTGATCTCCATCTGCTGATCTTCATCTTCTAAAACCTTGAAGCATTGACTGGTTCTCTATCCGGCGCCGGAGCGTTTAGAATAATGTTGTTGAGAAGCTCGTCGACGCCACTTTCTCGATCTGTGCTGCCGGAGTCTCCAAACTGGATCGGCCCCCATGAGATCAGCTCTCAAGCTAAACCCCCTCCTTCTCCATTTCATTTTAACCCAAAAGGAAAACTCTCGTTTCATCAACTTGGTCACAAGAACTCTATTTCTTGCAGCTCATCTCCGATCTCCCCGTCCGTTTCCGAATTCTCCGACGGTTTCAGACATCATCGGGGTGGATTCCGGCGAGCTAGATCTGAGGGAAACTTGGAAAAACTTGGTTATGTTTCGGAGGAGGATACTGAAGAGGAGTTTTTCGACTCTTATCCGCGTAAACACTCGATGTTGCAGAGCATAGCGTCTTTTACTTCCGAAGGCGTGGAAACGGACGAGGAGGAAGAAGAAGAATTTGGCGCAATCGAAAGGAGAAATAATATGATTTCAACTAATCAAGAGCTATTGAAGCTAGGAATTGAGGCGGAGAGGGTCTCTACAAACCAAACCATGCATCCGGCAAGAGTGGTCGGAGTTGGCGGCGGCGATTGGACGAGTGGCGGTGCAGGAGGTGGCGATTTCAGTTCCGGCGACAGTGGTCAGGACGGTCATGGGGTTGAGGAGTTCTACGAGAAAATGGTGGAAGACAATCCTGGAAACCCTCTTTTTCTGAGGAACTATGCTCAATTCTTATATCAGGCAAGTCTTGATCTGGTTAGGAAGATGAAATCATTCTAAATTTCAAGCTACTTGGTTACTGGTTTTATATGAATTTTTGAACATTTATTCAATGTTTGGATCGAAAAACAGAAAAAGGGTAGCCTTATCGGAGCCGAAGAATACTACTCCCGGGCCATTTTGGCCGATCCGAAAGACGGCGAAGTGTTATCGCAGTATGCTAAGTTAGTGTGGGAGCTGCACCGGGATTCCGAGAGGGCCTCGAGCTACTTCGAAAGAGCAGTCCAGGCTTCGGCACACGATAGGTTCGAACGCAGCTCTTTGACTCATTAAACCTTCGATCGAATTCAGAAAACACAATCCCGAACAAGGGTTTTGTCGCAAACATCAATAATTCGAACAAAAACTCGAAAATTCAAGTTTGAAAAGAATGTAATTTGATGGTAATTTGAATGTTTTTGCAGCCATGTCCTCGCGGCATACGCTTCGTTTCTGTGGGAAACAGAGGAAGAAGAAGAAGAGTTGTGTGTAGCAGAGGAGCTTACTATGAAAAGGGAGTTTAATCAGATTGGATCTCTTAGAGCTTGAGCAATCCAAGTAGCTTTGTTCATAATTTTCTCGTTTGTTTTGGTACTTCTCTTTTTTGAATTCTGTGTATATGAGCATGCATTAATAATCGCTGTATCGGGAAATAGACTTATGTCCGATTTCAGAGAAATGCACAGAGAACTCCGGGAAATAGACTTATGTTCGAGAAATGCATTAATAAAAATGACATAACTTTGATAAAATTTTTAATAGACATTGAAATTTGCTTATCTTTTGAAAAACATGATTTTGATGTAGGCGATATATATTTTTTTTGGATTTTTTGTTTGAAAAAATCTGTTTACACTAAATCGAGCATAGAGCGAAATACATTTACTTTAACTAATGTGATGTAGAGGAAGATTCATATGCTTAATTCTATTTAGCATACATATTTTAATTTTGCATATAAATTACGTTAAATTTGAGTTAATCCAATTCTAACCAAGTATTGATGACGATTGATCTAGGTTATAGTCTTAAAATTTTAGAACTATAATAGATTATAACGAATCATACAACTAAGAAAAATGGACGAAAAGAATATTTTCTTACAATAAGTAAATATATTGTAAAAAACTTCAATCACCCAGATAATAATTGCCGCGTTGACGAGCTGTATGTAAAATACGTCAATAAAAAATTCTACAAATTTAGAAATAAACTCTCACAATATTGCATTTTGAGACTGTAAAATGATTTGAAAAAAGTTAAATTTTTAGTTTATTTGGATTTTATAGTTCCAGACGGTGACCCACCCGTACAAGGGTTGATTTCGACCTTCATATTCAAAACATTTTGCAGTGACGTAGTAAACATTTTAAGAGTTTATTCTTAAATTTGTAGAATTTTGTATTTGACGTACGCAGTTTTAATAAATTTTTTTTGTTTTCTGCATGTGGCGACATGGAGGCGAAAAAAGGAAAGGGAATGTTGAAAAATGATAGTAAATCGTACAATTTTAAAAATTCATGCAACTTTTTGAAATATTTTCTTGTATTATTGTGAATGTTTGATAAAAATTTAAAATCATTCTAATAATATTTATTTAATAAAATATTTATTTGAATTCTTCATCGGGGTCATTTCGCATTTTTTTGGGTTATTTTCCCAAAACTCAAGATCTTTTTGGGGTTTAACCCAAAATAATAATAAAAATACATACACTAGATGGTGCAACATGAAGAAAATTTTTGCTCTTTTGATGTGTCTCATTACAAGTCAAAGTTAATAGGTTTTCATTATCACTAGCTTAGATATAGTGTAATTTCTTCATACCTTCTTATTCTACGAGCCAGGTTGGTTTTGTCGGAGCGCCTGGTTAATTGTGGTTGAATTTCTTAGAAAGCTTTTAGGTCTGTTTAGAAGGGAGTATATGCTAGTGAGGATACTAGAAATGTAATCTCCCTTATAGAACAATGTAGTGTGTTTCAGAGGCAATAATCAGATCGGATCGACTCCCGCCTGACCCACCCAATTTGACTATTTCAGTCAAATTGGATTTATTTTAACCAAAAATTACGGGAACCGACTCATTGGATCAGATAAGTTAACCGATCAGTTCAAAATTTGTAAAGAAATAATTAATTGTCAGATGGTTTTGGCCGATAACCTACATGTTTGAATTTTACAAAATCAAATGTAATGCTGAAACAAATCCAACACGAATTTTAAGTTAGNCGGTTTAACCACCTAATGATTTTAACACACGTCTTAACAATCACGTAATGGTAATTACTGTGACGTCCTAGATGATAACAAAGCAAGCTAAGATATTTAAGCATTGTTAAAATAAATTCTAAATGATTAACTATGATCGAATTAAGCAAATCAATATACGAAAAATTCAAACTTTAATTAAAACTAAATAACTCATAGACTTATGCTGTCAAGACTTGTAAAGTCAATGAAAGTGAAAACGAAAAGCAAAGAGAAAGAATTTTGGTCATCGCCGTCGGAAACCGTTGTTCGCACAGCTCTGTTCCCTTGCCGCCGTGATCACCGTCACCGACCTCCTCCTCGGATTTACGCCCGGGCTCGATCGCAAGCTTGTTCTCTTATTCTGGCACCTGTCTTCGTTGCACTCTGGTTGATAGTTATAGAAGCATCAGCCTTGAGATAATTGGAAGTTTGTTGAGATTTGACAGCTGGTTTGAGATTTAGAAAGATTCCATATCTCAAAGATTTTTGTTTCCAACATTGAAAATTGGTTATTTCGGCTAAGATTTTCTCTTTTATTTCGTTATCTTCCAGCTTCTTTCTTGCGCTGCAATCCATCTTTAAACTTGACAACTGCATCTGAACAAAATACTGTGAAAATACAAAATACATTTTGATTGGGTTTTTATCTAATCTAATATGCAGAAAGTAAATTGTAAAAAATTAAGTGCAAAAAAGTAAAGTTGGTGGTCGAATCGAGAATTAGAATTAATCTCCAAAATGATTTTCGTTAATCGAGTTCACTTGAACTGCTCTTTACGAGTGCTGCAGCAGCCTCCACAGCATCGAGTAGGTCTAGTCGGAACTCTAAAGAACCTAGGTTGGTGTTGTCTCTGTGGTTGATCTATTTCACACTCACGACTTAAACAATTAAGCCGTAGAATGTTACTCCATATGAGTTTGAAACTTGTTCTTTTTTACCGCACTGGGTTGAAATGAACATTACGACAACACCTCTAGCTAAATTGTGTCATTCGGTTTAACCACCTAATGATTTTAACACACGTCTTAACAATCACGTAATGGTAATTACTGTGACGTCCTAGATGATAACAAAGCAAGCTAAGATATTTAAGCATTGTTAAAATAAATTCTAAATGATTAACTATGATCGAATTAAGCAAATCAATATACGAAAAATTCAAACTTTAATTAAAACTAAATAACTCATAGACTTATGCTGTCAAGACTTGTAAAGTCAATGAAAGTGAAAACGAAAAGCAAAGAGAAAGAATTTTGGTCATCGCCGTCGGAAACCGTTGTTCGCACAGCTCTGTTCCCTTGCCGCCGTGATCACCGTCACCGACCTCCTCCTCGGATTTACGCCCGGGCTCGATCGCAAGCTTGTTCTCTTATTCTGGCACCTGTCTTCGTTGCACTCTGGTTGATAGTTATAGAAGCATCAGCCTTGAGATAATTGGAAGTTTGTTGAGATTTGACAGCTGGTTTGAGATTTAGAAAGATTCCATATCTCAAAGATTTTTGTTTCCAGCATTGAAAATTGGTTATTTCGGCTAAGATTTTCTCTTTTATTTCGTTATCTTCCAGCTTCTTTCTTGCGCTGCAATCCATCTTTAAACTTGACAACTGCATCTGAACAAAATACTGTGAAAATACAAAATACATTTTGATTGGGTTTTTATCTAATCTAATATGCAGAAAGTAAATTGTAAAAAATTAAGTGCAAAAAAGTAAAGTTGGTGGTCGAATCGAGAATTAGAATTAATCTCCAAAATGATTTTCGTTAATCGAGTTCACTTGAACTGCTCTTTACGAGTGCTGCAGCAGCCTCCACAGCATCGAGTAGGTCTAGTCGGAACTCTAAAGAACCTAGGTTGGTGTTGTCTCTGTGGTTGATCTATTTCACACTCACGACTTAAACAATTAAGCCGTAGAATGTTACTCCATATGAGTTTGAAACTTGTTCTTTTTTACCGCACTGGGTTGAAATGAACATTACGACAACACCTCTAGCTAAATTGTGTCATTCGGTTTAACCACCTAATGATTTTAACACACGTCTTAACAATCACGTAATGGTAATTACTGTGACGTCCTAGATGATAACAAAGCAAGCTAAGATATTTAAGCATTGTTAAAATAAATTCTAAATGATTAACTATGATCGAATTAAGCAAATCAATATACGAAAAATTCAAACTTTAATTAAAACTAAATAACTCATAGACTTATGCTGTCAAGACTTGTAAAGTCAATGAAAGTGAAAACGAAAAGCAAAGAGAAAGAATTTTGGTCATCGCCGTCGGAAACCGTTGTTCGCACAGCTCTGTTCCCTTGCCGCCGTGATCACCGTCACCGACCTCCTCCTCGGATTTACGCCCGGGCTCGATCGCAAGCTTGTTCTCTTATTCTGGCACCTGTCTTCGTTGCACTCTGGTTGATAGTTATAGAAGCATCAGCCTTGAGATAATTGGAAGTTTGTTGAGATTTGACAGCTGGTTTGAGATTTAGAAAGATTCCATATCTCAAAGATTTTTGTTTCCAGCATTGAAAATTGGTTATTTCGGCTAAGATTTTCTCTTTTATTTCGTNCAATTATCTCCTTGATTATGATAAATGATTAACGAATTTGGGAAGAATAGTGACAATATTTGGTATTTGGTTACTCTAATTATTATATCAAATGTGTAAAATTATTATTTGTAACAAAATTAGGGAAGGGCAAGATTGGTATTTGATTAATAAAAGAAAATTTGAAAATTAGCGTGGCTATAAATTGCATCGTTGAGTTCATTTTCGCGGCACGGTGGTGCGAAGCCCAGCCCAGTGCGGAGTGTGGATCGTGTGAACGCCATGGCTACTCTCACACATCCTCTCAGGCGCATTTCCAGCAATGGCTCTCCCCACCACGAAAGCTTCCAGAACTTCTTCGAATGGTGGCTCGTCGAGCAGAATCAGGACCTGCAAAACCTAATTTCTGCTTCTACAAACCACAGAAACGACGCCCCTCGATCCGCTATTTCCTCGTCTCCAGATCAGGAATCCGTCCTCAGCGCGCTCGTCGGCCGAGTAATCAAGCACTACGAGCACTATTACAGAACCAAGTCGATTTGGGCGAAGCAGGATGTGCTCGCGATGCTGAATCCGACCTGGAGGAGCTCGCTCGAGGAGGCTTTCCTCTGGATCGGCGGATGGCGACCTAGCATGGCGTTTCATCTGCTCTACTCCAAATCAGGCTTGCAGCTGGAGGCTCAACTCAGTGCCATATTACGCGGCTTCAGCACCGGCGATTTGGCGGATCTCTCGCCCTCGATGCTCAACGAAATCGACGATTTGCAGAGGAATACAATAAGAGAAGAGAAGGAGATCACGGAGAACATGGCCGAGTTTCAGGAGACCGTAGCGGATACATCCATGGTGGAGCTGTCTCACGTGGCGACGGAGAACGGCGGAGAGTTGGAAGAGGGGAAAGTGGAGTCGGCTCTGGCGGCTAAAGAGGAGGGGATGAAGGAAATACTGCGCCGAGCAGATGACCTACGGCTGAAAACGCTGAAAGGAATTCTGGAAATTCTGTCGCCGATCCAGGCCGTTCATTTCTTGACAGCGGCGGCGGAGCTTCATCTGAGAATCCATGATTGGGGGATGAAAAGGGAACAACTCCGGGGCTCTGATGCAGCTATTCCACGCTAATTACCAGTAAGCTTAGTTTAATTAAGGTTTCACTATCTTCCTTTCTACGCTTAATCATGTTTAATAAACTCTTCTTGTTTGCCCTCTCCTCTTTCTTACCCGTAGTTCTAATTTTCATTTCTCTATGATTACTTATTGACAAAAGTCTACGTTTTTTACCTTATTGACCAAAATACAAGTTTCCGGTTCCAATAACAAGGCATGGGATTGCTCGATGGTCAAGGAAATTCAGAATCAGAACCGTTGGTTATACGTCGGTTTTGACCATGGTTCATTTTATGTTTTACTATTTTGCCCCCCAAAACAGGAACCGAAACCAAAATGCGGGCTTTAACAAACCGCAATCAAAACCAAAATTGTGAGGGGGGCGAACTCGGACAGGAGTGGACCAAAACTGATGGTTTCTGAAATGCACACGATCTCGATTGAGTTCAGTTCACCCTCAATAAAAATAAGAGCTTCCTGTCCGAAAACAAGTTAGAAGTGGATAAAACCAGAACGGAACCGTAAGCTGAGTTCGGTTTTAGTTCTAATTTTTAAAAAACCGTGATTTATGGGCCGGTGCCAGTTTTCAAGAGTAAAAAAATGTGAAACCGAAACTGAGACCGCAAGTCAAAAAAGTTATAAAATTGAGTAAAACTTTACCCAAATCCTAATAAAATTCGATATAAATTTTAAAATTGGTTATAAATCTATCAAATTATTTAAAATTCAATCCAAATATAACAAAAAATATATTTTATTATCATACTTTAATTTTTTTAAATATAAAATAAAACCGAGTTCAAATCGAAACGGAGCTAGAACCGTTAGTTCCGGTGACGGTTCTAAAAATCTAAAAATGTGAATTTTGATTAACATAATTGACCAGTGCTGACCCCTCTAACAAGTCATGGGATCGTTAAAACCTACAAATTGATTGGCAAAAGACGAGGTCATGTGTAAAGTTCATCTCAGTTCTTCCCAAAAAACATCCCGGAAACTGGATTATAATAAACTCGATTTCCAAAAACCGGATCGACAAATCCTCGTTCACGCTCGACCATATCATCTCCGATACAGCTTGAGATGATAATTTTGAAACTCAGCTCCAAATGCAATGGACTCTTCATCCAATTTCTTCTTCAATCTCCTCCACGTTCTCAACATATCAGACTGTATCAACCCCTTGTAAAGTGTTTGGAAAGTAATTTTTCGGGGCAAAACTCCCTTCTCGATCATCTCCACGAAAAGACGGCAAGCCTGTCTCCATTTTCGCTTCTCGCACAACCCGTGAATCACCGCCATATACGAATTCAAATCCGGCCCTTGCCCGCTGTTCTTCATTTCGTCCCATATTTCTTGCACAATCTGCATTTTATTCAGCTCTAGAAACATACCCAGAAGTATATTATATGAATGTAAACTTAATGAACACAAACCACCATCTTTCATCTTCCT
>QAOC01015279.1:0-19367 GCA_003255005.1 Begonia fuchsioides
GAAAACTAGTTAATTATAGTATGTCCGATCCATGTACACATTAAAAAATAAATATATGTCAAATAATTATAATAAACATTCACATTTTTTGAATCACTCATATTTTCCAACTCAATGACTAACATTATTTGGATTATTGTAATTATATTTATTTAGTTGATTAAACTCTTCCATCGGTCAAAAAAGCAAGCTCTACAAGGTTATATAGAGCAAGAAAATGACCTCCTATACTTGTGTAACGATTTCTTTTACATAAAAAAATATTATATTTATTGTCAAAAAAATTAATTATAGAGTAAATAAAAAACACGCGAGGTTTTTGGGTCGGTCGTCTGATAGGTCACACCGTTCGCGAGTGATCTGTTTGTTAATTTTTAAAATTTAGATTTTGGTTCGTCAATACTCGATAATTCAATGATAAAATTGGGTTTACTCTTTTTATTATTGTTAAATTCTAAACTCACAGCTATCACACTCGGGCTCGCGAGCTCGAGCCAAGCTCGTGAACCAGGCTCGTAAGCTCGGCACTGTAGCCAAAACTGAACTCGTTCCCGTTCCAAACGTCGTCTTTGTTTATAGATCTGTTCGTCCATCGCCGAAAATGACGATAATCGGCCGTCAAAAGTTTGATTTAGTTAGCGAAATTAACTAAAAATAGTTTTTAGCATATGAAAGAATGTTTATTTTTTTTTTGCAAAATAAGCTAATATAACTGCTATCCCATTATTATGTGTTTATCACATTTTTTTAATCTAAGCATATGAAACTATAAATCATTTTCGGCTCGATTAGGCTCGGGAGTTGGGCTCGCTCGGCTCGAATAGGCTCGAGGCTAAATAGCTCACTCGAGCAAAATTTTTTGGGAAAAAGCTCGACATGCTCGGCTCGAATAGGCTCGACAGGCTCGAAATAACTTGAAATTTTTACCACACATTTACGATAATAAAAGACACTACTCTGGTAATGTTATTTTGCAATAAACATTCACATTTTTTGAATCACTCATATCTTCCAACTCAATGACTAACATTATTTGGATTTTTGTAATTATATTTATTTAGTTGATTAAGCTCTTCCATCGGTCAAACAAGCAAGCTCAAATAATTTTAATTTTTTTAAAACTCAAATATTTTTTTGTTTATTTGCTCAAAATTGAAGTGTATAATAATAATTATAAAATTAAATTGTAACTTATAGATAAATTATAAAAAAATAATCAGTAAAATTATCATTAGTTTACAAATAAAAGACAAAATAGTATCTGTCTGCCACGTGGACCAATATTATCCGTCGTGAAAATACTGGAAAATATCGACTCCCACCACCGGCTAAAATGCTGTGAGTACTTAATTGTGATCAACACGTGTGCGGCTCTGGTTGGGTATAGTCAACGTCTGTCTGTGACACAATTTGTCGTCTTAATCGGAACCAAGCCGTGGCTCGCGTGACTTTTTGGATAATTAGTTATCATAATATGATACAACATTGTCTAGTAGTTGTATCATATTTTCCACCACTAGACAATGTTAGTGCTTCATATCGAATAATATGTGGAAATCTACTCGATAAAATTTAGTCATAATATGATAATTATTTGACATATATTTATTNTTTCACATAAATTAGGATCATTATAATGGGGGTGAATACAAAATACGATAATTATTATAATCATGTCTAGTCACTCAACGTCGACGAGAAGCATCAAACCGGTCAACCAGAAAGATGATCGGCGACTTTCGGAAAGAGAAAAATTATCTTCATGCTAGCTATAATACCAGTGATTTCAAGGCTTACCTCAAAAACAAATCTGTCAAGGAGGAGGCCAACAGATAAGAAGAAGGCAGCAAACACAAGAGGAGTTGAGAAATCTGGGTCGAAAGATGATCAAACACAAATCGGACAACGGTATTAATGTAGTGAATCCATTAAAACCGGACCGGACCGGACCGGACCGCTAAAAAATTTACAATTGAAGCCAGCTGTTGATGCTGGGAAAAAGTGGGAAGACTGTATCTTTTTTTCTACCAAGTTTTGGAAGAAATTCACTTGTTTGACTTCGTCGTCCATCAATAATTCACTAGTTTGACCGCTAAAGAGCTTTAACCGTTAAATTCTAATATTTTTTTGTAACCTTTAATTGATTTTTATTATGTATTTTATTTTTTAATTGAAAAAATCAATTAAAGGTTACAAAAAAATATTAGAATTTAACGGTTAAAGCTCTTTAGCGGTCAAACTAGTGAATTATTGATGGACGACGAAGTCAAACAAGTGAATTTCTTCCAAAACTTGGTAGAAAAAAAGATACAGTCTTCCCACTTTTTCCCAGCATCAACAGCTGGCTTCAATTGTAAATTTTTTAGCGGTCCGGTCCGGTCCGGTCCGGTTTTAATGGATTCACTACATTAATACCGTTGTCCGATTTGTGTTTGATCATCTTTCGACCCAGATTTCTCAACTCCTCTTGTGTTTGCTGCCTTCTTCTTATCTGTTGGCCTCCTCCTTGACAGATTTGTTTTTGAGGTAAGCCTTGAAATCACTGGTATTATAGCTAGCATGAAGATAATTTTTCTCTTTCCGAAAGTCGCCGATCATCTTTCTGGTTGACCGGTTTGATGCTTCTCGTCGACGTTGAGTGACTAGACATGATTATAATAATTATCGTATTTTGTATTCACCCCCATTATAATGATCCTAATTTATGTGAAATTAATTAATATTGAATACTAACAAATTAATAGTGAAGATTTTTTAATTAAAAACTAAAATACAATAATAAAAATCAATTGAATAATGGAAGGGTGAATTATTGATGGAAGACGGAGCAAAAAAAGTCACCTTCTTCCCACTTCTTTCCCAGCATCAACCACTGGCTTTAAAAGCAGAGAGAGCGGGTTGGGTTTTTGTGGGCGACTGAGATGGAGAAGATTTGGGTGGTGCTGTTAGTGTGGGCGGCGGTGGCGGCTATGGCGGCGGCTGAGTTGCCGGAGACGAGCGGGTGTCTGGAGAAAGAACGGTTAGGGTTGACGGAGCTACGGCGGGCTTTGCCACCTGACCTGTCAAAAGCTTTCCCGGAGAATGACGCCTGCTGCTCTTCGGACGGCGTCTATTGCGCCGGCGCCAGCGGGCGTGTTCGTTATTTCAATTTCTATTGTCTTGATTCGAGGTACAGGGGTGGTTATCTCCTCAATATTTCTCTGTTTCTTCCCTTTGAAGAATTGGTGGAGCTGAATTTTGACGGTTGCGGATTGGATGGTTTGATAAACCAAGCAGGTTCTCTCTCCTCTCTCTCTCTCTAATCTCTCTCTTTCTCTCTCTAACAAATCGATTGAACACCAGATTTAACAAAGCTGACGAGGTTGGAGACGCTAAGCTTCGCCAGAAATCGATTTAACAAATCGATTGAACACCAGATCAACATCGATTCATTGCGAGGTAAGATCTGGCTTCCACCTTCTTCTTCTTCTTCTTCTTCTTCTTCTTCTTCTATATCATGATTTTCACTCCTTTGCCTGCAGTTTTTGCAAGCCTGAAAAATTTGAAATATTTAACCCTCAAAAACATTTCTTTGACCGGCTTCAAGCTAGATGGTACGTATTCCAAAATTTTAGCTTAATTTTACTTGGCTGGATTAGAAATATTTAATATTCTCACGTGCTTCCACTTAAATTAATTCAAATATTTTTAATAAATAAAAATAAAAATAATTATTTATTATTTAAATTGATGCAACGATATAAATATAAGTAATTATTTATTTAATATTGTCATCTTTATCAGGTATTTGCGAGATGAAAAATATTGTAGAATTGGCTTTAAGTTCTAACAATATAAGAAGTCATATTCCTCCGTGTATTGGCAACTTAACTCGACTTCAATATCTCGACATGAGCTCCAACCAAATAAGTGGAAACATACCCTCCACCATGGGGAACCTCTCTCGTCTTTCTTTCTTGTCTTTGCAAGGAAACTATGGCTCGGGCTCATTTTCTCTTCACATTTTGGCCAATAATTCGAGGCTCAAGCAGCTCGATCTGTCCTACATGCATAACGACTTTCGAGTCGAAACTGAAACTCAATCGTGGCTTCCTTCGTTCCAACTCTGGCACCTCGACTTGAGCGGAACTAACTTGAACAAAATGTCGGGTTCTGGTGTTCCGACTTTCCTCTTGCATCAATCCGAGCTGAAGCACATCGACCTTTCTAATAACAAGCTTCGCGGCGCCTTTCCCTCTTGGTTGCTACAAAACAATTCAAAACTAGACATTCTATGGATGGAAAGCAATTCTTTGACCGGAAATCTTATCCTTCCCAACTTCACTCATCCGTTGACAGACTTGAGAATTTCCAACAACAAGATCGGCGATAAGCTTCCCGATAACATGCAATTGTTTCTACCGGCACTTGAAGTGCTAGATTTGTCTTTCAACTCATTCACCGGAAAACTTCCAAAAACTCTATTTGGAAACCATGGAGGTCTGTTCTTCATAAACTTCTCTAACAATCTATTAGAAGGTGAGATAGATCTTAATCTCCATACTCTTCCTTATTTGGAGATGCTAGATTTAAGCAACAACAAATTCAATGGGAGCATTGAAGATCTACCTTCCTCAAAGTTAATCCTTTTGGATGTTTCCAATAATTTGATTTCGGGCAAGCTGCCAAAGTCCTTACGCAACTTCTCGTTTATCAATGCCCTCCTAGTTTCAAACAATTCTTTCCAAGGAGGAATTCTCGATGAACTATGTGGTATCACCACACTCTGGCATTTAGATATATCTTATAATAAATTTTTGGGGACGTTACCTTTCTGTTTGAGAAGTTCGTCGATTGAATACTTGTACATGCAAAACTGTAGCTTGTCCGGAGTCATCCCTCAAGGACTTTTTTCAAACTCGACGTTGAAAATCCTTGATTTGAGCTACAATAGTTTTTCCCCTGGCATTTTTCCGGATTGGATCTACAAACAACACAACCTACATTCACTCTTAATGGCAGGGCTTCAATTGGAAGGAGAAATCTCAACGCAATTATGCATATTGAAAAACATGAGAATGCTTGACCTTTCACGTAATAATTTCAGCGGAACCATTCCCTCGTGCTTGTTTAAAAGGCCATTCTGGGTGGCAAAAAATCGAGAAAGTCTGCTCGATTCTAATGTCATCTTAGATTTGGGCTTCTATCGCATTCTTAATAGGAAAGGATCACTTGAAGTCGAGTTCAACACAAAAGGCAAACCAACCAAATTCAAAGGAAGCATCTTAAGTCTCATGAGCGGTTTGGACGTATCGAGCAACAAACTAAGTGGTCAAATCCCGCCTCAAATTGGAGATGCAGAAGCCATCCACACCCTCAACCTGTCCAATAATCAGCTATGGGGATCCATACCGAACAGCATTTCCAAGCTGAGAGACATCGAAAGTCTGGACCTTTCATCAAATCATTTGAGTGGAAGAATCCCGCCTGAAATCGTCCGCCTCACCTTTCTGTCCACCTTCGATGTCTCCAACAACAACTTATCCGGACCGGTCCCGACCGGAGAACAGTTTGGCAGCTTTGATGAAAAAAGTTACAGAGGAAACGAGTTGTTGTGCGGACCACCTCTCCAGAGGACTTGCAGAACCTCTTCTCCCTCCACAACGCTGGCCGATGAAGATGATATCGACGGTGAAACGATCTTTGACAGAACGTCCTTCTGGTGGAGCTTCGTCGCTGCGTTCATTACAGTGATCATGTCATTGGTCGTACTTGTTGGCATGGAAACTCATTTTTCTAGGGTTTGGTTTTCCACAGTCGATGCAGTTTGCTCAAACCTAGTATATGTTTTTGTGAAGATGAAGTTTTTTTTAGGTCTAAAGTGAAGCGTGGTTGATTTCTAGAGTATTTTATATGATAAATGATTTCAAATGTGATTAAACAGTAAAAATTTGGTTTTCATCAAGATTTGTTTCTCATTAAATATATATTTTTGAAAATTAGTACAAAAAAGTAAAAAATTGAATTTGGAATTTAATTTGAAAAAAATTACAATTGAACCCGAAATCAGAATGAATAAATTGAATCTTTGTGATGCAAAAGAGACCGATAGAGGTGCAAAACTAGACTAGATGTATCGTTTCTTGTATGATTTAGTTGTCTGATTCGCTTTTGAACATCCCTATTTTGTTGACGATTATTTTGTACATTAGATTATATATTTAGACCTTCAACTTGGCATACAATTATTCGATAAATTTGAAAATAATGAAAGAAATCACAGACAAAATCGCCTACATCAAAGAAAAGTAATCTCCTCATTTTACTATCGTACAACAAAGCTAACCAGCTATATCGTAAAATTTCACGAATAATTCATCGAGGTGATTGGGATATCGCTTGATATAACGGCCCGAGATGGAAAACAAAACTAAGAACAAAGATTAGAAACGATGGGGCATGGGAACTCTTGTCGATTGAAGCCAAAACCGATAAATATGGGTATTCTTGATACAGATTTGGCCCCTTTTTCAGACAAATTGGACCGAACCATTAAAATTTAGTTTTAAATTTTTTGAATCAGAATTGGAACGTTGGAAGGATGGAAACGGACCAACCCTAGACCATACATTCGGTTCAGAATTGGGTCTGAACCGTTCATTCCCATTAAATATGTTTCTTTCAAATTTTTAATATAAACAAGTTATATTATTACGTCAAACTTACATAAAAATTTCAATTAAAATAAAATAAAATTTAATGCCAAAAATAAACATTTTAATTCAAGTATAATTATCATGCCAACTAGTATTTGTGTTAATTTTCAGACCGTGGGCAAAGTTTTTGGATATGTTTTAAGAGAGTAAAATTTATGTATTTTATATGTCGAGTTTCCTAACTACTCAATATAACGAACAAAATCTGTGAAAATTTCAATCTAAAACAGATAATATTTTATGGTAAAAACCATAAAACATTACAAATTGTGTCAATTTCTCATCCCAATGTACATAAAGTACAATATGTTTTATGTTGTAAACTCGAACAAATCTGTGACAGTTTTGACTCAAAATGAACGTATTGTACGGGAAACACCAAAGACATCCCAAACATCTCTTCCACTAAATTGAGATCCAATCTTAGCATATCTTAGATAAAACCAAAGCCACCATTCAACGTCAATGCAAGAAAAAGACGGGTCAAAGAGGGAACATTCAAAGTCTTGCATCAATTTCATTGCAATAAGGTCCCAACCTACCTAAGTTTCAAATCTATCGATCGGTTCGAAACAACGGGTAGCATTCGTGGGTGGAGTCAAATTCTTTCAACACGCACCACCCCTTCCATCTTTCTTGGTCGCCATTTCATTTCCTAGGAAACAGGAGGGCTTTAAAACTCCTTTAAAACATTAGTTTTCGAAGAAAGTTACCAACTTTTGTTTAATCCGCCATTATTAACCAACTCAACTCTAACTTCAGCTTTACCGCCTGCATTATTTATGAATAAATTATTTTTACAGAATAGTCCTTCAAATTTAGGGTAATTAATTCAATCAATTATGAGTATACTTTAATTTTTTAATTTTATTAATTGATATTTCAAAGTTTAAAATTTTCTAAGCAACAATCTAACTTCAAATTTAGACCAGGTCTTGAAAAAAATAGATTTGATCTGGTGAGTCGGATTTCATAATATAAGATCAAAAATTGATCTGATCTTATATTCAAACTGATCTAAGCCGATTCAAAATTTCAAATTTATTCAGTTTTGTAAAATCAAACTAGTAAGTCATCAATCTAAACATATATAATTCAATTATTTTTTTCATAAAATTTAAATTCGATAGATTAACCGATCCTATGTAATAGTCATTTCTTGTGAAATTAGAGCTGAAATCAATTTGATCGTATATTCAATTCGATCTAAATCTAACCCAAAGCCGTGAGTTAGTTTTGGTTTGAATTGACATTGATTTTTAAAATTAAAAATTGATCTGATTCGACTTAAATAATAAGTTTGAGTCAATTTGACAGGTCGATCTAATCTGATTATCACCCTAATTGAACCGTCTATTTTCGTGATGTGATATGTATTACTCTTTTATTTTGGCCATCTAACAAAAAAAAATTTCATTCAATTTTTGAATTATGAAAAAATTCATTTAATATTCATTTATTTAAGTAAAATAAACAGAGTTGACAGAGTCTCTCGTACAGGTAACCATTTACTAATATTAATAATAAATAAATAAATAAATAAATAAATAATAGTTTATAATTAAATAAAAGTGCTCGAATCAGGCTACGCTTCGCTCATCGGCTCTAGTGGCGCTGCGCACCTGACCAGCAGTTGGGTGGGCGCACACACAAGCGTGTCTTCCGCTCTGTTTGCCGGCCAAATGCTCCTCGTCCCGCCTTCCCCTCGTAATTTCTTGCCTCTTTCCTCGGCTTGGCCACCTCATTCCCACTTAAAACTACTCGGTGTTCGGGATCCAGGTTGGTATAAATTTTTGAAACTCAAGATTCGACCATAAAGATTTGGTTCCAAAATTTACGAATAAGAAAAAGAGCATTCGCAAACTAGAACGAGACTAGAATCAGACCACATATTAGGTTTAGTTATTGTTTTTTTTATTAAATATTTTATTTTACAAAAGTTACTTAAATACATTAAAATTAGAAAAGAAAGCATTGAAATTTGCCAATCTCAATAACATTATATCAAATTTACATAAAATTTTAAATAATGAAAAAATTAAAAAATTTTAATTAATGATGTAGAACTATTTAAGTAACCGATATAGGTACATGACTGGCCAAAGTCAGACTAAATATATCGATTTTGATATTATTTTATGGTCCGGTCTAGTTTTGAGGACGCTCACTTAAAACTTCAAAATGTACAATTTTTGTTTGTATTATTGAGATTATATTAATGGGTAGAGATCATAAGCTCAATTTTAATTCAACATCGAACTTAATCAGAAACAAATTTATTCAATCTTATCTGTTTCAACTGAACTATCATAATCACCTAAAAATAACGTCACGTGGTCCACGCTTTACTATAGCTCGATCTAGATCTATAGAAAAACTTACTATTCGTACAAAATTAGGGTAAAAAAGACTCAGTGCACCATGATTCCATCAAATAATCATGGGTCGTTTAGGATCACGTGGTGCGGTGTATTGGGAATTCTTGTATTGCATGATTAAAATTTTTGTGAGTTTTGTAGATACCACCCACAAAACTAGTGATGTGGTTTCTTACTCGAGCTGGTTTGGTCAAACTTTATCCAGATTGTCCCGAAAAATAATTTTATCGTTTATATGGTTGATGAATATTTTTGTTACAAGACATGCTTTGTAGTGTAGAATCTCACGGGTAATAGTATTTTGTATTCATCAATTGTAATTATAAACGTACATGGAAACCGAAATAAACCAACACTAACTATATTTGATAACTACTTATAACCTCTCTAATATTCTAATATCCCCCCTCAAGCTTAAGGGGAGACCACATTAAGCTTGCTCCGTAAAAACTTGAAGATTTCTTCGGAAAAAGGTTTAGTTAGGCCATCCGCAGTTGAGAGGAAGACGGCGTAAAAGACACGTTAATCTCGTTTGTAGCTATCTTTTCTCGAATGAAGTGAAAATCTAAATTCATGTGCTTCGATTTAGAATGTAAAGCCGGATTAGATGCGAGAAACGTCTCACTAATATTATCACATAAAATTTTCCGGGTGGCTTTGAGAGAGACTTCAAGATTATTACAAAGCTTCTTCAACCATAATAATTCCGAGACCGCATCGGCAACGCTTCGATATTCGGATTTCGTGCTTGACCGGGAAATGCATTTTTGTTTGAATGACAACCAAGATATTAAGTTTGATCCAAAGAAGAAACAAAAACCACTCATACTACAACGATCATCGAGAGAAGATCCCCAATCCGCATCGGCAAAACGAAGCAAGTAAGGGCACGAAGAATCCCGTACAAATTTCAACGAAAATGAAATTGTACCTTTCAAATACCGTAAAAGTCTCTTCAATGCAAGCCAATGAGTATCCGTAGGTGAATGCACAAATTGACTTAATTTATTAATGGCAAATGAGATATCCGGTCTTGTGAGGTTGCAATATTTCAGCCCACCAATGAGTTGCCGAAAAAGAGTACCGTCCGGTAAAACCGAGCCATCGTTCGAAGACAATATTGGTTTAGTCAACATGGGAGAATCTACTGGTTTGCACTCCGACATATTTGTCTTATCAAGTAAAGTTTCAATATACCGGGATTGAGATAAGAAAAATGAATTCTCGAAAAATCTGAAATTAATCCCAAGTCCTTGAGAGCAAATTTGCTACCCAAGAAATTAATAAGAGAAGTAATTTCTGGGTAAGAATTTCCCGTAAGTAATATGTCATCGACATATATGAGCATTAATAACCGGACGGAATTATTCTTTAAGATAAAAAGAGAAGAATCCGCGGACGAAGCTCGAAATCCAAACTCAATAAGAGCAGAATAAAGCTTAAAAAACCATGCCCGATGAGATTGTTTAAGGCCATATAGAGACTTGTGAAGCCGACAAACCAACGAAGGAGAAGATTGACTTACAAACCCGAGAGGTTGTTCCATAAAAACCGATTCAGCAAAATCTCCATGAAGGAATGCATTGCTAACATCCAATTGCTTAAAAATCCAAGCTTTGGAAAATGCTAAACTTAGAACAAACCGAATGGTTGTATGCTTAACAACCGGGCTAAATGTCTCAAAATAATCTATATTTTCTTGTTGATGATATCCCTTAGCCACTACTCGAGCCTTATAACGGTTGATAGAGCCGTCCGGATTGGTTTTTATTTTGTAAACTCATTTGCATCTAATAACCGGGTAATCCGTGGATAAGGTAACCAATGACAAGTATTATTCAAGAGTAAAGCATCTATCTCTTCTTTCATAGCCGAAATCCAGCACGGGAATTTAATAGCTTCTTTAAAAGATACCGGTTCCACGAGATTCATTGCTAGGACTTTCGGTTTGTGTATTCCCGATTTTGCTCTAGTCACCATTGGATGAGTATTATCCCGAAAATCATCATTCGGACAAGAGTTATCTTTTAAAACACCAACCGGTGACTTAGAGGAAGATATAGAAGAACACGAAATTATAGGGGAAGAAATTGTTGAACTCGAAAAGAACGGTAAAGAAACATGAATGACAATCGGAGGAGAGGAAGATTGATCGGAAGAAGATTCGATTTTAGAATTTTTATATGGGAAGGAATTTTCATAAAAGATCACATCTCGGGATATAAAGAATCGACCCGAAGAGGGATCAAAGATAATATATCCTTTGTGATTGTTGGAATAACCAACAAACACACATTCTCGGGATCTCGGTTCAAGTTTATGTGAATTGTAGGGTCGAAGATTTGGAAAGCACAAACAACCAAAAGCCCGAAGTAGCTCATAATTGGGTAAGATTGAGTGAAGTAAGAAATATGGGCATTTAAAATTTAAAACCCGAGAAGGTAACATATTGATAATATGTACCGCGGTATGAAAAGAAAAAGACCAAAATGATAAGGGCATATAAGAATGAAAAAGAATTGACGACCCGACTTCGACAACATGCCGATTTTTACGTTCGACCCGACCATTTTGTGCCGGAGTATAGGGGCAAGAAACTCTATGAATGATACCGTTAGATTCAAAAAATTGACGTAATGGACGAAATTCACTTCCCCAATCCGATTGAACCGTTTTGACACAATAATTAAATTGTGTCCGAACCATAGCACAAAATTTTGAAAATATTTGGAACTTGATATTTGGATTGTAAAAAGTAAATCCAAGTGAAACGACTATAGTCATCAATTATTAAAAGAAAATACCGGAAATCATTTATTGACATTTTTGGTGCCGGTCCCCACAAATCTGTATGTAACAAATCGAACAATTTTGAAGATTGAGAGTTTGACAATGCAAAAGGAAGTCTATGAGACTTACTCATAGGACACGAAATACAAGGTTCAATAGTCAAATTTTTATTCAAACCGAAATTGAAATTCGAGATTACGGAATTTAGAATCGGCGTGGAAGGATGCCAAGCCGATTGTGCCAAGTCCGAGCATTGGGAACTTTGCTGAAAAATGCAGAAGGTGCTGCGGATGACACGGGAAGACTATAAAGTCCGTTAGTTGCCGGACCCTGAAGGATGATTTCCTGTGAATTCAGGTCAGTAACCGAGAAATATGAAGGAAAAAAGGAAACCGAGACTGAATTATCACGGCATAATTTGTTGACGCTTAAAAGATTAGAAGACAAAAAAGATGAATGAATTGCATCAGAAAGAATTAAAGATTTACCGGATGGTGTATTGATCGATGCTTGACCTACCGATGAAATCAAAATTCTCATTTTGTTAGCGACTGAAATTTGATCGGTGCCTGTAGATGGAGCAATACTTTGCAGCAGAGAATTATCCGAGGAAAAGTGATTAGTTGCCCCAGAAATAGTCTAGGTATTTCAGTGTTGGTTGAAGAAGAATCTGCCATTGTTATGCTGTTTTGGACAGGGAGGCTGAAGAAATCGTGTGGGACAGAACCGAGGAGAAAAGGAAAAAATCGAAAAGAGGAAGAAGAAGAAGAAGAGTTGGCTCTGATACCATGTAGAATCTCACGAGTAATAGTATTTTGTATTCATCGATTGTATTTATAAACATACATGGAAACCGAAATAAACCGACACTAACTATATTTGATAACTACTTATAACCTCTCTAATATTCCAATATGTAGGAATCTATCGAACCAAGTTTGCGATTTGGCCGAGCAAGATTCGTTGCAGAGGATGAATGTTTATAACCAAACGTGCATCAAATTTGTGAAATCCACTCAATTTATGGCAAACCCTAACAAATTAAACCTTAATTTGGTGGCCATTTTTATTCTCTTAGCTCATCAAAAAGTTTGATAATTTTGTATGGAAATCTATCGCTTAGACAAGTCTTGAGAGAATGGGTCGAAAAGATAGTCTATGGTTGAAAAGTGTCGAGAAATGGTCGAAAAGATAACATACGACTAAATTTAATTTAAGTAATGATTTTGAGATTTTTAGTAAATTAAATTCTACGACTACTTACGTAAAGTTTCTTATCAGATACTGGGAACATTAGTAAAAATATTACGAGAAAAAAATATTGCGATACATATTTTTAAATGTTATTCAAAAATAACATTTAATTATTTATTTAATGATCGATGAACTTTTTGGAAATCGATGAACTTTAATTATTTATTTATTTGTTTGCATCTTCATTTCGGGTTGCTAAATTCTCGAAGAAATCGATGAACTTTTTGGAAATCTTTAAATGTTATTCAAGTGTTAAAGCAATGCATTACATGTACCAAATCTCCAATGAAACCCTAATGAAGGTTATTAATGTATTTAATGATCTTAACATATTTTTTAAATTATTTAAACAAATTTTAACCCTAAAAATATGTTTATTTAAAAGTCTCAAAATATATTATCATAACGTTTTTTTTTAATTATTCAAAGTATTAATACAAGATTTATTGTACATAATAATGTTCCACCAGTATCACATGTTTCAATTAAATCAATATCCAATAAATTTACATTATATATATTTATAATTTATCTCTGTCTCGTTCTAAACTTGAAGAAATATTAGAAATGTTGGCCAATGGACAATTAGTCAATGGTCAATGGTCAAATCGACCTGAGGCTGACACAGACACACATCAGTTCATCACCCCATTCTTGAATATCTAATTTATAATTTAAAAAAAAAAGAATTCCAAAGTTATGAATTGATTTGAATTTAAAAATTATAATTTAAATTCAAATCTTTCAATATAACATAAAACAAAGTGTAATTTTTTTTAAATAGGGTGAAAATTAGAAATAATTTTAGGATAAACTACAAAAGTGAATTTATTCCCTTAATTATGTCCTAATTGCAACATTTATTTCAGAATTTAAAAATTATTAATCGACTACTTGAATTTTAACATAATTTTAACGATAATTAGGGGTGGGCGTCGGATCGGATTGGATCGGATTGTTGCCTATCCAATCCGATCCGACATTTTTGGATTGGAGTTTGGATCCGATCGGATCGGCTCCAAAACTCTATCTGAATCCGATCCGATCCGAAAATTATCGGATTGGATCGGATCGGATTGGTCAAAAATCCGAGATCCCTCTTTTGACTTTTGAGTGTTTTCTGATTTTCCCTGCAATCCGAGACGAGAACCTAATCCAAAATATATTATCCAAGATTCAAACTATCATCCAAGATTCCAGACATACAACTAATCTAAAAATTTGAAATCTATTCATAATCCCAAAAAATCGGATTCGGGGTTCGTCGGGTTCGTCGCGGGGTTCGCCGCCTCTCGGGTTCGTCGCGGGGTTCGCCGGGGTTCGTCGCGAGGTTCGTCGGCTTCATCGTGGGGGTTCGGACTTCAGCGTCGATCGTCGGGGACTCGGGATTTCAGAAGGCCGAAGGGTTATGATTTATGAATTTGGGGATTTCAATTTTGCAATTCTAAAGTATAGCCATTCGGATTGACTCAATCCGAATGTCGGATCGACTCAATCCGAATGTCGGATCGGATCGGATCGCATTGAATCCGATAGCAATCCGATCCGATAAGCGATCCGATTGTCGGATCAAAATTCGCATTTTCCGACCGAATACCTTTGCCCGATCCGATCCGATCCAACCCGATCGGATTGTCGAATTGGGTCGGATCTGCCCACCCCTAACGATAATAATGTTTCCTTTAATATTAATGATTTTTTTTAATTTAGTTAACATAATTAATCGATTCATGATAATAAAAAAGTTAAAAGATTATGATTTGAAGAATATTTTTTCTTTTTTCTTGAGTTAAATAAAAAATTAATACAAAATAACAATTTTTTTTTTTTTACAAGTTGCTAAAATTTATTAAATATGTTAAATTACTAACCCAATTGGTGGATGAATATCTTATGACGGACGAAAAACGTAATGAGGACATCAGGTAAAATTATACTAAAGTTCAAAGTGTCGATTGTCTTTGTTGCAATTATTCTTAGAATTTAAAGATAAATTGATATTTAACCTAAATTTTAATATTATGTACAAAATAAACTTGAATTTTGATTAAAGTAATTCTACTCTAATGAGTAGCCTCTCTATGGGTGATTTCTACTTAGAAAATAAATTAAGAAATAAGCACGTGAGGATGTCACGATGCACGTGGAGTTGGCATGGGAATCACGTGGGTGTCCTAATCCCTCCTATTCTTTGTTTATTCTTGGAGGGCGTCGCCCTTCGGGTCTTCCACGTTGGCACTCCAATGCCAACTCATCGTTTCCACGTCAGAAATCTCAGTGGGCCCATCTGACCTTTTCGTATGCTTCATGGGCCCATTCCTCTCTCTCCTTACTTCCTCTCGGCCCATTTCAATCATCTTATCTCCGTTTGATCTACAATGATGAAATCTAAGCCATTGAATTAGATATCAACGGTGTCAATTCGATAAAGATGCAAACAAGACACTTTATCTCCAAATACAAAATACACATATATAGTAATGCTAGGTTTAGTGATGTCTTAAATTGTGATTGATCGAATTAAAATGCAGTCAAAGTATTCAAATTAAAATAATTATTTATAATATTTATTACACTAATCACAGATATAAAATTATATTATATATATATAGATATAAGTCACTGTATTTTAATTATAAAATTGTTAAATCAAGTTAATCTCCGGACAAGGACAATATAAATAGCCCAACTTGTATTATATCTTTTTAACAATGTTTGACCTAATCGACACTTTAAGCGTCGATTTTTGTATTAGCCAATCACGTGAAGACAAGTAGGATCTAAGGAAAAAGTGAAAATCGAGTCGTTTAAAACCAGGGACGAAAAATCTTACGTATTTGGAAAAGTAAAGAAGATGTTTTGGATGCAAAATCTTTAATGTTTGAAAGAGAGGGGAATTGGACCGTTTATACTTAGGGTTTCGATGTAGTTTCAGGTTCAAAGCTGATAGTATTATAATGGGATCGCAGTTTTAAAGAGCGAAGATTGAGTTGTTTTATAACGGTAGAATGCAAAACTCAGTTGCACGTGAATGAATCGTTTATAGTAGAGTTTTCATGCAATTTCAAGTTCAAAATCGATAATATTATACGAGGATCACTTATTGTTGTAATTTCAAAGCCAAAAATCAGATGGACTACCCCATTTTTATTCATAGATGATAAATCACTTAAATGGGTGTAAAACCGAACATATTTGGCAGGTATACGATCGTATACCCTTTAATGAAGAACAAAAAACAAACTCTTAACGTACACGATCAAACAACAAACATGAATGGCCGAGCATCGACATGGAAAAGGGAAGTTGTTCATAATTGAAGCCCGGAACCACTCAACTTCTCGACGGTTAGACGGTCGATTAGGTAGGCCATTTGTCCGGTCAGGTGATTTTTCCAATCTCCGGCCTCTCCTTTCCTGAAAAACGAATTGAACTCGATCCCTTTCGGTAGTTTTCTACTCTTGTTCACTTCTAGTTTGCTAAGATGCTCAAAGCTACATAGCTTGATAATCTCCTCCACCGTGCCTCGCCGGAGTTCTTCATCGGAAAATGGGCAGCCCAGGAACTCGGCAAGCCTAACCGTATGAGCTCTAGGGTTTTCTTTCATTTCTTCAAACTTTAAAAAAATTACCTTTTTAGGGTTTTCTAAGCTTTGATTCCAGTACCCCAACAAGCTATCCCATAAAGGTCCAAACGGAGTTTCGCCTTTGCAGAACCTCTCAAAAGCTTCTTCAAGTGAAGTTAATTCCATGCTCTCCGTCTTCAACTTATTCGTATACTGCCATAAAGAAACCAACACGTCTTTAGGGTTTCGACTCATATAAACAATGTTACAGTTTGTCTCCTTAACAGAAACGGGTAGAGACGAGAATGGCAGGTGGGTTGAGAAAACCCTAGGAGATTCAAAGCTCGAGATATCCATGTTGTCTCTTTTATCGTACACATCGAACTCAAGAAACGGCACCAGGGAATGCGGATTCTCGACGAGCAAAAGATGCTCATCGATATTCTCATATCGCTGGCAATTCATGAGAGTGAAAATCAAAGCCTTCGTCCAAGTGGTGCCTGATTTCGGAGATGTGGCCAGCAATATGTCTGTGTCCAGAGCTTGGAAGTGTTTCTGCATTAATAGAACAACTCCCATTAATCTTGTTTTTGGCCGAGCCAAGCTGTTTTTGATGGCAAAGACGCCACGATCTCTGCGTCTTCTTGGCTAAGTTCTTCTTCCTGCAACCAATCTGGAGCATCAATGGCAGAAAGTTCGCTCGTCACCATGGCTGTACTCAGAGACTTTGATCGAGCTCAATGGGCTGTCGTTAAAGTACAGCTATATATATAGACACACATAAATAAATGTAGGTTTTAACTAATTATCATACTTTTTTTATCGTAATGTATTTAATATAATACAATTAAAATAATTATTACAACACATATATATTTTATCGATTACAATTCAATACATATAATAAAAAATATGTTAATAAAGAATATTTATCATTATTTTATTTGTATAAAAAATAAAATAAGACCAAAACCTCTAGAGAGGTGATCCGGACAGCAACTCGTATTCTCTGTAACTTCATTTTACGCTGAGCTTGGCAGGCTTTGAATACCCAGATCTACGCTGAGCTTTCTTCTTTCATTTTACGTGCAAGTTTGGATTTTTATTGCAGAATTTTTATACGGGTTTTGTCGATTTGGAGCCTTGAATCATACCCAACGTACCAAGATTTCTTAGCTCTTCCTGTGTTTGTTCTGTTCTTCTTCTTCCTTCCCCTCATCCTTGACAGATTTATTTTTTAGGTAATCCTTAAAATCATAATATCGAATAGATAAGAGCTGTCAAACGAGCAAGCTCCACGACACAGCTCGCCGGTAGTATAGCTAGCCTGAAAATAATGTCTCCCTTTCTCGAAGTCTCCTATCATCAAAGTTTGATCGGGGAAAATGCACATTCTTTTTGGATGTCTGGTTTGATTTGTAAGGACCCGAAATTTTCAATTCGAATATCAAGGAAAATTTTTCTTGAAGTTTGATTAGTCAATTGTCGTATACGGAATGTAAATTTGTTATATATGCCACGTGTGACGACTTGGTCAAATTAATTAAAATTGAGATATCTCAGGAACGAAATCGAGCTACGATTTTTGAATGTTACGTAAAATATGATTTTACGAAATCAGTGGACACATAATCGTGTTGAAATTTTAAGTGGAACGATGAGAAATCGAACGAAAATCGAAAACGTTACACGAAATAAATATTACGTTTTAATAATATAATATAATATAATATTATATTATTAATTAATTATAATATTTATTTTTTTATATATTAAATAAAAAGAAAGAAGAAGGAGATATCTTCTTCTTCGGATTCCCCTAATGCCGGACACCGAGAGAGAGAGAGAAAGAGAGAGACGTCGCCGGCAAACGACGTCTGTTCGACGAGATCGTGGTGTCGGAACGTCCGTCTCGAAAAGATAAAGAAGTTTGCTAAAGCGGTTTCGAAGGTAAGCCCGTATTTTGTGAGAGATCTGAGAAAAATTGAGAGTTTGGAGTTTTCGTTTCGGTTTTTCAAATCTTGGTTTTTTTTGCGATTCTTGGTACGGTTGAGTCCGTCTATACAAGTGTTTTGGTGTAAGTTTCGTCGAGAACAGAGGCCGGAATCAGCGCCGGCGAAGGAAATCGTCGCCGACCGGTGAACGGGCGCGTAGGTCACGCGCCCGTAGGGTCAATCCCGGGCGGGTCGGACTGACCCGACCCGAGTTGACGGCTCAACGGTTCGACTGAACCAGTTCAACCCGAACCGGTTCAGTCCAAACCGGTCTGGCTGAACCGGACCTGCGGCTGTAGGGGCCGTTTTGGCCCGTGTTTTCGTCTTTACGCTCGGTTTTCATTTCTCTTCTCTTATACACTGTATATGAGATATTACAGAGAAATTTAATGATATTGAAACGAGCCCGGTGCAGGAGAAACATGATTCCCCAATTCAACCTGAAATCTCGATTCTGACCTTACTTTTTAAGGAATTAAAAGGTATGAGTTTTTATATCAATACTAATTTTAAATGTTTAATTGAATTTGTATTATTATTATTATTGTAATTTATTGTTATTGAACATATGCATATGCATTGCACATTCATTATTGAGCATGTGTGAGTCATTATACACAAATGCTTAATAGAGACGGCTAAGTCTGCCATTGGGTTTAGAATCCCTAAATCGGATCCGGGTCTTTATGGT
>QAOC01015310.1:11899-38875 GCA_003255005.1 Begonia fuchsioides
CCATTGTCCTTGAAACCGAGTGTAGTTATGTCCCGGGTGGTGAACTTCGCGAGGAAGATCTTGGATTTTCGACTAACTCCTTCTCTTCTTTATACTTCCATTGTAAGCAATGTTTGAGGAGTTCTTGATCATGTTGTGAAGGAATATTTAGGAGCTCCAATGTAGAAAAAAATGTACCTGCAAAATCAACAAACATATTAGTTAAAAGTTTTGCACGGCTTCGAGTTGTTGCTCCTTCCGTTTGTTGATGAGTTCCGGGCACATCACATAGCCACCTCCCTTTAAAAGTTATGCTTGTGTTTTCCCACTGCTTCCAACCCGAGTTCCTGAAATCGGGCAATTCTGTCCATTAATTTTCTATCCAGTATAACTCCTAGCCTACTCATGCTTTTTCTGTGAAACCACTTTGCATTGTCTTCCCCTTTGATTGAAGTTGTTTTCTGCTTATTTTTACGATCCCAGACTCCCTGCATTGGAAGTTGTGTAGAAGTTTCCCCATCACCCCTGCACTGTTTTCTTCCTGGTTGTCTGTTTGTGCATCTGAAAGTGTCTCCGTGTATTTTAATGTTCCGCATGTGCTTGTAAGATGAAATTTGGGTCACACTTAGTCCACTTCCTAAAGTTTCATTTGGCTGAGTTTATTTGACTTAACCCTGTATGCATTTGGAATATTAACCGTTACACCTCACTGTTTCTGTCTTGGACTTTCTCCTTGGCAGATTACCCTTGTGTCATCTTTCTCCCGACACTTCTCATAACCCCGAGCGTGTCATTTGGTATCAGAGCACAGCTCTTCTTTTCCTTGCTTTCCCTGTGTTTTTAAGTCATCTTTCAATTGCTTGCGATGGCACATAAAGGTGGCGGTATGACCACTCGGACTGGGGCTGTTTTGCAGCCAAGCCGAGACCAACCTTCCACTAGTGAACAGCCTCCTTCTCCTATACCTCCCAAGCACATGACCCCGATTTCCAGAGCCAAATTAATGGCATTAATCAAAGGCTGGATGCCTTGCTGCAACGGATGGGAACACCAAACCCGCCAAGACCACCTCCTTCATTTACTCCGGGTAGAAGAGCCGGGAATGCTCGGACTCGATTGTATGAGGCTGAAGACTCGGATGAAGAGTTTGAGCCACGGGATAGACAACCCCGAGAAGATGATTTGAAGAATATGAAATTGAGTGTCCCTCCGTTTAATGGATCATGTGACGGGGATACTTACTTAACTTGGGTGGACAAAGTGGACAAAGTCTTCGATTGCTACAATTATTCCGAGAGATCTAAGCTGCAATTAGTAGGCTTAGAGCTCCACGGATATGCAAGCTTATGGTGGGATAGCCTACGGGTGCAAAGGAGACGTGAACGTGAAGAGGAGATCACCTCTTGGAGGAGCATGAAATCGCACATGAAGAAACGATTTGTCCCGAGCCATTATCGGCAAGAGTTGTTCTAACAACTCCAAAATTTGAAACAAGAACAACTTTCGGTTGAAGAATACTTGATGGAGTTTGAGACCTTGAGGATTAGGTGTGACCTTGAAGAGCCGGAAGAACAAATATTGGCACGGTTCTTGAGAGGTTTGCACAAAGATATTGGTGATGTGATGGAATTGCAACTTATTGAATCCTTGGATGCCACTATTCAATTGGCATTGAGGGTTGAAAGGCACCACCGGTCAACAACACACCTTACAAACCCTACCGAGGCAGGAGAATAGGCCATTTCAACCGAAGCCATGGACTCAAAAGAAGGAAGCTCCCACTAAACCAATTGAAGATGCCAACAAGTCACGGTCAAGGGACATCAAGTGTTTTAAGTGTCTCGGATTGGGGCATATTGCAGCACAATGCCCTAATAGAAGGGCGATGGTTCTATTGGAGGAAAGTGGAGAAGTTGTTAGTGAAGATGAACCGATGAATGAAGAAGTAGACCAAGTGGCCGAGCCTTTAGAAGAACTGTGCCGAGCACAAGAAGGTCCTCTCCTCATGGTGATCTGGAGGACTCTCGCTATCAATGGCCAAACCGAGGCTATCCAAAGGGAAAATATTTTCCATAGTCGCTGCCTCATCAAGGATAAAGTGTGCTCCTTGATCATAGATGGAGGGAGTTGCACTAATGTCACATCCGCTGAATTGATTGAGAAACTCCAACTCCAAACCGAGGAGCATCCCCACCCTTGTAGGCTCCGATGGATAAGTGATGAAGGAGACTTAAAGGTGACCAAACGAGCACGGATTGAGTTTTCTATTGGAGGATATAAAGATGCTGTGATGTGTGATGTGCTGCCTATGGATGCTAGCCACCTTCTCCTAGGGAGGCCGTGGCAATTTGACCGCCAAACCAAGCACGATGGGTTTACAAATGAATATGCATTCAAATGGGAGAACCGGAGCATCAAACTTACACCTTTGGCACCCTCAGATGTTGCTAAAGATGAGAGGGCTAAAAGAGAAAACTCTTCCAAGAAGGTGTTATTCATCAACACAAAGGAACTTTCTCGGGAATTATTACAAGTGACTCCGGTTATATTGATTCTTTTTCGGGAAAGGATGGAAGAGATAGGAGGTGCTCCAAAAGAAGTCTTGGCCCTTCTAGAAGAGTATGGTGATGTCTTTCCCGAAGAGCTACCAATCGGTCTCCCACCAATCCGTGGGATAGAGCACCGAATTGATCTCCAACCCGGGGTGGTTCTACCAAACCGGCTAGCATATAGAATGAACCCCGAGGAAGCCAAAGAATTGGATAATCAAGTGCAAGAGCTCTTGGAGAAAGGGTACATCCGTGAGTCTTTAAGTCCTTGTGCGGTGCCCTCTCTTTTGGTGCCAAAGAAGGATGACTCTTCTCGGATGTGCATTGACAGCCGTGCCATCAACCAAATAACCATAAAGTACCGGTTTCCTATACCACGATTGGAGGACTTATTGGATGAGCTAAGTGGTGCGGCCTACTTCTCAAAGATTGATTTAAAGAGTGGCTATCATCAAATAAGGATGCTAGAAGGAGATGAGTGGAAAACCGCTTTCAAAACCAAGTATGGACTTTATGAATGGTTAGTCATGCCTTTCGGGCTATCTAATGCCCCTAGCACTTTTATGCGCTTAATGAACCATGTGCTGAAAGATTACTTGGGAAAATTTGTGATAGTATACTTTGATGATATATTAGTCTATAGTGCACATTATCTGGATCACTTGGGACACCTTCGTATATTATTTGATGCACTTAGACAGGCTCAATTATTCGGCAATTTGAAGAAGTGCTCCTTCGTACAAGAGAGAGTGCATTTCCTCGGATTTATATTGTCCAAGGATGGAATGGAAGTTGATCAAAGCAAGATAGAAGCGATTCGGGTATGGCCTACCCCTAAGTGTGTTTCGGACATTAGGAGTTTCCATGGCCTTGCTTCATTTTACCGGAAGTTCATCAAGGGCTTTAGTAGCATTGTTGCTCCCCTCACAGATTGCACCAAAAAGAGGAAGGATTTTGAATGGACCCCGCTGTGCCAAGCTAGCTTTGACCGAATCAAGGAAGCCCTTTGCAACGCTCCACTTCTAGTGCTCCCGGACTTCCATAAGGTGTTTGAAATAGATTGTGATGCCTCGGCTTTAGGCATAGGAGCTGTTCTTATGCAAGAGGGTAAACCCGTGGCTTATTATAGTGAGAAATTGAAGGGGGCGGCCTTGAATTATTCAACATATGACAAGGAGTTATATGCTTTGTTGAGAACTATTGAAGTGTGGCAGCATTATCTTCTTCCTAAGGAATTCATTATACACACGGACCACCAAGCTTTGAAGCACATCAAGAGCCAAGGGAAACTCAGCAAGAGACATGCTAAGTGGGTGGAATTTCTTGAGAGGTTTCCCTATATTATAAAGTACAAGAAGGGAGTAACTAATAAGGTGGCCGACGCTCTTTCAAGGAGAACTATGTTTCTTACCGAGCTCACCTCACGGATTTTGGGGTTTGAATGGATCAAAGAATCCTACCTGGAGGATCCCGAATTCAAGGTGTGGTTTGAAAAGTGTTTGAGCAAGGAGAAATGTCCTTATCATATAGCGGATGACTACCTTTTTAAGGGAGGACGGATTTGCATTCCAAAATGTAGCCTCCGAGAATCATTAGTGAAGGAAGCTCATGGTGGAGGTTTAGCCAGCCACTTCGGAGAGAAGAAGACTCTAGAGACGTTGAAGGACCATTTCTACTGGCCTCACATGATCAAAGACGTGCACAAGTGCATAGAAAGGTGCCTTGTGTGTAAAAAGGCCAAGAGCCGAGTTCTACCTCAAGGATTATATATGCCTTTATAGGTGCCATCTCAACCATGGGTGGATGTGAGTCTTGATTTTGTCTTGGGGCTGCCTCGGACTCCTAGAGGGAAGGAAGCCATTATGGTAATCATGGATCGGTTCTCCAAGATGGCTCATTTTGTTGCTTGCCACAAAACCGATGATGCTAATCAAGTGGCCAATCTCTTCTTCAAGGAGGTTGTCCGACTTCATGGAGTGCCAACCACCATAGTCTCAGACCGGGACACCAAATTCTTGAGCTCTTTTTGGCGAACACTATGGAGGAAACTTGGAACGAAGCTGCTTTTTAGCACATCTTACCATCCCCAAACAGATGGACAAACGGAGGTTGTTAACCGAACCTTGGGCACCTTACTCTGGTGCATAGTAGGGAAGCGGCTCTCAGATTGGGATGTGCAATTACCGTATGTGGAATTTGCTTACAACCGAAGTGTGCATAGTGCCACCCAAGCCTCTCCATTTGAAGTAGTCTATGGGTTCAATCCGTCCACTCCTTTGGATTTGATCCCTTTGCCGAGCCAAGAGCTAACAAATCCAGATGGAGAACAAAAAGCTAAGCAAGTCCAAGCCATTCATGCTCGGGTCCAAAAGGCCATTGCTAAGAAAAATGAAGCCTATGCCAAATCAGCTAACCGGGGCCGAAGAGATGTGGAGTTCAAACTAGGTGATCTTGTTTGGCTGCACTTAAGGAAAGAAAGATTTCCTAGCCAAAGAAAGTCCAAACTTCTCCCTAGAGCCGATGGACCATTCGAAATTACCGAGAAGATCAATAAGAATGCCTACAAATTGAAGCTTCCCGGAGATTATGGAGTGTCGGCATCCTTTAATGTTCAAGATCTTTCACCATATTTAGGGGAAGAGCCGGAAGAAGAGGAGGAGCAACCATAGATTTGAGGGCAAATCTTCAATCACCCGGAGAGGATGATATGCCCGGGATTCACCAACAACCGAAGGGGGCAATTACTCGGAGTCGTGCAAGATATTTTTCTAACTTGTTTGTTGATTTTTCAGGTACTTCTTTCCCTTCCATTGTTTGTTTTGATGCTCCTTCACACCTAGATAAAAAACTCCCCAAACATTGCTTACAATGGGAGTTTGGAGTAGAACAAACCGACGGCCGAGAACACCAATTGATGTCAAAGCCAAACCCTGCACCATGCATGGAGTAAACCGATTATCCAATGCCAATCTTAAAAGAAGAAGCCTTCCAACGAGTTCCTGAATCATCAAGAAAAAAGATCAATTTTGAACGAGGAGCATGAAGGAAGTCTCGGGTTTATAAATTTCTTGCTGTTTTTTTTGAAAACCCGATTGTATTTTTCCTTGCATGGTTTACGTGAAAACCATGCAAGAATGTGTTGTTTTTTTTCTTTAATGTTTGTTGTTTTGTGTAGTGGCTGCAAGTGGGAGGTTAAGTTGTATTAGGATGGGTTGCAGCTACGTTTTTGCTGCCCATGTCTCTCTTTTGGTGGAGATGTCTTTGTGGCCCCCACTTGCCATCCCTCTTTTGATGATTTGCTTAGGTTTGTAGGAGGCCATTATGCCACCCTTTGTAGCTCGTGGAAAGGGGGGGTTTTAACCTCCCTTTCTCAGCATTTTGCAAGATAGAAAAGTATTGGAAAATTTGCAGAAGCTTTGAAGCTCTCAAACCCTCTTTTCTCACGGCTTCAAGGGATTTTGGTGAGTAATATCCAATCTTCTTTGTTTGTCTTGGTGTTGGTGATTAGCTAGGATCACTAAACCTTATTCCAACCTCCTTCCTCACTTGTTTAGGAACAAAAGCGAGCTTGGAAATCCCATAGCCTTCCTCCATTTGTTGTTTGCATTTGTGTTTTGTCTTTGTTGTTGGTTGCTGTTTTTGGTGCTTACCCGAGTGAATTTGTGCAACAAAAGTCCAATTCGTGCCATTTCTGTTTTCCGTGAACAAAAGTCCCCAACTTTATGGCTGTGAGTTCCTCGTTCATGACTTGAAATAACTGTTCTTTCCGTTTAGCCATAGCCACCTCCCTTTAAAAGTTATGCTTGTGTTTTCCCACTGCTTCCAACCCGAGTTCCTGAAATCGGGCAATTCTGTCCATTAATTTTCTATCCAGTATAACTCCTAGCCTACTCATGCTTTTTCTGTGAAACCACTTTGCATTGTCTTCCCCTTTGATTGAAGTTGTTTTCTGCTTATTTTTACGATCCCAGACTCCCTGCATTGGAAGTTGTGTAGAAGTTTCCCCATCACCCCTGCACTGTTTTCTTCCTGGTTGTCTGTTTGTGCATCTGAAAGTGTCTCCGTGTATTTTAATGTTCCGCATGTGCTTGTAAGATGAAATTTGGGTCACACTTAGTCCACTTCCTAAAGTTTCATTTGGCTGAGTTTATTTGACTTAACCCTGTATGCATTTGGAATATTAACCGTTACACCTCACTGTTTCTGTCTTGGACTTTCTCCTTGGCAGATTACCCTTGTGTCTTCTTTCTTCCGACACTTCTCATTACCCCAAGCGTGTCAGCTTGGTTGGTGGTGCACGCCGGTTGCACATCATCCTCCCGGGGTACTTGAGGATTTGTCCTCAAATCTGTCTTTTCTTCATCAACCTGTCCCGGTTGGAGGTCGATGAGTCGCTCAGTCCCTAGATGGGGCGGTGATCCGTATGGTGGTTTTTTCGGGAACACGTCCCGATATGAGTCAAGGAACCGGCCAATTAAGAGTGTCTTCTTGGCCGTGGCGTTCTTCTTCTCGGCCTCGTCCTTCACTGCTTGCTCCAGCGTCATTGGAGCAAGAATGATAGTACGTCCATCCATCTTGAACGTATATCGGTTGGTGAGACCGTCATGCAAGACTTGTAGGTCGAATATCCAAGGTTGACCGAGCAGAAAATGAGTGGTGCTCATGGGCACCACTTCACAAAGGACCACGTCCTTGTATTGGTCTATCGCAAATGCCACCCGAGTTCTTTTTGTGATCAGGACGTCCTCTCGGTCAGTAAGCCACTTCAATTGATATGGCGTCGGGTGCTCGGTAGTGGGTAGCATCAGCTTCTCGACCATTTCTCGAGAAGCTACGTTGGAGCAGCTTCCGCCATCGACAATTAAGGAGCACACCTTCTCCTTGATCATGCATCGGGTAGGAAAAAGATTGGTGCGTTGATGATCCTCCTATTGTTGTTGAGTTGCTAGGATGGGTCGGATCATCATAAGTCTCGGCCCATCTTGGGCATGACATATTTCCTCTTCGGCTGGGCTCGGTTCCTCTTTGACCTTGGCTTGACCTTCGTCTTCGCTAACAATTTTCTCTGTCCCTTCGAGGACGGTCATCATTCGCCCGTTAGGACATTGTGCGGCAATGTGGCCTTGAAACATTGGATCACGGGTCCTTGGTTTTTCGTCTCCCGTGTCTTGTGGCTTAGCGTCCATGGTTTTGGTGCCGTGCCGCGGTCATCGGGCCTAGGCGCTGACCGGTATGGAGCGGTCTCCTTGGGAGCTAGGCGATGGCTCACCGCCTTGCCCTTCCGCTTGATTTGTCTTTCTACCCTTAAAGCCATTTCAATAAGTGTATCAAAAGACTCCAAGGGTTGCAGCTCCATTATATCGGCGATGTCTCGGTGTAGCCCTTAGGTGAACCGTGCCATAATTTGTTCTTCGGGCTTGGCCAAATCGCACTGAATCCGAAGTGTCTCGAAATCTGTAAGGTACTCATCCACCAATGAGTTACCTTGTCGTAGTCCTTGCAATTAGAGGAATAATTCTTGGCGGTAATGGCTTGGCACGAACCGCTTCCGCATGTGGTTTTTGATGGCCCGCCATGTCGTAATGTCCTCCTCTTGGTCTCTCCGGCTTTGGGCTCTTAGACTATCCCACCAAAGGCTAGCATTGATGTGCAACCGGAGCACACCATGGACCTAACCCCGACGAGCACGAGAGATTTTGCTAACCTAGTTGCTCATTTTGCAGGAAACATAGTCTCGGAAATGCCTTTCGAACATGATCGGGAACGACCCAAGGTCTCGATAACATGGTGTCAGACAACTCCCGGCCCTGACACGCCCAACGGCCAACATCCCGATCACCCACCGACGACCAGCGGAAAAAGGATTTCGGCCCATAGGAAATAAGTGGCCGACGTGGGAGAACGCCCGATCCAATTCTCTCGGATCCCACATTTCTCCCATGAAGATTGAGTCCTCGGCCCCCTTAATGCCGAGACGGGCCACATTTTTACTTATTATGCAAATAAACCTTGGAGAAGGAAGAGCAAGCAGCCCAAAGAAGAAGAACGCAAAAAGGCCCACAAAGGACCGCCACGGCCGAACCACGGTCAAGCCACGGTCAACCCTCGGTCAACTAGGAGACCTTGACCAAATCCCATCAGCCACTTTACTTATATCTTTAAGTAATTCGGTTATTTGGTCAAGGAAAGGATAAGATTTGAATGGGCACGCAAGTATTTATCAATGTCCGAAACATGGACACCCGAGGCTTTACACAAAATTAACCGTGCCCATGCCTCCTTTCAGACCACTTAGGAGAGCCTAAAGTCACACTTTCAAAAAGACACTGACATATCCCTTGATGTCCGGAGAGAGGTTCAACCGGCTACATTTTGAAAAGCGCCCGCGCACACCCATAAGCCGTTCAAGGAGCCACCGGCGAAACACCAGGGATTTGCATTCAAAACAGACCACGTTCAAGCTGCCCGAATCATCAGACGAGCATCTGGCAACAACATTTCAAAATGGCCAACACGAATCCCTCGATGTCCGAGATAGGGTCAATTTTGGGTCGCCATATTGAATCGACCGCGCGCACCTCCGAGCCATCGGCGGAAACTGAAAGATCCGCGTCCGAATTCAGCAAGGAATCTGTTACGACCCTTACTTTTCTTACGTAGAAAATACATCATGTAAAAAGTTTTCTTTCTAAAATTTCGTTCCACATTATTAATTTAAAATCATAGCGGAAGCGTACAATATTTACATACTTACTCTTCAATATCAAAACATATATTATTTTACATCATATAGTACTTTAACAAAACCAAACTTTTAGTATTATATGTTTACAAAGAACATAAAAAAAATCTAGTTTTCAAAACTATATACTCCATTTGTACATAACTATTACATAAGAAAAACATGAGCCGCCCACCGGTCGTCTTCACGCTGATAGCTCAACTTTTGCCTGGACGTACTCCATCCGTCATGCTATCTCTACAGCAAGCATGGAGAGTCATTCCCCTCAATCTCATCTTCCTCACCTACATTACAAAGCTTAAACTATGAGCCTAAGGCTCAGTAAGTAAAATGAAATGTTTCCTACATGATCTACATACACATGCCATGTCTTAAATCAATGCACATTCATTTCGTTTCGTTTCTTTTATAACTTAACTTTCATTTACATGAGTTAGTGGAATAAGATCTAGAGAGGAAGGCACATAAGGCCCCATACCACCCTTATCTCGGCACCCTGCCCCTTTAATCCAACTCTAGGTAAAGAGAATAGACTTTTGATGCCCTTAGGTCGGCAGCCTATCTCAAGGGATGAGAAGACGTCTTAGGTCACGCCTAACTCATCACCGCCTGTCCACGTAACCATTTACATACATACATAACATTCTTGCTTAATTGATCTTTACGTTATAACATGCATGGATGAAGATTGTGTCTCATACCACTTTCATCATCCGTTGGGTGACATTTTGAAAACATGCTCAAAACATTTTCGTATCGTTTTGAAAAATATGATGCATGAATGTAATGCTTGATGACATAACTTAATACGTGCATAACTTAGATGCTTAGCATAAAAACAATCAACATAACGCATTCGTCACCAAAGGTAAGTCCATGACCTCTATTAACTATTTTTCGTTCTTAAGATACTTAAGTGATATGTACATACTAGCAATCACAATTCAATAGCAAACATACACCAATCAACCCCATATTATTTGGTCGGTGCACGGTGTAATGCACCCCAAAACAGCATACAATATATCTTAAGTTTTATCTAACTTACAATACCTAACAACCTCTTTGTAATGTAGTTCCTCAAAGGGCCATTCACAATCATGAGTTACTTACTTGATCTCCTTAGCTTATGATCACTATTCTGAGTCCTTAAGGTTCCAATGAGCTTGCTTATATACCTTAAAATTTCAAAATGAAACAGTATAAGCAAAACCCGAAATACCCCCTTTTTACCAGAAACTTGCAGCATCCATAACCTGAGCTATAGAACTCTGATAAAAACACTTAAGGTACCAATTTAATCCTTAAGATGTCTACTCTATTTTCTTAGAAGACGTCGTGATCAGATGCTTAATTAAAGACATCATAAATTCTACATCTCTGAAATCGGGTATGACATGACCCTTTTGTGCATACCCGGTTTTTACATCAATTTCCGACATACACAACTTTTGCTACACTAGGCTGATAGATATAAAAAAAATACTAATATCAACCTTAGATTGTTAGCTACAATTCATTAGAAGACGTCGAGACCAAATGTTAACTTATAAGTCTTGTACCAATCTCATTTCCAAAATCGGGCAGAATGCCCTAAAACATGTATATTCATGAAATTTCCTTGACTATTTCATGCATTGAAACAATAAAACGTCCACTCCATCCATTATAACTCATTTCAACCCATAAGTGAGCACTAGAGACGTGTTTAGGATGATTCTTACCTCAAAAGATTCGGATTGAAGAGTAGAACACTTTACTTCGAAAGGTTGAGGGTCAAATCACACTTCTTCTAACTCTAATCTCACCCTCTTCTACTAAAACCCTAAAGCCCTTTCTTCACTCGAGAGAATTCAGAAAGGAGAGAGAGATTTTCGAGCATGATTACCTGAAGGCTGAACTTTTGTCTTGAGGTGGAAGGTGAAGAGTCACCACGAGGTGGCACCTAAGCACGAGGTGTCAACTTAAATCTCTTAAATATTTTATAACTTTTTCACCACAACTCCTATTGAGTTGTTTAACCTATCAGTATTCTCATTTTTATGTCTTCTACAATTTTTTAGAATATTTCTTTGTCAATTAAGCTCATTTGTCACATGGTAAAATGGGAAAACTGAAACTACCTCGTTATCGATCTTCAACCCGGTGGTTGTTACCAATTGTAAGTTTCCAAAATTCATAACTTTCTCTAGAAATCTCCAAATCGAGTAATTTTTGTTGCTATAGTTCCATAAACTAATTTACTCAATTTCATTAGATGGACTTAAACTCATTTAAAGAATTTATCTCTTTGAAAATCAGATAACTTTGTTCATCATTTAACATTGATAGGACTTACAGTACTTGGAAAAAGTCGGGTGTTACATTCTACCTCCCTTAAAATAAATTTTGTCCTCAAAATTTAAGTACAGAAAAGCTCGGGATACTTCTCCATCATATCTTACTCTCTTTCCCAAGTAGCCTCTTCGACCGAATGATTCCTCCATAGCACTTTAACAAGAGAAATTTGTTTGTTCCGTAGTTCTTTCGTCCTTGAATCCAATATCTTGATTGGCTTTTCTTCGTACGTCATAGTTGGATTCACATCAATATGACTTGGCTCTACTAGATGATTCGGATCTCTCATGGACTTTCGTAACAACACATGAAATACGTCATTTATCCCTTGCATAGCTAATGGCAGCTCAAGCTTGTAACCTGTTTTCCCAATTCTTTTGATTATCGGGAAGGGTCCAACATACCGTGGTGCAAGCTTTCCTTTCATTCCAAAGCGTCTAACTCCCTTGAATGGAGATACCTTTAGATATACTTCATCTCCTTCTTCAAATTCTAGCTCTTTCCTTCGTTGGTCTGCATAACTTTTCTGCCTATTTTGTGCCACCTTGATCCGTTCTCTTATGATTTGCACTTGCTCCTTGGTTTTCTCAAGTATTTCGGGACCATAAAATTGAGCTTCTCCAACTTCATCCCAATATAGTGGAGATCTACACTTTCGACCATAAAGTGCTTCATACGGTGCCATACCAATGGTGCTTTGGAAACTATTATTGTAAGTGAACTCCACCAAAGGCAATAATTTATTCCATGTAACTTGGAATTCGAGCACACACGCTCGCAGCATATCTTCCAAGATTTGTATGGTCCTCTCTGTTTGACCATCCGTTTGGGGATGAAATGCAGTACTCAAACTTAAGCTCGTCCCCATAGCCTTTTGCAGACTCCTCCAAAACTTTGAAGTAAACTTCGGGCGGTCAGAAACAATGGAGACTGGAACTCCATGTAATCTCACAATCTCTTTAATATACAGCTCAGCATACCGATCCATGCTCGAACTTAACTTAATTGCTAGGAAATGGGCCGATTTTGTTAATCGATCCACCACAACCCATATTGCGTCAAGTTCTTTCGTAGTTCTTGGCAACCCAACTACGAAGTCCATAGCGATATGTTCCCACTTCCATTCTGGAATTGGCAAGTTCTGTAATGTCCCAGATGGCTGTTGATGCTCAGCCTTAACTTGCTGACAAATGTGGCAAAGCTCCACATGTTTAACCACATCTTTCTTCATTCCGGGCCACCAAAAGTGTTGTCTTAAATCTCTGTACATTTTTGTACTTCCTGGATGAATTGAAAATATAGACGAATGAGCTTCCGTCAATACCTCTTTTCGTAATCCTTGACTATCCGGTACGAACCATTTGTTTCTGAACTTTAATATACCATCCTCGGTACAACTCAATTCTGAAGATTCTGGTACTTTTCCCAACATATAACACTTATATTCTGGATCTTCCTTCTGAGCTCCCTTAATCTTATGAATTAGTGTCGGTTTTAATGACAATGCCGTAAACATAGTTGCTGTTTCTTAAATAATCTCCAAATCAAATCTTTGAATTTCAGATTCAAGAATTGCCGACATTGCTGATATTTTTGAATGCATTAGTGTTGACGTCCTGCTTAGCGCATCAGCTACAACGTTGGCTTTTCCTGGATGATACTTAATTTCAAAATCATAGTCTTTAACAAATTCCAGCCACCGTCGTTGTCTCATGTTTAATTCTTTTTGTGTAAACAGGTACTTCAAACTCTTGTGATCTGAATATATTTCGCATTGCTTTCCATATAAGTAATGTCTCCAGATTTTCAATGTGAATACCACTGCCGCTAACTCCAGATCGTGCGTAGGGTATTTCTGTTCATAGCTTTTTAATTGCCTAGAAGCATAGGCAATTACTTTCCCCTCTTGCATCAATACACATCCTAAACCGATCTTCGATGCATCACAATACATACAGAATTTCCCGTCCTCGGTTGGAAGTGTTAATACCGGAGTTGTCGTTAATTTTTGCTTCAATTCTTGGAAACTCCGATCACACTGCTCTGACCACCAAAACTTTTTATTTTTCTTCGTTAAGCGGGTCAAAGGAATTGCAATCTTCGAAAATCCTTCAATGAATCTCCGATAGTAACCCGCTAACCCAAGAAAACTTCTTACATCACTAACATTTTTCGGTTGTGGCCAATCCAATACAGCTTGAATTTTAGTCGAATCAACTGAAATACCATCCTTGGATATAACATGTCCAAGAAAATTGACTCGATCCAACCAAAATTCACACTTCAAAAATTTTGCATACAGCTTGTGTAGCTTGAGAATAGATAGAACGGCCTGCAGATGCTCTTTATGCTCTTCTTCGGTTCGTGAATAAATTAACACATCATCGATGAAGACAAACACAAACTTGTCTAAATATTCTTGGAACACCCTGTTCATTAAATCCATAAAAGCTGCTGGGGCATTCGTTAAACCGAAAGACATAACCAAAAATTCATAGTGCCCATATCTAGTTCTGAATGCAGTTTTCGGAACATCCTCGGCTTTGACTTTCAATTGATAATACCCCGATCGAAGGTCTATCTTTGAAAATATACGTGCACCTTGTAATTGATTGAATAAGTCGTCGATTCTCGGTAGAGGGTACTTATTCTTTATTGTCAACTTATTCAATTCTCTGTAGTCGATGCACATCCTCATTGAGCCATCTTTCTTCTTCACAAATAAAACCGGGGCTCCCCAAGGTGACAAACTCGGTCATATAAATCCCTTATTAACCAACTCTTCAAGTTGTGCTTTCAATTCTTTTAATTCAGCTGGTGCCATTCTGTAGGGGTTCTTCGATACAGGTTCTGCTCCAGGATATACATCGATCACAAATTCGATTTCCCTATCAGGAGGAAGTCCAGGTAGATCATCCAAAAACACTTCTGGAAAATCCTGAACTATCGATATATCATGGAGTTTCACAATACTTTTCTTTTGTACATCAATCACGCTTGCTAAAAACCCCAAACATCCACTTTTCAACAGTTGTTGGGCCTTAAGCGAAGACACAATAGATATTTTGTTGGTATTCTTCATCGCTTGTAAAGAATACCATTCAACATTCGGAGGTTGAAAATAAACCGTCTTGGTTCTACAGTTAATGGTTGCAAAATGCTGAAATAACCAATCCATACCCAAAATAATATCGTAACCCCACATATCCATAACTATGAGATCGACACATAGTTTCTTGTCATCTACGGAAACAATACAATCCAACACGACATGATTCAAACATAATTGTTCCCCCGATGGTAACATCACATCATAACGATGTTCAGCTACCACTGGCGAGCAATTCAATTTCACCATAAATGCAGATGATATGAATGAATGTGTGGCACCAGAATCAATCAATATATAAGCAGGCACTTCATTAATAAGAAGGGTACCTGAAATAACCGCTGGTTGTTCATCACAATCCGGTTCGATTAGAGAGAATATTCTTGGTGCGACCCTTGTCTGTTGCTTATTCGCCTTTGGGCAGTTTCTAGCCATATGCCCCTCCTCTTTGCATATAAAACATTTCCCAGTTCCTGCTATGCATTCTCCTGGATGGCGTTTCTGGCATTTGGGGCACTGGTTAACTAATTGGCCCCCTTGGATGCGTTTTTCTTTGCCCTGTTCCATTTTGCTTTCACTGGGTCTTTTAATGCCTTTCTGTTGTTGCCACCCTTTGACTTGATGGGGTGGTACTTCTCTGAAAAACCTCCTTTGTGGCTGTTGCAGTGGTTCCCGTTGTTTTTGATACTTTGTCTCAGCTTCCTCCACTTCTAAAGCTTTTGAGACTAAATCTGAATACAATACTCTTCTGGTTCCTGAGATCTTTACTCCTCTAAAAATCTCAGCTTTTAATCCTTGTACAAATTGGTGCACTTTGTTCTCGTTGCTAGCCACCAAATGAGGAGCAAATCGGGAAAGTGATTCAAATTTTCGTACATAATCCGACACCGAACCCGTTTGCTTCAGTTGAGTAAACTCCACCAACTTATTGGTTCGATCAGCGTGGGTGAAGTATTTATCATAGAACACTTCCTTAAATTCCTCCCATAACATTTCTTTCACGTTAGTGGTGGTTTTGACGGTGTCCCACCAATAACGAGCATCTTTGGTCAACATATAAATTCCACAAGATACCTTCTCCGTGTCTTCAATCTTGGCATAATCGAACATGTCTTCCAATGTCCGAATCCATTCCTCTGCAGATGTTGGATCACTTGATTGTCCATCAAAGCTGGGTGGACGAAGTCGTCGGAACCTTTCACAACTTAACTCACCCGAGGTATTTGAGTGAGAAGCTTCTTGTTCTCGTGCCATAAATCGTTCCAACTGTTGGAACTGCCTGTCCACTAGATCAGTCAATCGATTAAGAGTTTCATCTCTGTCACCAGTTTCTCTTTCACGTCCTCTTACCATCTTGTTTTATTCCTAAATGGTTAGCAAACAATAAGCATACAAACAACAATAATAATTCACACATTACTTACAATGGATGAAGTATTTCCATGCAAAATTTGAGCTATCACGTAGTCTGCAGAACCAATTTTAAAACCCGGTGCGCTCTGATACCAACTGTTACGACCCTTACTTTTCTTACGTAGAAAATACATCATGTAAAAAGTTTTCTTTCTAAAATTTCGTTCCACATTATTAATTTAAAATCATAGCGGAAGCGTACAATATTTACATACTTGCTCTTCAATATCAAAACATATATTATTTTACATCATATAGTACTTTAACAAAACCAAACTTTTAGTATTATATGTTTACAAAGAACATAAAAAAAATCTAGTTTTCAAAACTATATACTCCATTTGTACATAACTATTACATAAGAAAAACATGAGCCGCCCACCGGTCGTCTTCACGCTGATAGCTCAACTTTTGCCTGGACGTACTCCATCCGTCATGCTATCTCTACAGCAAGCATGGAGAGTCATTCCCCTCAATCTCATCTTCCTCACCTACATTACAAAGCTTAAACTATGAGCCTAAGGCTCAGTAAGTAAAATGAAATGTTTCCTACATGATCTACATACACATGCCATGTCTTAAATCAATGCACATTCATTTCGTTTCGTTTCTTTTATAACTTAACTTTCATTTACATGAGTTAGTGGAATAAGATCTAGAGAGGAAGGCACATAAGGCCCCATACCACCCTTATCTCGGCACCCTGCCCCTTTAATCCAACTCTAGGTAAAGAGAATAGACTTTTGATGCCCTTAGGTCGGCAGCCTATCTCAAGGGATGAGAAGACGTCTTAGGTCACGCCTAACTCATCACCGCCTGTCCACGTAACCATTTACATACATACATAACATTCTTGCTTAATTGATCTTTACGTTATAACATGCATGGATGAAGATTGTGTCCCATACCACTCTCATCATCCGTTGGGTGACATTTTGAAAACATGCTCAAAACATTTTCGTATCGTTTTGAAAAATATGATGCATGAATGTAATGCTTGATGACATAACTTAATACGTGCATAACTTAGATGCTTAACATAAAAACAATCAACATAACGCATTCGTCACCAAAGGTAAGTCCATGACCTCTATTAACTATTTTTCGTTCTTAAGATACTTAAGTGATATGTACATACTAGCAATCACAATTCAATAGCAAACATACACCAATCAACCCCATATTATTGGGTCGGTGCACGGTGTGATGCACCCCAAAACAGCATACAATATATCTTAAGTTTTATCTAACTTACAATACCTAACAACCTCTTTGTAATGTAGTCCCTCAAAGGGCCATTCACAAGCATGAGTTACTTACTTGATCTCCTTAGCTTATGATCACTATTCTGAGTCCTTAAGGTTCCAATGAGCTTGCTTATATACCTTAAAATTTCAAAATGAAACAGTATAAGCAAAACCCGAAATACCCCCTTTTTACCAGAAACTTGCAGCATCCATAACCTGAGCTATAGAACTCTGATAAAAACACTTAAGGTACCAATTTAATCCTTAAGATGTCTACTCTATTTTCTTAGAAGACGTCGTGATCAGATGCTTAATTAAAGACATCATAAATTCTACATCTCTGAAATCGGGTATGACATGACCCTTTTGTGCATACCCGGTTTTTACATCAATTTCCGACATACACAACTTTTGCTACACTAGGCTGATAGATATAAAAAAAATACTAATATCAACCTTATATTGTTAGCTACAATTCATTAGAAGACGTCGAGACCAAATTTTAACTTATAAGTCTTGTACCAATCTCATTTCCAAAATCGGGCAGAATGCCCTAAAACATGTATATTCATGAAATTTCCTTGACTATTTCATGCATTCAAACAATAAAACGTCCACTCCATCCATTATAACTCATTTCAACCCATAAGTGAGCATTAGAGACGTGGTTAGGATGATTCTTACCTCAAAAGATTCGGATTGAAGAGTAGAACACTTTACTCCGAAAGGTTGAGGGTCAAATCACACTTCTTCTAACTCTAATCTCACCCTCTTCTACTAAAACCCTAAAGCCCTTTCTTCACTCGAGAGAATTCAGAAAGGAGAGAGAGATTGTCGTGCATAATGACCTGAAGGCTGAACTTTTGTCTTGAGGTGGAAGGTGAAGAGTCACCACGAGGTGGCACCTAAGCACGAGGTGTCAACTTAAATCTCTTAAATATTTCATAACTTTTTCACCACAACTCCTATTGAGTTGTTTAACCTATCAGTATTCTCATTTTTATGTCTTCTACAATTTCTTAGAAGATTTCTTTGTCAATTAAGCTCATTTGTCACATGATAAAATGGGAAAACTGAAACTACCTCGTTATCGATCTTCAACCCGGTGGTTGTTACCAATTGTAAGTTTCCAAAATTCATAACTTTCTCTAGAAATCTCCAAATCGAGTAATTTTTGTTGCTATAGTTCCATCAACTAATTTACTCAATTTCATTAGATGGACTTAAACTCATTTAAAGAACTTATCTCTTCGAAAATCAGATAACTTTGTTCATCATTTAACATTGATAGGACTTACAGTACTTGGAAAAAGTCGGGTGTTACAGAATCTCCTCATTCAGCAAGACCAGGTTCATCCAAGAGTTTAAATTCAAAATGGCCCGCTAGGATCCCTCGATATTTGAGATAAGGTCAACCTCGGTCACCATTTTGAATATACCGTGCGCGCTCCCGGACCGTCGGCAACAGCCGACGACCTTCATTCAAAAATTGTTCGCGCGGCTGCATTTGGACAATTTAAGGCCGTCCAAAGGATCTATTTCAAATTGGCTAGAGCAAATCCCACAATGCACGGAGGAAGGTCAACCCCGGTTGACATTTTGAATGAACCGCGCGCGCCCACACTCATGTCAACCAAAGGTCAACCGAAGACTTTATTCAAAAATGGCCCGAGTAAATCCCACCATGTTCGGATCTTAGTCAACTCGGTCGCCATTTTGAATAAGCCCGCGCACACTCACGAGCCATTGCCTGCCAACCGAGGAACCAGACTACGTGCCACTTCATTCTGACCACCAAGAGTATTTTAGAAGCTCCTTATCCAAATTGGCTCGAACCAATTCAGAGTTCATCTCAGAGGGTGCAACCTCTCGGTCAACAACGGGTCTTCCTTGGTGAAACACGGTCTTCATTGAAATTCAGTCTTGCATATCCTTAATGGATCAAGCCTTCAGCCGAAGAGGAGCGTCCTTGATATTCCTCAAGTCAAAGAAGATCTTTCCGAAGCTAATCATAGGCGTTCATGTAATCTAAGGGCCTAAATTGTCTTTAGAGGCAGAGAGAATTTTAATAAAAATTATGCATTGCACCTTCTTCCCTTCGGTTGAAGCTCTTTCTGATGTTCCTTCTCTGGTGAGTCATATCCGGCCGAGTGCGTCAACCCTCGAGAGTGTGATCGGTGAGTCATATCCGAACACTACCGAGGTCTACCAAGGCGAACACTTTGATTGCTCAAGTGTTCGACTTGTACAATCTCCCCCTTCATTTCTATCCTTCTCAAATCTTGAAACCATTTCCCAAGCCATCACCTTCCTCCATTGTCCAATTCAGAGTCCAATTTACCCATTCGAGCCATCTCCTTATTTCTCCGAACGATTCCATTATTTTCCACATCATTCCCATTATTTCCTAACCCATTTCACTTCCGCATTCCAAATTCCCATTTCACCCGAACCATTTTTCCGATTGCCGCACAACCTTCTCTTCCGAGTTTGGTGTGCGCGCATTCTTCCGACCACGGTGCGCCGACCCTTCTGGACGGCACATCATCTTGGTATCAGAGCCAAAATCCTTAACTATTCCACCTACGACAAGGAGCTCTATTCCTTGATCCGAGCCATTAGAGTTTGGCAACACTACCGATTGCCGAGGGAATTCATCATCCACACGGACCATCAAGCCCTTAAATTCATCAAGGGCCAAGGGAAGCTAAACTAGAGACATGCTAAGTGGATTGAATTCCTAGAGAAGTACTCGTACATCATCAAATACGAGAAGGGCGTCACGAATGTGGTTGTCGATGCTTTGTCAAGGAGGAGTATCTTATTCACCGAGCTTAAGGTGAGGTTCTTCGGCCTTGATTGGATGAAGCAAGGGTACAAGGAGGATCCTGACTTTGGCCCACGTTTTGAAGCTACAACAAAAGGAGAATTAACGGGATACCACGTGACTGACGAATATTTATTCTGAGGAGGATGGATTTGCATCCCGAAAGGAAGCATCAGTGAGTCTCTCATCATCAAGGCACACAGGGGCGGCCTTGCGGGACATTTTGGCAAAAAGAAGACTTGGGAGATGCTCAAGGAGCATTTCTATTGGCCCCATTTATTTCGAGACATGCACTATTTCGTGGAGCGGTGCACGGTGTGCAAGAAGGCCAAAACCCAAACCTTGGCTCAAGGGTTGTACTTACCACTACCGGTATCGGATCATCCATGGAAACCACTTAGCATGGATTTCGTTATCAACCTTCCCCGAACAAGTCGAGGCAAAGATTTGATTATGGTAGTGGTCGATCGATTTTTGAAGATGGCACACTTCGTGGCGTGTGCCAAAACGGCCGAAGCATCGGTCATTGCCGACCTATTTTTCAAGGAGGTCGTCCGCCTACACGGGATGCCACATTCCATCGTGTCCGACCGAGACCCGCAGTTCCTTAGCACGTTTTGGAGGACTTTGTGGGCACGGCTTGGAACTAAGTTATCATTCAGCACGACATTCCATCCGCAAACCGATGGCCAAATGGAAGTGGTCAACCGATCACTTGGAGCTTTACTAAGAAGTGTGGTGGACACAAAAGTCACGGCATGGGACACACAATTGCCGTTCATCGAGGTCGCCTACAACTGATGTCGCCATAGTACCACGGGCATAACACCCTTCGAAGTGGCATATGGATTTAATCCATCAACACCGATGGATTTACTACCATTGCCGAGTCAAGAGCATGCTAATCCCGACGACAACAATAAGGCTGAGATGGTCCAAAAGATGCATGAGAAAATCAAGAAGGCCATCGAGAAGAAAAATGAGAAATATGCCAAGGCGGCAAACCAAGGCCGCAAGGAGAACATTTTTCAGGAAAGAGACTTAGTGTGGCTAAATTACTACCAAAGACTCGGCAATGGTATTTCAAACATAAGCACACCAAATTAGTACCAAGGGCCAAGGGTCCTTTCCGTGTGGTCGAGAGAATCAACCTGAATGCGTACAAGATTGAACTTCCAGGAGAATATGGCATCACGACCACCGTCAATGTCAAAGACTTGTCTCCTTACTTAAATCAAAAGGAGAACGAAGTTATTGAAGAGGAAATGATAGATTTGGGGAAAATCCTCAAGCACCCCGGGAGGATGATGTGCAATCGGAGCACACAATGGACCTAGCCCCACGAGCACGGGAGATTTTGCTAACCTAGTTGCTCGTTTTGCAGGAAACATAGTCTCGGAAATGCCTTCTGAACATGATCAGGAACGACCCAAGGTCTCGATCACATGGTGTCTGATAACTCCCAGCCCCGACATGCCCAATGACCAACATCCTGATCACCCACCGACGACCAGTGGACAAACGGCCGTCGACGTGGCCGAAATCCTTTAGGATTTTGGCCCAAAGGAAATAAGTGGCCGACGTGGGAGAACGCCTAATCCAATCCTCTCGGATCCCACATTTCTCCCATGAAGACCGAGTCCTCGGCCCCCTTAACGCCGAGCCCCGCCACATTTTTATTTATTCAGCAAATGAACCTTGGAAAGGGAAGAGAAAGCAGCCCAAAGAAGAAGAACGCATAAAGGCCCACAAAGGACTGCCGCGGCCGAACCATGGTCAAGCCACGGTCCACCCACGGTCAACTAGGAGACCTTGACCAAATCTCATCGGCCACTTTACTTAAATCATTAAGTAATCCTATTTATTTGTCAAGGAAAGGACGAGGTTCGAATTGGCACATGAGGATTTTTCGATGTCCAAGGCGTAAACACCTGCGGTGTATGCTTGAAGACATCAACGGACCGCCGAGGCTTTACATCCGAATTAAATGTGCCCATGCCTTCTTTCGGACCACCTAGGAGTGCCTAAAGATACAATTTCAAAATGGCACAGCCATATCCCTTGATGTCCGGAAAGTGGTTCAACCGGCGGTCATTTTGAAAAAAAAGCGCTCGCGCGCGCCCATTAGCTGTTCATGGAGCCACTGGTGGAACAACAGGAATTCCCATTCAAAAGAGACTGTGCTCAAGCTGCCCAAATCATCAGAGGAATGTCTGACAGCAGAAATTCAAAATGACCCACGCGGATCCCCCGATATCCGAGAAAGGGTCAACTTCGGTCGCCATTTTTTAATCAACCGCGCACATCTTCGAGCCATCGGCAGAAACAAAAAGATCACATCCAAATTCAGCCATGAATCTTCTCACTCAGTCAGACTAGGTTCATCAAAGTGTTTAAATTCAAAATGGCCCGCGCTAATCCCTTGATGTTTGGGATAAGACCACGGTCTCCATTTTGAACATCCCATACGCGCTCCCGAATCATCGGCAACAGCCGACGACCTTCATTCAAAAAAGGTCTGTGCGCACCTTCATCTAGACAACCTAAGGCCATTCAGAGGCTCCATTTCAAATTGGCTCCCGCAATGCACGGAAGAAGGTCAACCCCGGTCAACATTTTGAACAAGCCGCGCGCGCCCAAGAGCCATCGTCAGTCAACCGACGATTCAAATTCAAATGAGACCGCCCGCGCCTACAGTCAAGTCAACCAAAGGTCAACCGAAGACTTTATTCAAAAATGGCCCGAGTAAATCCCACAATATTTGGATCATGGTCAACTCGATTGCCATTTTGAATAAGCTCGCGTACACTCACGAGCCATTGACGGCCAACCTAGGAACCAGACCAAGTGCCACTTCATTCTGACCACCGAGAGTATTTTAGAAGCACCTTATCTCAATTGGCCCAAACCAATCTTTCATTGTTCGAAGTTTAGTAAACCCGGTGCAACCTCTCGGTCAACTACGAGTCTCCCTTGGTCAAACACGGTCTTCATTCAAATACAGCCGTGCATATCCTTAATGGATCGAGCCTTCAGCCGAAGAGGAGCGTCCTTCGTCTTCCTCAAGTCAAAGAAGATCTTTCCGAAGCTAATCTTAGGCGTTCATGTAATCTAAGGGCCTAAATTGTCTTTCTTCTATTTTTACATTTTTAGCATTTATGTCTATTAGCCTCACACTTTAAAGGCAGAGAGAATTTTAATAAAATTGTGCATTGCACCTTCTTCCCTTCGGTTGAAGCTCTTTCTGACGTTCCTTCTCCGGTGAGTCATATCCGGCCGAGTGCGTCAACCCTCGAGAGTGTGATCGGTGAGTCATATCCGAATACTACCGAGGTCTACCAAGGCGAACACTTTGATTGCTCAAGTGTTCGACTTGTACAACCTCCCCCTTCATTTCTATCCTTCTCAAATTCTGAAACCATTTCCCGAACCATCACCTTCCTCCACTGTCCAATTCCGAGCCCGATTCATCCATCTGAGCCACCTCTTTATCTCTTCGAGCTATTTCCTCATTTTCCCCATTATTCCTACTCATTCTCAACCCACTTCACTTCCGCCTTCCAAATTTCCAATTAGCCCAAATCCATTTTCCCGATTGCCGCACAACCTTCTCTCTCGAGTTCGGTGTGCTTGCATTCTTCCGACGATGGTGCGCCGACCCTTCCGGACGGCACATCAGGCCATGGCGTGGCGCGCATGCTCGAGGTGTAGCTCTTTAAGGAATAATTTGACACCCGTAGCATCATGAATGGATCAATATAGAGGAATTTATAGTTGATCAAAGTTGGGATAAAAGTTATGACTTTATGCAATAAAACAGGTTATTCTACATGATTTCTCATCCTTAAATGATCTGTAGGTTTAGGTCATCGATTGGATTAAAAAGGAGACTCAAGTGGATCAACTCAACCTAGCTGCTAAGGTAAGTTAATGTTGCATGTGATTGGCCCTAAGGGGAATACATTACAAAGATTAGGATTTATGATTTTGGAATATGCTGGATTATGTGGGGTGTAATGCACAATACACCGACATCAATTTATTTGAGGATATGTTTGTGTGCCTTGTTTGATGATTGATTGATTATTGGTGTTAGAATAAAGATGCATGTTTAGAATGCCTGCAATGTTTGAATTGTATATTTTATTGCATGTTAACGTGTTCATGCATTTTAATTGTTCATGCATCATGGTTTTAAGAAAAACACAAAAATGATTTGCATGCATGATTTTCATGATAATATGCAACGGGTCGTTGAGGGAGGAGCTCGAGTTAGACTGCCTCGAGGGAGGCCAGATTGTGTCTACTCTCTCCCGTGGTACCTTCAACGATCAAATAATGAAAGAAATGAAATGAACGAAATGTACATAAATAGTTATATGTTGGTCGGTGATTTGAGTTTGGCTGTCCCAAGAGGTTGGACCATATGGTGCCTACTCTTCCCTAGACGGTATTACCCACATTAGCTAGACTGTTAAGTGAAAGAAAAGAAATGAAATGAACGAAATGTACATAAATAGTTAAGTTGGGTGGGGTTTGAGTTTGGCTATCCCAAGAGGTTGGACCAGATGGTCCCTACTCTCCCCTAGACGGTATTACCCACATTAACTGGACTGTTAAGTGAAAGAAAAGAAACGAAATGAACGATACTGAAACTGCATTGTGTTTATAAATCAGCATATGCATGAAGGTCTCGTAAATGTTTTATTATTATGGAGTAACTTACTGAGCGTTAGGCTCATTAGATTAGCTTTGTAATGTAGGTGATGAGATAAATACTGTGGATTCTACTTACCGCTGATAGATGCTCGAGGTGGTGAAGTATGTCCATTGCTAAAGACTGTGGCTGTTAGTTCGATTTTGACCGGTGGGTGGCTCATGTAAATGGAAAGGTTTTGTTTGAAAACTAATGTATAATATTATGTTTAGTTTATGACTATTTTGTAATAACTTGGTCTTAATGTTAAGGTACAGGTATGTTTTGGGTTACTTATTACGAATATAATTGATTTTTCATGAAGTTAAATAAAAGTCTTCCGCTGTATTTTATCTCAAGGATTTCAAATTGATAAGTTTAACCTTAATTTTTTTTAAAGTAGGTACATATGTAAAAAAAAAATTATTTAATTAAGCAAAGGAAAAATCGGGTCATTACATTTCACCTCACTCGGTCAACCCAGGAGCGTCGGGATCTTCCATTTCAAATTTGCCCGCATCAAATCCCTTGATGCTCGGAGCAGGGTCCATTTTGAAAAGCTGAGCATATCCTCGTTCCACCATGGTCTCCATTCAAATCCAGCCGCGCATATCCTCGTTGGTTCAAACCTTTAGCTGAACAGGAGCATTTTTGGCCCGAAGCACGGTCAAACCTTGGTCACCATTTTGAAAGAACCACGCGCGCCCTCCCTTGGTCAACCGAAGGTCTTCCCTGGTCCACCACGGTCTCCATTCAAATTCATCCACGCATATCCATGTTGTTTCGAACCTTCAGCTGAAGAGGAGCATCTTTGGTCTCACCAAAGTCAAGGAAGATCTTTCCCGGTTGATCCAAGGCGCCCACACCAAATCGAAGGTCTTAGATTAATTCTTTCTCATTTTCCTTTATTTAAGGGTATCGACCTTCCATTTGAAAGGCAGAGAGAATTTTAATAAAAATTGTGCTACGCACCTTCTTCCTAACAAGTTGAAGCTCTTTCTGACGTCCACTTCTCCGGTGAGTAATATCTGGCCAAGCACGTCAACCCTTGCGAGTACGATCGGTGCATCACATCTTAGTGCAACCAAGGTCTACCAAGGCGAACACTTTGATTGCTCAAGTGTTCGACTTGTTTGATCTCATTCTTCCATTACTAAACTTCCCGAGCCCATTAACATTCCCGAGCTATCATCATCCTCCCCTTGTACGAAAATCGAACTTCATTCGACCATCCGAACCATCTTTTCATTTTCTCGAGCCATTCCTTTATTTTCCACACCATACACCTACATTCCTATCCCATTTCGATTTCCCATTACAAATCCTCCATTCGTCCGAACCATTTTCCCGTGCGCCGCACACACCCTCAATTCGAGCCCTGCGTGCGCACACTAGTCCGACCAACGACGTGCTAACCCTCCCGGATAGCACATCAGGCCAAAGGTGGGCGTGGCTGCAGTCATGGCGGCTATGTCACTTGTGACACACTTTGATGTGCCACGGATTAGCACATCTAGAAGCGGAAGGCTCTAGCACCATGGACTTGGTCTCGGGTTTCTTAGCCAAGGCCGAGTCAATATTTTTTCTAACAAATGTGCTAATTTTGTAGGTGCCAACATGGAAAGGATGATCCAACCATCCTAGGTGATGATAGCACCATTTTTGGTTTCGGCCCAGGATGACCTCCGGGGGTTGTGCGGCTGTTTCGAACACCTTCCAGACCTGATTTGGCCAAGCATGCTTCTACAAAAACGTGGCCAACATCCTAAGGTTTCCATCATGGGGCAGATCATCAATTTTGGACAAAGATTACCGTGTCAACCATCGCCATTACAGAGGCCTCCAGAACAGGTAGCGGCCCGAGAGCATCCAACCTATGGAGTCCGATCCATGGCCATGTTTGGCCCCAAAAGAGAAGGAAGACCAATTGCATCTTTGTCCAGCCCAAGTAGCAGCAGCTGCTCCACCTTGGTCCAAGAAGGAAGCAAGTGACCTTATCCAACTGTCCATAGACAACCCATCAAGTGATGGACCAAACCGGAGTTAAAGCCTCCTTCATTTTGAGCACGGTTTGGAG